>CAVNZK010000114.1:1200000-1548653 GCA_963693345.1 Pieris melete
GGTTGACAGGAAATGCCCGGTTACGGCCTGTCTCGAGTAAAGTGCGAGCCGCCTTCAGACGAAGAAGACAACTGTCAGTACGGAAACTATTACGTGAGTTACTCTTTCTTCAACTTCTTCTCTAAGAAAAGTCTAAAAAAATTAAAACTCCTATTATTGATGGTAGGATTTAATGTTAAATTTTCTGTTGTGGAAGTTTGTTTGAACGCGCTACTCTCAGAAACTACTGTTTCCGATTGTATTTTTTTAATGTAGATAGTCCATTCCATGCTTTTAACTGAAGGCACACATAAATATTTTGTTTTCTCATTTAGTTAAATAAATTACCAATTACCACACGATACTTGATTTTCTTGATATGGCATTGGACATAATTTAAAAACAACATTCGAATAATAATAGAGTTTATGGTACACTTAATGTAAGAGAATAATATTAAATATTTATTTATTTAATTATTCAAATGTAAACTGAACTTTATTGACTATTATTAATTACTCCTTTTCCAGTCTTTGATTATTTAATTGTAAATAATTATTTGCATGCGATCAAAAACTATTTTTAATAATGCCAAAGAAGTATAACTTCTTACGCGCGTACATAAGTACACGCACCCTTTTTTATTATTGACGCGACATTCCACAAAAAATCAGTAGTTTAGAACCGTAGTTCAAAAGTAGTTTCTAATAATACCTAGGTGACACTGAAAATGTTTAGAAAATGAAAAAAGGCTTAATGTTGCCAATACTTTTATTGTTTTTCGAAATATAATCTCCGTTCCTCTCTACACATCGTCGCATTCAATGGAACCACTGAGAAAAGCAGTGGGCCAACTTTATCATTAGTTTTGGGTTCGTAGCAATATATCTCGTAGCTTTCATCACTTGCGACGATGTCAAATACAGCATTTGAGTCACCGCCGTTGAACTTATCTAACATTTGGCGACACCAGTCCATGCGAAGGTGTTTCTGGTCGTCGGTTAAAGTATGGGGAATCCATCTGGTATAAAGCTTCCTGCCGCCTAAATGTTCGTGTAATATTTTTTGAACTTGACTCATACCAATGCCTAAGCTTGCCCGTATTTGCTGATAGGTCACACTCTTATCTTCCTCTGTAATGCGTCGCACAGCAATGATATTATCTTCAGTAGTCGCTGTTAAAGGACGTCCCTCACGCGGATCATCATTGAGATTTCTACGTCCACGCTTAAACTCGTTAAACCAATTGTAAATATTGGCACGAGATGGGGCTTCATTAAGAAATGCTAATCGCAGCATATCATAGCTTTGTTGTTGAGTAAGCCCACGACGAAAGTCATAATAAATCATTGACCGAAAATTTTCTCGCTTTGGGTTCATTTTCACGTGTAACAAGAGTTTTAGATTTGCCGCCAAGTCACAAAATCAAATGAATGATGAATACACCAGTCATTATAGACATTCGAAATCGAAAATTTGATAATAATTCCAAAAGTTTTCAAACTTCGGTCAAGTGAATGGTACATTGGGACGACAATAAATCTCATTTTGCAACCTTGTCCGCAGTCCGGAACATTGTTAAAATTGCAATTAAATTAATTTTATGTCTGTATGGTCGTGAAAAAAATTCCAAAAGTTCTGCAAACTTGGGGAAGTTTTCGATATAATATTTCATATCACGTATAAAATTTGCAACCAACCTAAGTGTACGGAACATTTTTTGTTATTTATTTTATTTTCGATATATCTGTCAAATTTGCAGAACTTTTGGAACGTTTTCCTTCAGTTTAATAAAGAACAACATTAATTTTTAATAACAAAAAATGTTCCGTACACTTAAATTGGTTGCAAATTTGACACGTGATGTAAAATAATATATTTAACACCACTCCAACTTTGCAGAACTTTTGGAATTTTGGTCTCAAGAACTAAGCAAATTATCATTTATTGCATTTTTAACAATGTTCCGGACCGCAGAGCAGGTTGCAAAATTTTATAGTTTGTTTTAATACCACTCCCGCGACCTTACATCAAAATTCGAAAACTTTTGGAATTATAATGAATTAATTGTCTTGACTGACTGGACTAGAATGCAATATACAACATTAGGTTACCAAAGAGTTCTAAAATTGAAATTCAAAAAAAGGTTTTCATAAGCAATGTTTCTAACTGGCCAATTCTAAACATTGCTAGTGAATCTAAAATACAGTGGATGAAAAGAGTTAGTTGTTAGAATGAATCAAAGGCGAGTTTGTCGTTCTTAGTCGTAGATTGTGGTTATCACGAATGAAACTTGTCGTCATTACTTTTTTTTTGTTTTGTTAAGAATTCATTATGTTCATGTAATTTACCATAATATTAGTGAGATGATTTCATTGAAATTGATATAACCAAATATTTTCGTATTTAAACTATTTCGATTCCAGTTTGTTCCTGTGTATTTACCAAGACTGAACAAATTCTTTTTTGGTGATAAAAACTTTTTAAATTATTAACTAAAACATTTAGTTGATACATTTTCGAAAACTCTGACGGTTGAAACCGAATCGATTGCTGTTATCACAGCGTAGGTTATAGTAGTGTCTTTGATTGACATAACCTTTACACATTGAAAGAAAAAACTTTTTAACCGGATTAAAGTTATGTATTATTATAAATTTACAATTATCTTCAGTCACCGTGACCACGCACGCTGTAAAGCACGCGAAACATCGGATGAATTTAAAATTATGTTAAATAATTGTAAATTTATAATCATACATAACTTTAATCCGGTTAAAAAGTTTTTTCTTTAACAGCGTAGGTTATTTACTTTACTTGGAATGGGTTGATTTCCGGTAGGAATTTCGATGTATGAATTAAATGCAATTAACAGTAAATACTTCAGGTGGAGATAGCACCATAGGTTTTAATAAGCATCTATCTGATTTTTAGGAAACACAAAAGCCAATAATCACAGAATATGACGGAGATGTGTCGGCTGAAATTTTGGATCAATTACAGGTATTTATAGAATTATTATTTATTTCGTAATCCTACAGCTAACATAAATTATATATAATAACAAACAGTTACACTGAAAATATAGCCAGAGATGGAATACATAATACATTTAACTACAAAAAGGTTCAAAAATTTACAAAAGGAAGGAAATAAAAACTATTCAATTCGGTGAATTAAGTGGTACCTAATTTGGCTGTGTAGTATGAGGGTGTAAAAGTGAGGGTATGTACGTGAAGGTGTGTATGTGGGGTATGTTCATGATGCATATGATTTTGCGCTATGGATATTCTTAATACTTTTAAGCATATTCCGCGATAGCTTAAACAAGTCAAGGCTTAAATATTGGTCGTTGTATGTCCGGGCTGCGCGATACAAAACTGAGTTTTTTGCGTAGTTAGTGTTGATGTGAGGAACATGAAACAAAGCACGATTACGAGTCTGGTAGGCTGGAGCAAGGAAGGGCAATTTTTCTAGAAGAAAGCTGCAATTAATTTTATTTGAGATGATATCATGGTGTAGCAATAAATCATATTGTTTTCGTCGAGAGGCTAAAGTATTAATTTTAAAATGTTCACACGCGTCATTATATGTAATAAACTTATTATAGGTCTAATAGGAGATAAATTTTATGAAGTCTTTTTGGATCTTTTCAATTTTTTCTTTGTGCACAGTGTAACTAGGTGACCAAACCGAGCAACAACCATATTCGAGAATACTTCTTGCATATGTATAGTATAGCACTTTCATCAGTGGCGTAGCTAGGTGACCAAGGGCCCTGGGGCAAATTAAAAAATGGGGCCCCACTGCTATGTAAACTGATTAGGTTTTATCAAATAAAAATATGAAATATACAAATTCTTTTAAAATGCTAAGCTACGTAAGCTCTTATTTGTGCAGGGCAGGTAATAAAAATATTAAACAGTAACAACACAAATTATAATTACTTAATAATTGATGTAGGTTTGGCGAATAAAATGAAATACAGATGATTCAAGGGTTTATTATATAAAGGTCGGGCCTACCAACTGGCTAAATAACAATTATGTTTACAATTTTTTCCTAGCTTTAGTTTTCGCAAAAGTATCAATGACTTCGTTTAAATCCAGGCTTGATGCGGTTTTGTTTTCAATTGCTATCTAATTCGCGTTATACTCGGTGCCGCACAAGTACCTACTGGCACTAAAGAAAATTTTGTTTATTTTTTTTATATGACATTTCCTGTCATTCTGTTATTGAAAATTGTATAGTGAACAAATGTAAAATTACACTGAAAACAAACATAATGAATAATCGTGTCAATGTTCTTACGGAATAATTCATCAGTGATAAAAACACAACTTGAATTTCGTCGACGATTTCCCCACCGGCCGGCACCGATTGGTTGCACAATCCGACGCTTTGCCACACGCCTTGAAGCAACTGGTTCAACATTGGATAGACCTAAGTCTGGGAGACCAAGAACAGGCCGTTCAGCTGAAAATATCGATGCTGTGCGCGAAGACGTGGAAGAGTGTCCAGAAACAACAACGAGGCGTCGTGCCACGCAATTAGGCATTCCCAGACTGACCCTGCAGCGTATTTTGGTGAAAGACTTACAGATTTTCCGTACGAACATTGACACGATTATTCCACGTTCTTGGTGATTAAAACGGTCCATGTTTATTTTCAGTGTATTTTACATTTGTTCACTACACAATTTTCAACAACAGAATGAAATGAAATGTCATATAAAAAAATGAACAAATTTTCTTTAGTGCCAGTACTTTTGCGCCACCCAGTACAATGAGCTGTAGCGGAATTTATTGACTTAACCGGACATCAATATGAGTGGTAAAATCAAATAAAATTGAATCACTATATTGACCAGTACAAAAAAGTTTATTGAGATTAGCTTACTTACTCCTGATACAGCATGAATTATTTAACCGTTCTCAAAAAAAAAATCTTAACTCGAATTCACAATAAAATGCACATATCACTTTCCGTCAAATTGGCAACACTGCCAACCTACAGAAAGAATTTAGGGGAATTCCCTAGGCATAACATTTGAATATTTCTCAAATTAATGTCTTGATTAAAGTGCACCTGTCATATTTATTTTGAAAATGGGAGAAATTTCCAAAAGTTTAGAACGATCGAGATTTCTGGTGAGGATTCGAGGGCCCCGGAGCGCTGCCCCGCCTAGCCCCTTGGTAGCTACGCCACTGACTTTCATACAGTCGACATCATGAAAATGTTCACTGATACGTCTTACAAATCCGAGCTGCTTATAGGCTTTGTCAACTTTTGTTTTTTTTTTCTGGTGAATGTGATTTTGACACATTTTGAAGCATTAACCGATATTCGATTTTGTCTATAATAATTACAAAGGTTATTTAAGTCGGGTGTTTATATTTAAGTATATCTTTTTATCATCAGCGAACATAAGGTAATTAGAATCTTTAATGCTACTATTAATGTCATAAAGATATGCACTGTATAACAGGGGCCCTAATATCCCTAATACAGGGGCCCTAACAAAGTTTTGTAATTAATCTAAATATTCATTTATTTTACAGTAATTAGCCTTCGTGAAGTTGTATCTTGTATCCTTTTTTAATTTAATATTAGGCGTCATAAATTCCGATACTTTGTAAATGTAAGTAATGAAATCGGTGTATAATCAGTTCTCATCAGAACTGGTGGCGGTACCAGCGGCACCGGCTGCAACTCCCGTATGCGCCGCATTACCCGCCCCGAGGGAGGCTTCGCTCGCTCTGCTCGAGCCTGTCAAGACCCACCTGATGCAGGTACTCATCAATAATATCTCATAAAACTATTGTCTTATTTGGTTTTAGAAATAGTGTTTTTTTTAACGGATTGGAAATTGATACTTCTGCACGAGAGTATAGACACGGATGACTATGTCTTCTCAGGTTTTCTCCGTAATTTCGTATAAGTTTCTCTTCTTGATGGTAACACTATGAAATACTTTTTCAATGGATTGTTTTATTTCGCCAGGGTTCGGAGCTGATGGAAAAACACATCTCACTATCGAGTGCCACAGACATAATTGACACTTCTGACTTTGCACCTCTTCTTAATATTAAGGATGAACCACTTTCGGAGGGGGGTAGGTAACATTTACGATTGAGTCTTTTAAAGTAATTTGTATTTTTATGACCAATTTGATATTTGTCCAAATGTGAGTTCTTCTTTTCCTTTTTTTACTAATTGATGCCTCCACATTTCAGAAGGTCAGCAGCTGAGCGGCGATGAAGCGAGTGAGGGTTCCACTCCGGAGACGAGCGGACGAGCAGCAGCCAAGAGCTGGTCTCCGTTGGACATGGAGAAAGCCCTTGACGCGCTCAAGAACCATCATATGAGTCTTACCAAGGTAGATAAACCGTAAATGTAGTAAAAAAAATGTATTTTTTTATTTCTCGCTTATTTTAATAGTATAGATTGTGTTGTAATAGATTACTTTAAACTGTTATCGGCCGGTGCACTTCCGTGGTTATTCAAAATTTTACAAACCAAAATGCATGAAATTAAACTAAACACGAGGAAAATAGAAACGTATTATATTTTTTAATACAGTTGCTCAAAAAGTGGCGTATTGCAGGGACGTATAGCGTTCGGGATGTGGGCTATTACACACTCGTGCTTTTTCTTTACCTTTTCCGAACTAGTGCGTTTTCTTTCCCAACTGTCAAGATAATGTCTATTAAAAAGAAAAAAACAACCACGAAGTTTTTACTAAAAAAAATCATAGAAGTTTTTATAATTCATGCAAATATTTCAAAAAAGAAGCTACTCATTTGTTTTAATATCAGATTTAATGATTTGATTCAATGAGTTTTAGGTTAGGTTTCATTTCATTTCATCTCATTAAATTTCATATCAATAAAAAAATTCTACTGAAGATTTGGCTATATGGGCATAGTTCCCTTTGCCTACCCAGAATGGGTGAAGAAAAAAAAATCTCTGCTCATATTCTTTTACAGTTGGCGCCATTTTTCAAAAATGTTCTTTGCTAGTTTAGTTGTTTGTTATATTATATATTAAATAATAGTTTGTCTGTCAATCATACGAAATTAATAATAGTTTGTCTCAAACAGTAAATATGCAACCTAAAACTTCCCCACTAAGTAAAAAAACTGTAATTTCGATGAATATGTGAATTATACCTTTTATAAGAAATAACTGATTAGTTAGTTGAGGTTATTGTGTTTTAATATTTTATTAAATTGCTTAATTTTTTCGCAACTGTATTAAAAATAGTCGTTCAGTACACGTGCGGAACCATCATTGCAACTTGTTCCGACTGTCAACCCTCACCTTCGGCTGCGCCTCGGCTCGGGTAGACATTTGTCGGAACTCTTTGCAATGACAGGCTTTCCGCACTCGTAATGAAATATACTATTCCGGATCCAGGCCTCCTCAACCTACGGCATACCTTCTACCACGCTGTGGCAAAGGGCCCATCGTATGGGCATCGACACTCCCAAGAAGGAGGGCTCCTCCAAGTCCTGGACCGACGACGACCTCAAGGCGGCCCTGCACGCGCTCAGGACTGGAGCCATCTCCGCCAACAAGGCCAGCAAGGCATACGGTCAGAACCGTTCTGTACTCTATATGAGAGCGATGAAATGTATTGGAATTTATTCGTTTATTGTCGAAAAATAAGTCCTAAGTCAGGGATGAATCTGTATATTTGAAATATCCCTTTTTCTAAAAAAAAACTAACGAATAGATTTTTTGGCCATTCAGCTTCATGCTATTAGAAATGGACCATGAAGGTATATCTTTTAAATTTGACTAGAACAACAAGCAATTTTGAAAGTTACTAATTACACGACAAAACTGGAGATCCTCTGCATACTTATTCTCGATAGAACGCTTTATACAGGTCCTTTGGCCCTAGCCTTGCGGTACACCTGAATTTATATTTGCATACGGCAACTAAAACCATTAACGACAAATTAACATTGATAATTCATAATAAATATAATTTATATATCAAAAAGTTCAATTGTTCACTTATGAAACTTAAATGATAAGTTTTAGGAAGAAATCACTAGGAAATGGTTAACGAGACATTAAGTAAATTTTGAAAGTAAAATGAAAAACTGGAATTCAAATTCCAAATAATTATAATAAAAAATTTCAGCGCTCGATACTTGCTGCACAGAGATTTTTATATTAGATTCCAATTTGGTCAGCTTCAGTCTCAAGTTGTTGTTATATGCGGCTTTTTTCGATTTCCCCCCCTTAAAAATCAATCGTTGGCTCCACGTTGGGAAATAGGTACTAAAATGGTTCTTAAAATCTAGTAAAATCATCTTTGAAGTTAGTTTGATTACAACTATATGTTGGAGTTAGAGTATCCACTACTGCGGTAAATAGTAATCTAAGCCGATGTCGAGTCTGCTAGATCTTTGTAATGACTGCAGGTATACCCAGCAGCACCCTGTACAAGATAGCCCGTCGGGAGGGAATCCGCTTGGCGGCACCCTTCAACGCCGCGCCCACGTCTTGGCGAAGAGCCGATCTGCAAAGGGCTCTCGACGCCATCCGTTGTGGCGCAGCCTCCGTGCAGCGGGCCGCTTCTCACTACGGAATACCCACCGGTGAGTTGGAGGCGGGACCTTTATTTCGGTACTTTTTTTAATTAGGGTGTTTACAAATAATTCGTAAGGAACTGCAACCATTATACCATGCTTGATGCTAGGTCGCCAGTATTTTAAGAATCCAAAGCGCTTTGCGGCGGAGACGGCCCCTTAATGCCAAATAAAATTGTATCGAAGTCATATAATATGCCAAGGCTCGGTCACGTGACCATACAAATTCATTCAGCTTTAGTGGATCGCGCTTCTGCCAAATTTGTTTCTATCGGGGAACAATTTATTTTGAAAACTGTACTAAAGTCTAAGAGGTGTCCCTTCACAAGCTTAAACAGCGTGTCAGATTGTGAATTTGAAAGCCTTAACGTAACACTTAACAGGCACTTTGTACGGGCGGTGTAAGCGAGAGGGCATCGAGTTGTCCCGCTCTAACCCCACACCGTGGTCTGAGGACGCCATGGGGGAAGCTCTCGAAGCTGTCAGGTATTTTATTTATTTATTTATAAAAAAAATATTGTGTTATTATTATTTTACATTTGGCCTTGCGACCGATGAATATGACTGGCCTCTAAAATAAAAAATAAGAAAAGAAAGAGAAAGAAGATAAAACATTATGTAGGTTTGAATATTTTTTTATTGTTATATAAAATATATTATTTTTAAGATATTAAAATCGTTACTCGAAATTGAAAGCGCGCAATTTTTTTAAACTGGCGCCATCTTTTATTCACAAGAGCGTCACTTCAATATAGATAATTAATTTCAGAGTCGGTCAGATGTCGATAAACCAAGCGGCCATCCATTTCAACCTTCCCTACTCTTCGTTGTACGGTCGTTTCAAGAGATGCAAGTATCAGGTGACTCAGGTACCACTTTTTAAAATATCTTTTTAATAGGCAATTGTAAATTCAATTCATATTCAAAATAAGAAATTGTATTATTTTTAAATGATTAACTTAAGTCACACGTTTGCAGGAACACCGAGAGTATAAATCCCAAGAGAACCGGCCGGAGGATATTCGAGAGCAGAGTCACCCTCAGGAGTACTTCCCCAGCTTAGGGTCGGATTCGTACTTGAGCGAAGTGACATCTATGCAGAACGTGCAACAGCACTACAGCCAAGCGATGTACTACTCTCAGTGCAACGTCACCAGCTGAGAAGATTCTCCCCCGAATTATGGGGAACAATGATGTCGTGCTTTATGACCATTTTTAATCTTCTTTGGTAAAAAAACGTATGTGTACTCATGTACACGCGGTAGAAGTTATACTTCTTTGGCGTGAGATAAAAATCGTTTCAAAAATTGTAGATAAAACGACACTAACAATAGAAAAAAGGTATTTAATACATTGAATGTTTTATTATAACGCATTATCTTAAACAAAGTTTATTTAAATATCACAAAAAAAATATTTCTACATAATTAAAGAAATGGACATTTTTTATTTTAGCATGAAACTTATACATACATATTGATAATAATTATTTAATTTACGTCCATCGGTTGGAGTTCTGTAAACATGTGAGTTACGAGAGGCTAAAATATGATACAAATATTCTTGTAGAAACGTTGCCTAAATATCGTACAAATACAGCATCAATAGTTGTATAAAAAATAATGTTGACTATAGCTAACTTCAGGGTGTCAGGATGTTTTTGTGACGGTGACATCGTAAAAATTTCCTCTCATCGTTTTTCCCGCGCTTTTTTTTAACGCGCCAAAAGAAGTATAAGTATTTATTAAGTACTCCGAAAGAAGTTCATCAATTATGTAACAGTGGTTAGTGAATTAGATTAGAGTAATCGTAAGTTATTTTATCCGTGGTTGATAACGTTTGGGAATAAGGGAACCGTGATTCCGTGAAACGACTAAACGCCGACTTCGTGACTTTGTTTTTACCTTTTATACAACTGCCAAGTTACAATAGAAATAATCCGTGCCATTTTAGAGTAATAGTTATTGGAGACAAGTTTTCTGTTACTTTGTTATATGTAGACTGCTAATATAAAAAAAGAAATTTGAATTAAGCTTTATATTAAGGTAAGGTAGGTCCGATGTTGACCACATTTTTTTCCAATATCGAAATACGTAATTTCTTGTAATGTGATACGTAGTTGTAGCAAATTCATGCATTTAAGTATCTTTAAAAATGTAAACGCCATTTACGAGATTAATTTTATCGTAGATATGTTGCGTACAGGGGCCTCAGTCAAGATGCCTTAACAGTAGTGTATGTAGAAAGTCGAAAACTAAAATGTATGGAATTAACAGTTCGTGTCGAAAAGTTTTCATACAAAATTAGTTTTTGACTTTCTACATACACTACTGTTAAGGCATCTTGACTAAAACCCCTGGAGTTGAATGTAATTGCTAAAGTAGCAAAACAGATGGCGCCACTATTTATCTTAAGTAGTTATTAACAATTATTGTTTTTTTTTAATATTAGGGAACACGGCTTTGTAGTTTTAAGCTGTTGCTCTTTTGGAGAAAAGAATTTGGTCTTATGTATTATTTTATTGGGAGCCATGTTTATATAATGTATTCTACTATAAATTACAAGTTAACTTAAGATTAGATAATTAAGTATTATCTTAATTAAATATTTTTAGATTTTTTTAAATTGATCATTAACTAACCTTTGCAGTACTAATAATGTTAATAAATGTTTTTAAATGGCCTAAACGTGCAACTTTTTTAATTATGACGGTAATGGTCGCGATGTTGATACGGGATGAAGACCAAGAGCTAAGCTAAGTTAGTTTAGCTTAGCTCGCATAGCTGACGCAGTTTTCCATGCTTGTGTGCAGACCGCAAACTATGCGAACTGAAATGTATTGAAATTTGTAAACAATCCGCCATTTTCTACTTTTCTATTGGTTATTTTTTTTAATTTTTTTTAATGATTTTATTTGTGCCAACTGGGCACAAGGTACTTCGCCAGTGTCGTGTAGATGGAGAAGGCACGATGGAGATTGATCGGTGAAAATAATAATTAAATTAATTTTGAATATGCACCTAAACAAAAACATGTTGTTGCAATTCGATTGTTAGTTTTAAGACGGCACAGACAACACAAATATGAGTGAGTAATAATAACATTATTAAATACTGTTTCCTATTTATAATAATTTTTATATATATTACACTTTAATTTTATTGCTTTCTATATATTTACATAAAAATCTACAATATGGACTAAACACAAACATTAACAAACGACCTAAAGACCTTTCCAGACTAGTCTGGGGGGAAGAGAGGTATTCCGATGCTTTATCAAAATAGATCTGCTAAATAGCAGATTACATATGAGATGTACCATCCTCGAAGAAACACTCAGCTTAAGCAGTTTCTGCCTGAGCGCTGGAAGAAGGACACTGTCATATGCAGAAGCAATATCAAGAAACACACCCAGAAGGTACTCTCCTTTTGTAAAGGCTAGGCGAATGTCTGTTGTCAGTATACTGAGGCTGTCTGTGGTACTCATACCCTTCCGGAACCCAAATTGGGATGAGGGGAGAATATTTCTTCTTTCCATTAACCATTCCAGTCGGTTTTTAAGAAGGTGTTCCGTTACTTTAGCTAAAGTAGATGACAAAGCTATGGGACGATAAGAATTTGAATCTGAAGGGTTTTTTCCAGGTTTGAGAATGGGAATGACTATTTGAGATGTCCAAGATGTCGGTATAATACCAGTTTCAAAACTTTTGTTGATTATTTTTAGATAGTAAAGTTTAGCTTTGTCATTTAGTCTAGTCAGGAAGGAATATGGAACGCCATCTTCCCCTGGAGTTGAATCTTTGAGACCATTAAGAGCGATTTGAAGCTCAGAAAAGAAAGGGAACATCCATTTCATTGTTAGCCGGAGCTGGCGTAGAACTTAGAAATTAGTCCACATAGGGAACGAAAGGTGGAGCCAGTTTATCCGCAAAGTTGTTAAGCCAGTCAGAAGGGTTATTTGAAGAAGGATTAACATGGTTCAGGGAACGACGGAATCTCCTCACATTAGACCACACAATAGAGGATGGCGAACGAGGGCTAAGGGATTCACAAAATTGTATCCAACTACATCTTTTCTTCCTGGATACCAACCTTTTAATTTTAGCATCAAGCTACTGGTAATTAATAAAGTTCTCCTGAGACATACTGGCTGAGTAGGATTTCTCTGCAGCCATTCTCTTACCAAACAAATCGCTGCATTCATCATCGCACCAGGGAGAGGAAAGCAGCTGATTTTTAGGAGAGTGCTTTTTGGGGATCTGGGAATCGGCCGAAGATATGAGAGAATTTAAAAAAAGATCATAGCAAGACAAGACATTTTCTTCGCATTCCAAATCAGGCAGAGTGTCTACCATGCAATCAACGGATTGGGCATAATCTTTCCAGTTTGCTTTTTTGAGTTTATATTTTAAAAGGGGGTTGTGTTAAGAGGGGGGTAAGGATTTGTTATTAAATGAAATAATTACAGGAAAATGATCACTGCCATAGGTGAAGTCAAGGGCGTTCCAAGTTAGTTGCGAGGCTAGGTTAGGGGAACAGAGGGTGAGATCCACTGCAGATTTGGGATTCTGATTAGGGTATACCCTGCGAGTTGGAGAGCCATCATTGAGGATGCAGAGATTGACATCGTCGAGTAAGTCAATCAGCAGTAGAGCAAACCTATCAGTAGCATGGCACCCCCACATAGTGTGATGGGTGTTAAAGTCACCCATGGCTATGATAGGGCTGGGAAGGGATGATAAAATTGATTGTATCTCAGGAAGAAGAGAAGGAGAAGGGTGAGGAATATACAAAGATACAAAAGAAATGTCTAAGGTACGAACAGCAACAGCATTAATCGGATTGCTGTGGGTAGGAAGAGGAATTTGGGAGAATGGGAGGAAATGCCGTACAAAAACAGCACTGCCCGCATACCCATCATTCCTGTCATCCCGCAGACAGGAGAAGCCAGGCACCCGAAATCGGGAACCAAGTCCCAGCCATGTCTCCGAGATGGCAACAATCGTGGGTTTATGGAGGTTTATGAGGGAAATTAATTCATGTTTTTTTGAACGTAAGCTTTTACTATTCCATTGAATTAGGGTTATTGGGTCCGTTTTGTAATAATTTAAAAAGTTGGGATAGGTTTTTGGCAACGTTGGGCGGTAGGGGGATTTCGCTTCATGGAGCGACAATACTTAGAAGAAATTCAGAAATAAATTCTAACATTTTGCCCTGAGAGGGAAGGGTGTCAATATTATTGTTGAGAGGTTGTGCATTTGGGAGGGATGAGGAGCACTCACCAACAATAGTCTGGTGAGCTGTTCTATCGTACCCCTTTGCTAGAGGAGCTTGGGGACGAGGGGAGCGATAAATTGTTTGGCGATAGGAAGCATTGGTAGGAGCTTGGGCTTTTTGAGTAGATTTTAGAGAATAGGCAGGAGGGGTAAACATTTCTTTTGTTATCTCAGCATATGAACGTCGGACAGGAGGAAACTTAATTTCTGCTTCAACGTATGAGATGTTGTCCTGGGACATCACCATTTTTATGGATTGCTGTCGAGTAAATTCTGGACAGCCCTTGTCAGAAGCAAAAATGTTTGCCTGAGCAATGTTAACATGTGGATGTTTCTAAGGTGACTTCACACGTATCACCTGTATGGGGCTGAGCACACCTGTAACATCTGGGATTTGATATGTCCAAAACGGCAGCAGTTCAGGCACTGTATGGTTGGAAGTTTGAAGGTTTCGACAGGGAGGGAAGTGTGATAGGAGTAAACCTTGGCAGGGAGCATTTGCCCCCTGAAGGTAAGGACGACAGATTGGGTAGGCACCCAGGTGGTGACACCCTCAGTAACTGTTTTTCGGTTCAGTCGCCTTGACTTTAATACCTCACCACATCCAGGAGGAAGCTCTAATGAATTTACGAGTTCGTCCATTGACCAGTCCACCGGTACACCTCTGACCAACCCCATTCTGGTTATGTTATAAGTGGGGATAATAGCTTTAAACTTGCACATACTAAGAACCGGGTTGACCAGAAAGTTGTTGGCAGCTTCAGCAGAAGAGAACTCAACGGTGATTTTATTACGGCCTACATTTTTTACACCATCGTGTATGATGGAACTAATTTTGTGCTTATGCATAAACTGGCCGAATGTAATATGGCTAAATGGGAAAATGACTAAAATTAAAAAAAATCTCTAATTAATTCTAATTTATTATTAAAAGTATATTTTACTAATTCGTAAAAAAAAAATCAGCCGTTCTAACTTATCCGGGTCAAATGTTGTTTTAATAGTTACAACAAATTAATTTTAGTTAATAACTAATATATTTATTATTATAGTTTTAAAAACAAATTTTGTTTATGTTCGTTATTATTTGTTTAATTTCTATTCAATTTTTTTTTGAGAAACTTATGCTTACATTAATTGGTCACACAATTTAAATGTTAGACTGTGTGTGTGATACGGCATCAGCTTAATAACTAAAAAAAAAATTATATTTAAGTTTATCAAGATCGTGTTGTCAGCATGATAAATCTTTTATTTGTGTTTTTTAATTATCCTAAATAATTTATATTTAAATATATAAACAATAATGTTTCTAAGGTTGAAATAAGATAAAAGTCTTTTTTATAAACAACTTCATGTAGACATTTTGTACTTGTCCCACCAGTCACAAATGCCTGCCTTGCGATTCTCTGTAACTCACTTTTCGAACTCTCACAGCGGTTTTCGCAGCGGCGCGGCGGTCGCGCTCAAATCAGTCGTGAAGCAGTCATTTTATGATTTGGCATTCTGATCCTTATCAGAATATAATCCCTCCTTAGGGAGCTTGTAGTTTATTGTTTAGCAATCGCAAGGCTGTCCCACCAGTCACAATAAAAACTATTTATTTAATTGTTTCTACGTAGGTAATCAGTCTAATTCGTCATAATATTGAATGTTTGTAGGATAAATTTTGTATTGAGAGAGAAGTATTTTTTAAAAGTTTAGTGGTCGAACTGAAATTGGACTTTAACCTTTGGTAAAAGAGAAGGATTTTTTGATGTCCCACCAGTCACACTCAGTCAAATGATAATTACGCAAAATGAAAGTGATGGATATTTTTGACAAAGGGATGTTGTTAATTAGTTCTATATTATAAGATAAATTTTACTATAGTATAAATTTCAATCACATAATTATAGCTTATATTTAATGGAATTTCAGAGTCAAATGTCCCACAAGTCATATTATTTTTATTTTTCAGGTACCCGACACGAATCTTGTTCTAAAAAAAGGGATTCCTATTTTTGTATCATTATACGGTTTGAATACTGATCCAAAGCACTTTGAAAACCCGAGAAGTGTTATCCCCGAACGATTTAGTGACGCTGCCAATTTAAATGACGCCTATTTTCCGTTTGGCAGAGGACCCAGAATGTGCATCGGTAAGTAGTTAATAATCTAATAGGCTTGAATTGGGGACTTTATAACGACTTATTTTATTGCAGGTAAAGAAATCGGACAGATGAAATCTATCGGAACCCGGAAGAAATGACGTGGACAGACGGTCCACTTTCACTGGATCTGCCAATGGAGTCAATATTGAAATCAAACCATTGAGAAAATACTGCAATTAATTTATTGATCTATGAATGCGTTCCATTTTTTTTATTAAATTTAATTAAAATAGTTTTATAATTAAGGTAATTAAAAGTTTCATCTGGAGATTTTAGTTATAAAAATGTTTCATTTCACATTATTCTTTATGTATCAATTTTCAAAAAATCTTTTTTTTTTTAATCTGAAAATATAACCTATTTCTATCCTGAACACAATATTTTCCTTATTCTCTTAATAATATAGATATTAAATCACAATAGATAGTTACTTCAACAATTTTTAGTTTAATATAGTCATAATATTATTCATTTTTAAAAACAGAAAACAGAAAAAAAAATTAAGCATGGTTCAACCATGACTCACAATACTACGGGGTAGAATCTCAGCCGTTATGAAATGTTAAATAAGTTACTATTCTGTTAAACATGTCTTTTGATGAAAGCTATTCTCGCATTCGAAGGAAAACAGATTTCGTTAATATTTTCGAGTTAGCATTATGACTTTACGACCGAGTCAATCGTTATGTGACATTAACATTCTCATAAAATCGTGGAATTTCAATATTGGTGTGTTCTGTAAGGGAATGGCTTTCACTGAAGAAAAGGAGGTTTTAAATAGGGTTTAGAAGATACAGGCAATCTTTCTTTGAGGTGACTTCGAGCAGCTGCCTGTTTTATATAATGAGAATGAGAATAATAGCACAATAGTTGTTTTATCGATTTGTAATCATGGATTGTACTACTCAAAGTATTAACAATGTCCATTAGTAAACTGCAAAGGAAAAGAGACAATAAATTCAATGTTATTAGTAAGGTTTGCGGCTGCATGAATCAACTAATAATCATGATTAAAATAAAGTTATTTTCTATATGTCATGATTTTTTTTAAATTTAAGCCACTTATAATCTGAGTGGATTTAATACTTCACGAGATAGATACTAATGGATCTCTGTTCCCAATGTACCCATAGAAGATACGTTTCATAAAAAATTAAAGTTTTGAGTTGATGAAAGTTTAAACTCCAAGGTCAGCGAGACTGTTTGCGACATTAATAATTATTGGTATCGAATATTGTTGACGGATTTAATGATTACAACGTTGACGAAAGGTAATTATTATAAGAATTAACCCTATTTGTGATCCGGACTTGGCAGATCCAAACAGTGACAGAAGGTTACAACCACATGACTTAACAGCCAGTTTCGCTTGTAGAAAAGAATTTTTCAAATTTTTGGAATTAAATTCTTAAATTTCGACATTGAACAGATCCCTGGATGTGCCGATTCAGATATATAACCGTACTACGTCTAGTTAAAGACGATTGAAGGGAGTTCGGTGCATTTTGTAACTAAAAGAGGAACTTTGTAAAAAAAAGGCAACATTTGTACATAAAAGTCGTTTTATTTATCTACAGTTAGGATATAAAATAAATTACATTCTTATTTCTCTTAGGCTGCGATGTTCGTGTTAGACTAAAATTATTTCCTTCACAATTGACATCAAAACTATTGCACTCGTTTTTACATAGAAAAGTAGCAAATAGGAAGTTTATTCTATTGTACAATAGATGGCAGTGTTATGTTTACTACTACTCGCCAATAGGGGGCATTACAATGTGGAAATTGTTTGACTGTACATTAGCTGTGTAAATTATATCTCTACCGACCGATAGATGACGACAATAATTAAAACAGAGCCATCTAGCGGTGGTTCGTATTCAAGAACTACCTACTTAATCACATCCAAGATGAATCATTATAGAATTGTTTAATTTTTAAATTATTACGTATACCACAATCATAGATACAATATATTATTACGTACAACTTTACAGCATTATTTTAGAATTATTATTAAATTACAATTACCCAAGAATTAAATGGTATAAAGTAAATTAGCCTTATTCATCTAAAAGATACACGTCCAACTCGAACGCACGTCGTCTCGCTCTTATTTATAAACATACACAATATAAGTGAGCGAAACGGAACTATTACCGGAGTACTTTAGACACGTCCCGTTTATGGCCGACAGTGACTTACGGAACCGTCCTATGCCACAGAAGCTACGAAAAAGTCGGTTTTTGTATCGGCGACTTTGTCGAAGTTTCTATAGTTAGACGTATTTTTGCTTATAAATTCTTTAGTAAACTGAACCAAGCGTGGGTTTGTAGTCTCTACGCAAATCGGTTACAACGTATCACGTACACCGAAACTCCTGTTACGATGCCGCCACTTCACTAACTCCATTTAATAGCTGCTTCCGTCGTTTAACTATTTTAGTTATTTCCCGTTTTTCTAAACATGTACTAAAACGTACTGAAGTCAAGGTTCAATCGAATCCGTTAATCGCGTCTCAAGGAGCAGATATTAAGTGGAATGTGGAGTAAGTATGAACGGTTGCGTCGCCGATTATTATCACCGATCGGTATTTATGTCGAATATAGATACATCCTCTCGCGCGGGCATTAAAATCACTGTCGCACCTGAAGATTACGTACACACGCTCGTCACGCCGCGTCGCGCGTTCCGTTTATGCTAAGACTAGACAAGGCGCGACTCACATTCACTCCCTATAATATAATATATAATCGCACGGGCCGTGCGTTTATCACATTTACAATTTGACCTTCGGCAGAGGGTCGTCGAAAATGGCACATCGCGGGGCTCGACCATTCGTCCTTTCGTTACGAGAGAAACGATCACTTCAGTCTATTTAACTATCGCCGATGACTCTCGCGGCCCTTAGCTCTCCGTCGGTCGGTCGGTCGGTCGTCGAGAAGGGCGCTCACACCGGGCCATAGTCGGAGAGCGGCTGGGCGGATCGCGCGGAGGCGGACGGCGCGTGAGGCGGCGGAAGCGGGTGCGAGGGCGGCGGAGGCGGCAGTGGGGCGGGGGGCGGCGCGGGTGGCGGGCCGGCCGCCACTTCGCGTCACACGGTGCCCTTCACGAGAGCGCGGTGCGCGGGCGCCGGCGCTCGGCCTCCGCGCCACACGCGGCGCCACGAGTCCAGCGTCTTGCCTGACCAGATCCACACGCCCGACGTGATGCCCACGGCCAGCGCCATGAAGTACTTCAGCATGAGCGCCGAGTACACGGGCTTGCCGCCGCAGGCCGACCCGCACGCGACGCGCTGTAGCCAGTCCTCGCGGCCTCCCGCCTCGTACGCGAAGCAGCCGATGACGACCCCCGCCGGCACCGCGTAGAGCACGCTGAACACGCCGATGCGGATCATCAGCTTCTCGAGCTTGTCCGCCTTGGAGCCGGCGCCGATGCCGCCCTGCCTCTTGATCACCGAGCGTATCCTGAATAGGGACACGAAGCCGGCCAGCAGGAAGGTCGCTCCGAGGGCGAAGTACACTATCAGCGGCGCCAGGACGTAGCGTTTCAGATTCTCGGAAGAAGTGTTACCGACGTAGCAAATCCCGGCCACGGGGTCGCCGTCGACGGCGCCGGCCAACAGCACGGCGACGGTCTTGGCGGCCGGGATCAACCAGGCGGCGAGGTGGTAGTATTGGGCGTGGCCCGCGATCGCTTCGTTGCCCCACTTGAGGCCGGCCGCGAGGAACCAGGCGAACGATAGGACCACCCACCATATCGACGACGACATACCGAAGAAGTAGACGAGAACGAAGACGAGGGTGCAGGCGCTCGGGCCGTTCGAGGAGGTCTTGAGCAGCGCCCCGTCGCAGGCGATCTCGTCGTGGCCGACGACGAGGCGCGCCAGGTACCCGATGGCCACCATAAAGTAGCAAGCGGAGAGGTAGACGATCGGTCTCTCGGGGTACTTGAAGCGCTGCGAGTCAATGACGAAGGTCGTGAGCGTCATGAGGGTGGAGAAGGCGCAGAGGCCGGCCCACAGCGCCACCCACACGGCCGCGAAGTCCTTCTCCTCGCGAGTGAAGTACGGGCCGCGGCACGGCAGCGCGCAGCCGGGCACGCCGGCCGTGCGCGCGCTGGCGTTGTGCAGGGCGCGCACGCTCACCAGCGGCGGACGGCACGCGCACGCGCACTCCTCGCTTGCGACCTCGCCCGGGCTTGCAGCCGGGCCGCTTTCGCAGTTTTTTGGATCCTTGCAGTGGTTCTTGTACGGCCGGCGAGGCGGCGGCCGCGGCGGCTCGGGTTCCTGCGCGCGATCGTTTTCCTCCATGCAGAGATGGTCAGGGTCCCCGAGCCGGGGCAGTTTCTCGCAGGCCATTCGCTCGGGCCACTGGAAACCGTACTTTTGCATGAGCGGCGCACAGCCGGCCCGGGCACGCTCGCAGACGCTGCGGCAAGCCGGCACCGGCATGGCGTAGTCCTCGAAGCATATAGGTGTGTACACAGAACACAAGAAGAATTTCAAGTCGGCCGAACATTTAATTTCCACGAGTGGCCAGTATTGGTGCACCTGCAATGAAAGATTGCAACGTAAATACATATGTCTATATAGATAAACACCTGTCGAATTTTGTATCAAAAGTGGAATACGCAAACTAACCTCCAGGCCGGCCTCGTCCTGCGTGTCATGGTCGAGCCCATTGGGGAAGGAGGTGAGGTTGTATCCTATACCACGGCACATGGGAATGGTGATCTCCTCACAGCGAGGCTGCAGAGCTGCCGCCGCCGCCACCGCGCACGCCCACACCCACACGCCTAGCATCGCGCTATGCTAACCGCATCTGGAAATTGTAAAAAGCAATATTAGCATTGTTTTATTAAAATATATTTTTTCAAGTAAATATCTAAGTCGGATTATACACACGTACAAGGGTGGTCGATTTGTTACGCTCGACTCAAATTTAAGGTCGAATGAAGCTAAACGGAAGGGCACCTCTCAAGAAAGGCATGCAGTGAGCATATCTGTTACTGGCACGTGTATGGCGGCTCGTTAAATAGATATTAACCGAACCGGCCGAGCAAAGACACATCCGCATCTAAAGAATATTCGAGTACGAGAAACTATTCTCAACGACAAACTGAAAGTAATTTCACTCGTTAGAAGTCCGCATTGCATTCATGCTTTTTACTGAAGCTCGGCTCTATGGAATAAAAGCATTGGAAAAGGCTGTTTAGTGAATCAGTGAAACAGACCGGGGCTCCTTTTTTCATTCAGATAACTTACATTTAGTGTTTGAATATAATGGACTGGTGACGTGATATTTATATAAACCTTAAGGAATAAATATATATAGAAGAAATATGAAAAAAGTATTGAGAAATTTCTGCCAGTTCACCAAATAATATAAAAAATGTGTATCAGACATGACACAATACTAGATGCTGGATTAATCAGGCCTGTTCATGTGGACAACTATCACGAAGTCCGTAGGTTCACCGTAATCTGTACAAAATATATACACATATTGCGGAATAATTTACGGTATTCATACACAGTACTTAAATAATGTAATTAAATTGTTCTGGAATCAAACAAAAGCCTGCAAAAAAAATATTTTATGGTGTATATTGAAATTAAAAATAAAATAAAATATGTTTATTTTGGAACATAAGATACATGTATCACTTATTCCACGTCATTAAATTTGAAGGCATCCCTACTCATCGGCAAAGAAGACAGAGGGTCGAGAGAAAAAGCCGGCGTAAAAAACTCTCGGTACTCTTTTAAAACAGCAAATCATCAAACACCACTTATTTAAAACAAATATCGCAAATTAATTAGAAGTAGTAAGTAGTAGTAGAAGCCTGTCTAGCACTAGTCCCAGGCCATTTTATCAACTAGATAATCGTCGACTTTATAGTAAGCCTTTTTACACAGCTTTTCTTTAACACATTTCTTAAATTTATTGAAAGGCAGTGATAAAAGAGCCTCTGGGATTTTATTAAAGAAGAGTATCCCTTTCCCCAAAAAAGAATTACTAACTTTAGATAGTCTAGTACGGGGAAATTGCAGCCTGCGTTTGTTCCGTGTATTAACATTGTGCGTATGTTCTATTCTAGTAAACTTCTCACTATTTTTGTATACATACATAATATTTTCATAAATATATTGCGAGAGAAAGGTAAGTATATTAATTTCCTTGAATTTATCTCTAAGAGATTCCCTACATTTTAAATTATAGATTGCACGAATAGCCCTCTTCTGCAGGATGAAAATAGTTTCGACATCAGCAGCATGACCCCATAATAATAAGACATAAGTCATTAAGCTATGAAAGTAACTAAAATAAACAAGTCTAGCCGTATCGACATCAGTTAGTGAGCGAATTTTTTTAACCGCGTAGGCTGCAGAACTAAGTCTCTTCGCCAATCCGTTAATATGAGGGGACCACTAAAGTTTTGAATCCATGGTGATTCCGAGAAATATAGTTGTATCATCCAGATTCAATTCCTCCCCGTTTATAATTGGTCTAGTATCCATAACCCTTGCATTTTTTGCACAAAATTTAATGCATTTTGTCTTTTTTGCATTAAGTAGAAGGTTATTCATACTAAACCAATGGACAATCGAAGACAGAGCATTGTTCACATCGTCAAAATTTGTTATTTGTCGTTTGATTTTAAAAATCAAGGACGTGTCATCAGCAAACAAAACTATCTGATGTTTTCTCTCTACCATGAAAGGTAGATCATTTATATAAACAAGAAAGAGGAAAGGGCCAAGAATTGAGCCCTGTGGTACCCCCATATCTACTGCCGACCCAGAGGACCTCTTACCATTCACTTCAACCTTCCGAGTTCTTCCGTGTAAATAACCGTGCTAAAAAGACCTGAGAAATCTGAACCCTAGGCGAGTGAATTTAATTTTGCAAACTATAGGTTCAGGACCATGTGAGCTATAGAGCCATAAAATTTCTAAAAACAGCATTCTGTAGGGACGCAATGTCGGGTGGTCGGACGACTATAAACAATGCACTCGTAAAATCTGTGGCAGTTGCAAACCGTATCAATTATTCCATACCTACTTGTGAGGTAAAAGTGAAAAACAAACAGTTAAATTGTTCTCTAACAATCAGAGCAAATACTTTTATTAATAATATTATTATAAAGTTCTATTTTATCCTTATTCTACGCAAACATAGATACAGCACTCCGTGTGTTTCTGAGGTAGCGGTTTCGGTAAACCGGTCCCTATTTACAACTTTACAAGGCCTTAATTAGTAATATGGTATAAGACACCCATCGCACTGTTAATAAGGAAGCTTTAATTAAAATTCAATAGTGCAGCTGTTTGTAGAACATGTGTTTTACTGAATAAGGAAATACAATTGACAAAAATATATTAATGCACTTTAATTGTAATCTACTGACTTTACAAAGTGGTATTTTAATTGTTAAAATAACACGAAAAGAACCCAAAAAGGAAGCTTGTTATCCCTTAGCGAGGGTTTTTAACCTCTCGAAAGTTTTGGATACACAAAAGTTTAGTCGCAAATATCGCTATTGCCTAACTGATTGAACCGCTAAAAATGTTTACGTAACCTAAGGCTCGGCAGCTCGTTATTCTGGTTGAGTGAGAGCTGTAATAGCTGGTGTCGGGTTATAGCTTGGACGTGTCGCTAAATGCATATTTAATCAATCGGTTCCTAAACTGATGTACTTTTTGATTGGCTTAAACGAGAAACTCACCATCAACCACAATAGCTAATATAATATTATTACCACGCCTTTAATTAAAGTATTGTGTTTATAATCGTTCTGGTTTAAAATATCCTCCTAATTTTGGCTTTCTTTCGTATAAGGTGTTCAATGGTCATGTGAGAATAATTTTGACAGGTTGTCGTTTGACAGAAATGGCCGGTCGAGGTTGATGCCCGATCGGTTGGCTTCGCGCCAACTGATTAAAAGCTTATAGACTGTGGCGTGGTACAAAGAATTTTAGAGAATGTTAGTTATTTTTTTAATACTGAACTTATGCATCTTACGTTTCATCTCAAGCTTAATTGTATTTAAAGTTTAAATTAAATATCTTATCTTTTATCTGTACGATACAACATTTTAAATGTATAAGCAAATGTTTATTTTGTGCGTCTCTTGTAACCAAGGTCTACATTTGTTATTATACAATTTGTTTTAAAAATGACAACCGAAGAACGAAGATGGGCCAGGTCACTAAGAGTTAAACTTACTTGAAGCGGTTATAAATCGCTAAACGCGTTCACTAGCACCACCAGTGAAGTAGTTAGACCGCTAATGAAAATACGTACAAACGAGCCCGCCCGCCAGATTTGTCCTTATTGCGTTTGTGGGAACTGCCTGTTTGTATATTTAACGGGTGAGTTTACCGGTAGTTAAAAGGAACTGATAAAAATCTTGGACTAATTAAAGGGGAATATCCCTATATGAGGCGTTTAAAACAAACAAATTAAAATACATAAAGCAAATACAATTTGTATCTTAAATAGTCTCCATTTAAATAACTCTCGGAAGGTGTTCATTTTAAATATATAAGTAAAATACGAGGTACGCACGTAGTATATTCCTAAGGTGAACCCGTGACCTCAGGGGTTTTACGAACTGGGGAAACTATTCTACATTAAAAAAGTGTATCTGAACTTAGTCATTCAAAATTCCCTGTCAACCCGCTTCCAAATATTACAATGAAAGGGTGGTTGCGTGACGATTTTTTGTCGCTTTCTTGTTAGAACCGACAGTATAATTTATAACTTTATTGTCACTGCGTAAAAAATTTAAGTTCTGACAAAGCTAGAATGGAATAATACCCGTTAAAAAGCCCTTGACGAGGTGAAAGAGTGAAGTCGAAGGTGACTTGTGCCCAGAGAGTAATGGGGCGGACCACTCTAAAAAAAATAAGGAGTGACCACATAAGGGCGAAAACTAAGATCACCGACGCTCAACTATATCCTTGATATGCTTAGAATACTTCAGTTCGGCAATGACTTCAACAATGCCTAACCCTTTCAAGCTTGACCCACACGAAGTTTGGTATCTTTGGAGACAATTGTACAAGATTTTTTAGAGCTACTATAACGGTTAACAGAAGTCTTAAAGCTTGTACAGGAGGACTATCATAATTATACATTATATATCATTGAATTTTATTTATGACATGATTTTGTTATTTCATAGTTTCGCATGTTACAGCGATATTCACGACTTCACGGACTCAGTCTTGAAGTTGTTAAGCAGGAAACTGTCACGCAGACTGCAGCTAACTGTAACTTCATCGTTTGCTCATTCTTTTTTGATGCTGTAAAAGCAACAATTTTCCAAGTACCTAATTGTATGAGTACGATCTCAAGGCACGGTTAAAGCAAAAACCGCAAGATTACCGTTATTTAGTTTTGTCAAGTACTTTTTGTTGAACTCTGTCCGTTTGAATTTACAAAATATAATTGTGTCACGTCGTATGACATGATTTCATCGACAGTTAGTGCCAGTATGGCCAGATGCCCGAGGGGTTATCTCCGTCTTGAGTTAGCTCATTAGCTTATGTTTGTTTGACACTTGACAGTACAATTGATGAGATTTATAGATATGATTTTCATTGAAACGAAAACCGGAGATGTTAGGGCATTTAATTGTGCTCAAAACATCTCGAAAAAAGGTAGAAATTCACATGAATTATTCATAATTTAATTATATGTTGACATGATGACGTAAGAACCCAAATTAATTCCGTATAAGTCACAATAACAAATTATAATAACTATTTGAATTATGTAAAGCGGATAAGGCAATTTGAAAGTGGAGGCTTAATAAATAACATGTTTGAACATTTTATGAAATTATTTCTTTCATTATTAAAAAATAAATGTGAAGACGAAGATTAGTTACTTGGAAAAGTTGTTGGTTTTCTACGTATAAATGTTTAATTTGCATATAAGTACCTACCGTTCTTTGTTTCCTCCCCTATATTATTGTCTCGACAAAGTTTATAATTACACCCTCGTATGCCTGAGATTAAAAATAAATTAGAAAATATAACAATAATATTAATTATTAATTTCAGATGTAGACCAAATTATCAGCAGTTAATTTTAATATAACCGCGAAAGGTAAGAACCAAACGTATAAGCAAATTTGTAAGACTAACAAATACAAAGCATTATTATTAAGTTAAGTAGTTAAGTGAGCATCTTTGAAAGAAACTTTTGCCTGTAATGTTTCCAAATAGTGTTTTGATTTATTGTAATTAATAGCTCCCTTAAAACAATAAAACTTCTTACCCAAGGCCGATAGATAGTCAACAATGCGTGTTCGTTTCAAAGAAAATTTTGCACTAAAATATAAAAACGAAGGCAGGCTGCCAATTCGCAAAATGTTGAAGAATTTCGAAAATTTTTTACAACGCAGTTAAGCTTAGTGTCGCATTCAGACTATTATTTTTAAAACAATACGTGTACCCGTGGAAATAAAATATTGTTACCTGGGCCACTTTATCTACATCTAATTCTGTGAAACAGGTGCTGTGACCGGCTGTCACAATAAAAAATGGCCGTTTTGTTATGTTTATTTTATTCAATTGTTGCAATTATTTATTTTAGTAAATTATTTCTATACAGAATGTAGTCTGTGATTTAAAACTACTGGCTGTGTAGCTTTTTTCTAAATCGTTTTTAATTATGATAACTTTCTCGTGTATTGATATTTGATATTGTCAAAAATATAACCGCAGTGGCATGTGATGAAATGTTTTGGGGAATGACACTATTTTTAGATCGGTCCCTTGTTCGTTCATTGAGTCTGAATGATCTGAGTGAGATTAAGCCCGCATTGCTCACATTCCGGAACTTTTTTGATTCCGCCATTGTATTATATTCATTTCAAATTCCAATAAACCCTAACATATGTCACGTCATTCGTGTTTAATAGTAACTTGGCTTAAGAAATAATTAAATTAATTACTTCTTTTTCAATTTGATGGTCAAATAAATAATTAATTATAATTTTATCTCTCGTTAAGCATTTAAAGATTATTTTAAAGAGATACCGTAGTCTTAAACTCCGGTTCCCGTAATGGCTGATCAGCGTTAGAAACTGTCACTTCCCTTTGTTTCAAAATGGGGTCTTTTTGATATCGATCGCGCTCAGGTAGTCGGGAACGGATGATTTATTGCAAGTCTTGTTTGTCCAAATAATCGATGCCTGGCAAATTTCCACCCCACACCGATATACGCCCTAATTTATGGGCGATAAAGTTTTGTTTCGTTTGTACTACACTTCTAGTTAATGTTGCTATTACGAAAATTCCTCGGCTGCTATTCGGGTGATTTTCGATAAATTAGGGATTTGTTTGCGCTAATATAAATGATAAAGGTTCATTGTGAGCATAACAAACGACTGTTTGAACAGGGCAGGCTTTTAGCGAACAATCGAGTATGAATTGTAATTTTAAATGTTTAACGCGTAATATAAACGCGCGCTGATGTAGGTACTACGCATTTTTCAGAACATAAAAAAACTAAAAAGGTTACCACCATAAACAAAAACTATTTATTAATTGAGATAAGATTTTAAGTCGTAGTTTGCAGCCCCAAGCGACTTCAATGTTATAAGCGTTTTATTCTAGCAAAGACTTGGCAGACTACAATTTTTCACAAGGGTGTATCCCTGACGTGATTACCGAACCCCCCGCACTCCGTCCCCCGGGCAACCCCCAGCCATAATGTAATTCACCTTCTCCTGGCCCTAGCTAAAACAACTATCCGATTCAATGATTTCCACTGACCTATAAGAAACCATATTTATAGATGATATCTTCGTCTCCGTTACCATGAGGAACCGAAACATAATGTGTAAGTCGCATTTCTAATCCGTACAAAATGTGTAAGTCAAAAATTGGCAAAGGCGATAAGGGAGGTAACACGCGTTATCAGCGGTTATCACTCAATCTGGTACACGCTATACCGTGTAACTACACTATTACAAGTTTACGATACGTGTTATAAAACTAAATTTTATGTTATTGCCTCGAGCATTCAGATTTCAATGATAACGCGGGTTTTCTTATCGTTACGTATAGATTTTTCTCGGTATTTTAGGGAGAAATGGTTTTATATGAAACGCAAGTAAATAAGCGTCTTTCTTACGCCATTTTCTTCCCAGTACGCTTCAGCGTAACGTTCAGAGTTGTGTCTTAGCGAGAAATACTCCCGTATGTGAAAAACCAGTTTGATTTGTCATCGGGAGTCTTACCATCAACTTTTTTATATTACAGTTAATTCCATCATGTATTGGTAGATATACGGCGACAAATAAACAATAGATAAAATCTGTTATAGTTCAATCGTTAAAATAAATTGTGTTCTATTGAAAAATCGCAGGCAATTGAAAAATTTTACGTTTGATTAGAATCATCTAGAATTAAAAATAAATTCCGAGTGGCGTTAGGTAGTGGTATCTGTTCGTCGCAGCTGTTATCAGTTTATCAGCACCAATATCAATAAATCATGCAGCTCTATCATATTGTAATTAAACAACCTTATCAGTACACCGGGTTACATGCTCCTTCACAATATTATAACGGACTATGGAGAACGAAATCATTATTTTGGGACGATGTTTTATAATAGCGATTTATATTTTCTTTTGATTAAATTTTGATATTGATTACTAAAACTATCAGAGAACCGAGAAAGTTTCCGTGGTTGCCTCTGTTGGGAATCTGGTCTCGCGAAACCATAACGATTTGAATGTTCAATTGGGTCGAGTGTGAGGTTATAAAAATTAAAATACATTTGGTAGATGCCGTTCTAAAGTATTTGGTTCTAATTGGCGCCAATGAGAGAAACACGGTGACCTGATTGCATTAAATATCAACCGGTTTACCATAGGCCCAGTCTGACAAATATACATTTAACCTTCGTTATCTAAACTAAGGCTCAAAGTATTCAATTAACACTAGTTTTATATAATTAGTCTAACAGACAAAATATTTAATATATAAAAAGTAAAGGATCCACTTTTGAAGCGTCGATTATAATCGTAAAGTGTTACGTACTGCTCAAACTTCTAAATTTACTTTATATCCTTTATTATAAACAATAAATCATTCATGTTTGTACAGCTCTCAAGGTGATCCAATGTCCAATTTGTCAAAGGCGTCGCTTTGATTACGCTTCAAG
Organism: Pieris melete; assembly: GCA_963693345.1. Taxonomy (NCBI): domain Eukaryota; kingdom Metazoa; phylum Arthropoda; class Insecta; order Lepidoptera; family Pieridae; genus Pieris; species Pieris melete. The sequence continues at coordinate 1,229,207 of CAVNZK010000114.1, forward strand.
TGCACACTGATAGAGGCAGTAACAGATTATAAAAAACATAAGTAATTTTAAATGTTTAAAAGCCATCCCAAATTTAAAGTTATTCACTTAGGTAATACAATGTGCACTTATGAACGTCAATAAAGAAATACATATTAAATGCTTCTAATTTTACATTTACTGCCAGTTCTCAAATCAAGGGCTTAGAACGGACGAGAAGAACTGGCAATAAATTCTCCGCAAGTCTTTTTAATAGCCAAGTTTTTCGTTTAACTAAATGTTTGTAAGGAGCTGTAACCATTGTACCAAATCAATTCGTTAATTTAAATTCTTTTTACAATAAATATTCATTTTTAACCTTGACGCCTGGACCAATTTGGGAAATGATTTTGTTTGAATAGATAGTTGATGATGGTTGGTCAAAGTAAAATATTTGCCTCGAGAATGCGAACGAACAATCAAAACACCCAGTGTTTAATATTCTGAGCGCATAATTGTCCGTTATGTTTAGGCCATAAGCAGTGGTAAGTAGTCATTACAAGCGTATAATGCTTGTCGAATATTTTATAAACATTCATTGTTTATGTCTGCCACGCTGCCTTAACCGCCGTTCCATTTTCGTGCAATTCTAATTATTCGTTTATAATATTACGTTACGGGAACAGAACATCCGATAGAGGGTAGTTGAGAAAATTCACTATGTTTCCTACCCACAAGTAATCTTTTATACCACCATTGTTTGATTGATTAGTTTATCCTTGATATATTTCGTTTAATAATATACAAATGTAATATGTATATTAGATAACATTCACGGGTTTCATTGAAACGTATAACTTTAGAAACTTTCAATCCGATTGAATAGCAAATAGCTTTATATGTTTAGAAAATAAGCCATAAATTAAAGTCCAAACTTCACCGGTTTACGAAACGAGAGCCTTTAAAATTCAATAAGCGTCTTAGGCTGTACATACACGAACGACGTTACTGGCCAACGTTTTTATTACTTTTAATGAGACTTTTAAGTGTCTTATTTTAAAGTGAATCACACGGCACTGTAACGTTTATTCTTTAATTACTTTTAGTAATAGTAACGAGCAGGTAAGCTACATTAGGCAAGTTATAAGTAGGTAGAACAACGATTGAACGAACAAACCAGTAAAACCAGTGCGAGCTAAAGTTGAACTTAGGTGCCTGTGTCGCCCAAAAGCGTCGGCCTTAAGTCGATGGGTGGTATGGGCTGCATGAATAAATAATTTGATAAACGACGAAGCAGGCCCAGCGGGGCTACCTCCTCGTTAATATACTTAATGGCTGGACATGTGACTGAATTCTTACAAATAGAATATTTTATTTCTGTTACGAAATTGCCGGTACGACTGTCAATACAACGCAGGAAGGACAAGAAGCAGATTTCTTCAATAGATAAAAAGTAAGATAAGAGGTATTAAACCTTTTTAGGATTAATAGATTTAAAAAAATACTTAATACATACAATAACGGAGCTTATATAATTCCCGCAGTGGTTTCTCTGACAGTGTCAAAGGCGCGAGGCACAAAGACTCGAGCTCACAAAGGGCATACCCCGAGGGCCCTACAGTCTTACACTTTAGTGGGATACCCAATTGAGCAATTAACTAAAGAAACCAGCCACGAATTATTTCTTTTAGCTGGCGACTTATGTGTAACTTGACAGAACTCGGCATTTAATTCAGTGCTTGCAAATGTAAAATACTCACGACGAATTAAATGGAGCCAATTAAATGAAAAACTCGTTTAGAGAAAAATATAAAAATGATAATGTGGCTGTTCACTGCCGTAGACGGTAACTGGGAGTTAAGTTTAAATATGTTTTTGGCGATCAGCAAGCATGAAGAAACAGTTCGACTCGAAATGATACTTTTGAACTTTAAATCAATTCAGCGTACTGCACAACCAGAAACAAAGGAGCGAGTAGATTGTATGTATCGGTGGCATCCCGAGTCATTAAAACAATAAATAATAAGCTGTCCGCACATAAATCTAAATATCACCGAGACGCAAACGACTTGGACGAATGCAAATGATACCAGCATAACGCTCACGCTTAAAAATTTATAAGTAGTCATAAAATATACAGAACAAACATCTTTGTCGGACGCGTGAATCCCGAATGTTAGCGCGGTCATCGAACTCGCTACTCGCCGTACTAATTAGATTTAATGCGTTTTACCTGCAATTAGTAGGTGTTAGGTAATATAGAGCGGCTGTTGGTATAGTGTTTGGGCCGAGGCTGCTTTATGCTTTGTTTTCATAATCATCGCCCACGCACCCGTTTCACCGTTTTTATTGAGCACACATCGATATAGTGTTGGGTTTAATTATTTTTATATCTCGTTCGCATCTCCAAGTGTTATAACGATGTACAACATTGTGGAGCTCGAGTGCTATTGTATTAGATTTATGCGATTGTTATTGCAATATATTTGAAAACGTTGTTTACATAGTAATTTGGAGGATAGCTGAGTTATGGGAAACGGTTACACGGTACGCCAATAGGGTAAAATATAATTTGTGTTTAATGGCTAAAATTAAAATACTTAAACAAACGTGCTTTTCGTATCTTCACAGCGTTATTAATTTGATCAGTGTATGACGAACCGATGTTTATGAACGTTGCCTGTGCTCGATAACGCAAAACAAAACTTTACAAGCGCAAAAGCGAAATATTTAAAATTAATATATTTTTGCAGGTTTAATTGAGGTTTAATGATTTACAAAGCAGACAAGGCCCGCCGATAGCGTCGCAACTCAAAACGCCAATAATAAAATTCCACTATTTTTATTCAGCTAGGCTTTCGCAAGCACTGTTCAACTTTTATATTCCACCGTTTCGAGTACCGGCAAGAGCTGTCAAGAAATAAAGCGCATATAAAATTTGTCAATTTATTGCATAATAAAAATTTACCGCAGATAAATCTGTTTAGGGATCCGAATGACACTTTACTTTTTAGTGACGAGACTTTATTGAAAAAAGTGAGTTTTTATATTGAGTTTAATTGACAGCTAAATCGTTTTCGGTCTTCAAATTAAGTTTTATATATGTGAATTTATAATATAATACATGTTCATAAGTCAGTAATGAAAAATCTAAGGCTAGACTAGTGAATGACCCCATAAATAATACGACAGACAGTAGTCTGTGTTAAGTATTAAACACATTTCTCGGGCGTACAATAATAATAAATTACAAATACGGTATGAATGCTGGCGTTCAATGTATCGCAGACTTGTCTCTGAAGCGCTGAGTGCAGCCTCTACTTCAGATAAAACGACAACAATTTACAATATTAATAATGCCCGCGACACCGAAAACGTCTCTCGCCTAAAATCCCAACTTCGCTTATATTGATATTTTTATCGACTAGTAAAGAATAAGACAACCTAAGAAGCAAGGAATTCCGTAAAGCTATTTTAAAAATTGTAACGCGTAGGCATTGTCATATGACGTTAATCGTCGATGAAGACGAGTCGTAAATATGCGTGAGTCAGTCGGACGATGGTTATTTTCGACTTGCAAATGAGAAAGTGCAGTTTAAGCTATAGCTAGGTTTAGTTCAGGTGGCGGGTGCAACGCACTCTTACGTTTATTTCTTTGCAGGCCTGCACCGAGTATCCGGTTGTTTCGACCATAAACTATTTTATACTTTTTCTGACGTTGACTTTAGCAACAGAATACCAATGGGGCTACTGGTTTAGGAATGCTACTATGATTATTTAAGGGTGTACGTTAATTAATATATGTCTTTTCTGTACGTAACGATTTCCACACAACGGGTGTGTAAGGTATAAACACTGTATAAAATAAATAACGAATAGTATATGAATGCGTAATTCAATGTTTTGTATCATTTCAAATGAAAGAATCTCATCTTCATGCAGCAATTAGAACATATTTTATGGTAATAAAAATAAGTGAAGATAATATACACAATTTTGACCTATTTCTACTCAATGGTACAGTCTTTGCAAATAATTAGCCATTTCATTGGTACCAAAGTAATATTTATTTGTATGTAAATTCTTAAGTACCTACTTCATTGTACAAAACGCGATGTGCAAGTATTGTTTTATATTTATTTAAAATGTCGTTGCTATTCACCTCATGACTAGAAGTCACAACACGACACATTATTTATTAAGATAATATACAATCGTACCTAATTGTCTGAGCGGCTATCGCGCTTACACTTATCGCCTCAAAACAAATCCTAGCGCCTTATCAAGCCACAGGTAAACCTACGTCAAATCAATACGATAACTCACCTCTTTCAGCAAAAATCGGAATAAAACCCAAGATACAACACAATTCACAGTTGCACACTAATCACTTCGTCTTCTAAAACACATAATTAAATCCATGTTATCATTTAAAAGTATCGATTCACAGGATCCAGTCACACGGTTAGGTCGCTTCTCCGCGACGCTATAATTATAATTTTAGAAAATTGCAGTCCTTGAAGGTGTTTTACGAGAAAAAACTGTTGAGATTCCTATATTTGGTATTGCTGCAGCACTATAGAAATATGTAGTTATGTCATAGATCAGCTGAGCGTGTTTTTCAAACAATGCTTTCGGCGCGACAAAAATTTAACAAGTACACGACTCTACACCGCGACGCGCGGAGAGGGACTGCCGACTGAATTTGTTTCGTCGAATCACGAATGAGTGAATGAGAAGGGCGCCAGCGCGCGAGGAGCGTGGCGTGGGGAGTCTCCGCAACATTACTGCACATATAGATGGCGCTACTTGTGTCAGGACAGAGGACTATCTTAAGAATCAACTCAGCAGACGTAACTGTTTCTAACACCACTTGATGATGAAAACCAAGATATTCGCTTACTTTAAAGAAACTTATTGAACACAGATTAGATCAAATATATATTTTGCAATTACTTAAATTCCGAATTCAAAGAAACATATTATTGCTAATATTTATCAAGGAGTGCCTAGGCTGAGGCCTATCATCATATTATGGATATATGTAGTATCAAATTATAACTTATCAAAATTAATCTACACCTAAATACTGCTAAAATAGTTCATTTAAATGGCTTATGATTAAAATTAGGGTAGGAGAATGTTTACTACCAACCTTTGAGACGTGTCTTGTGCATTTATTCACCAACTACTTACAGTACACAGTGTGTTTAGTAGATATCAAGTAGGTACCTCAGAACATCCAATTTCCAATCTCTGATCCTAAATTAGGGAAACATTTCCAAATTATCGACGCGAAACGTTTTATCAAGTCCCTCTCCACCATATCCGGATTTAATTTACGCGAACAGCGGCGTTTTCTTCGTGACGGAAATTAGTGTGTACATTGCATTACTTTGAAGAGAGTTTTCAGAAAATCAGTGAGTGTTCGGTAAATGTAAAAATTTCATTAAATCGGAGATTGGGAATCGTAATGGCAAATGAAAAAATCGATTAAAGTTTGCGGAGCCGCTTCACTTTGTTATCTCGAGGGTCGATCAAATAGAATTCATTTTTGATCTCACTTCCCTATCACCGAAATAAAGGGAAGGCTCTATTAAACGAAAGGCTCCTCTACAGTTGTGATTTCCGATTTCAGCTGATTATAAAAACGGCCTATCCACTTAGGCAACTGTTACTGAATGATTACCTAGAATTCCTGTAAAGTTTTTGTAAATTTATCTATATAATTTTAATATTAACTAATTAAAAGAAAGAAATCTTATGAAAAATAATCCAACAACTAAATTATAAATATTATTATTAATCATCACCCAATATCGGTCATCGTTCACGTAATTGATTTAGTTCTGCGCGGGTTCAATAAATCAGCGCTTTATCTGCGCTATCGCTTCTATTGTTTATGGCCAGCGTATCATCTGTCATATTTCAACAAGAGGGGTTATTTACGCACCAATAAACTCTTAGTTGTTGTCACAGGAAAATTAGTTTAACTAATTTATAAACGTAACCAACAATTATTATTTCTCTGAAAATAATTGAAATTGTTCGGTTTTAAAAGACGCCTACATCATGGCGCAAGCAAGCAAGATATGAAAATATATTATGAATATAGATTTATAGTTGAATGTTACATCTTTGTTTCAAGATAGTTCTTCCATTTTCTTCCACTTCATCTTATTCCATTAATGATTAAGACACCGTGTCACCGTCTTTGGAGATATGAAGACGCCACAGATTTGACTGAGTGCGACACAATATGAATGTCATACACTTATAACTAAACATGTAATTACTGCGATAAAGTAATAAGAGTGCGTAAAATGTAAACCTAAGTTGACATTAGATAACTCAGTTGATAGACCGGCGCCGCTTTATCACAAGTCTAGACCGGCAGGTTAAAAACGATTTTTATCTCCCAAATTCATATTGATTTTTTAACCAAAAGCATATTGAGAATTTGACGGGCCCGTTTTATGCGTAATGTTATAAGCATGTGTCTGAATTTATTTATTTATTTTTAGTACCTATACAATAAATTATATGTTTTAGAATCATCATATGGTATGTTAGGCGGCCTTGTATTGTCTATCTAAAGTACCTCACTTCGAATCATAGCCAGAAAACAAAAACTAACGTGTTTTAAGAGGAACAATACCGGGAGACCATAAGCCATGAGGTGTTCCGCTCTTGGTACGTAGAGTTAAACAAATGACGTTCAGCATAATGCAGTTGGAACGATTACAATGGGACAGTGGGCGCTTGTGGGCGCAACGCACCTTCTGGACACTCACGCGGTAAAGTGCTGAATCAATACTACGAGTTACCCGTAGGTACATAATATAGTAGTACGTTACTATATTATGTACGGGATGTTTTGGAAAGGAATTGTTTTGCTACGGTTTAGACAATTTGTATGACTTGGCGATTAAAAAGAGCGGCAGAAAGTTTCTTGCCAGTTCTTCTTACCCGCTCTACGCCCTTGACTTGCAAACTGGTAGTAAATGTAAATTTACAATTAATTTAACTTCTTTCTGACGATTCGTAAGTGTACTTGAATATACCTATATGAATAAATATATTTTTGAGTTTGAGTTTGGAAATAAGGATGCCTCGGTTGGTTACAAAGCGAATTAATTACGCGAAGTATAATTAATGTACAATGTTATTGCACATTTTACAAACAAACTTATGACTTTACTTAAAAAGGGGCCTGTGAAGATATAAATAGGCGACCGGAGTTTCGAAGGTTACCCGATCGACGTGTATAATGAATTTAAATACAATATTTATAGGTTATGAAGAAATTGTTATATTGTGTAAGGACATTAACATGGCGAATTAAGAAACTGGATAAATAGCTATTATTAGCCGATTACGTTTATTAGGATATGACGCTACTAATAATAATTTGTAACTTAATTGTTTTTCATCAAATGACAAATCCACAATAATAAAATAATATAAAAGTATAAAATAAATGAATATTAATAAAGTTTTTAATTTAGAAACGTTCTCATTACGGTTTATATTCTATTGAACATCCGAATGTTGTTAATTGTGCCTAGCATGTTTACTAATTTATTTCACTTAAAGCTTTTTACAATAAAACCAAACAGCAATTAGCTTGTCCGCTCGTCAGTACGTGGAGTTCATCTCAGCTAACGGCTGCTCGAAAACAAAGGAACAAGCCCATGTCGTACATTAAATTATGCGTTAACTTGCTGTTTACCGCTCAATTTTGCTAATGTGTAATCATGTTTTTTCTTAATCCTATTAATGTGTTTTAGAGAGCTTAATTGCGAGTGGTTAATCTGGTAAAGGCTAAATTTATTAAAACGCGTGCAAGGTTTTTATTTAAACACAAAAATCAGGTTAACCTCGTAATTAAACTCTTTTATCAGTTATCAAGTTTAATTGCCTCGTTTAATGTTTACTTAAATATTAAAAGTACTTGCTTTTAGTTGTTTTATCTACAGTTTTTCCGAGTTAATCCGTTATAAGAATACACAAACAGACTATTAAAATATTATCATTAATCATCATTATGCTACATAAAACAGCAGTTTATTAAAAATAATTTCATCATTACACCACTCGAAAGTATCAACAAATCATAGTAACCCTCTCGTGGCAGTACATAATATTTTATTGAAACCAGATTTTGAAACGGAAGGATTGGCTCGGCTAGGCTCACCATCTGGCTTTCGATACAGTGCTGTATTGAGGAAGTGTTTGTGAAGATTACGACGGATTATTTTGATAGAAAACAAGACACGAATTGGTTTATGTCTAATTGAACTGTGTACAGGTATAAATGGTCTTGTTTATGTCTCAAATATCTAGTCGGTGATGTGTTTGAGGCGCCAAGCCCAACAGACCTTTATGGTCAGAGGTTAAGGCAAATAAAGTCCCTTTTTAGGAAAGGGGAGTTATGAAACTCTTCGTCTGCCAGATAGGGTTCAATGTAAAAAAAATTGGTTGTATAAGGGTAGCGAATGCGCGAATTCGCAACCAGAAAATGTTATCTCGCAAGCTGTGTCTAGTCACAATAGTTTAATTAAATCAAAGGTAACACAAGCAAGGATCCTACAATATAATAATCAAGTTCATTTCTTAACAATACTTACCAACATCAGATTACGTAATTATTTATTTAATCCTACACTTAAGTACAAAATGTATTATGTCATAAACTAATAAATCCGAACTGTGCTGTAACAACAAAAAATCCTGGAATGCTATGTGTTAAATTAAATGCACTTTGCAGACTTTCCACTTTTAATTTAGTAGGAATAACATACTTCACCCGATGCATGTGAGTTCCTAAAGCCATTGCGAAACTTGTATTTTGATTAAAATTACTTCTTTCCCACACCACTTTAAAATAAGACAGTGATATCGCTTTTATCCTCTCAATGAAAACAAATTAACGACACATCACAGTTTAAAATCCATCAAGATTTACTGGTGACTGAGGTAACATCTATCATTATTAAATAATAACTTGTTTTGTATCACATATAACGCTGTTTTAGATTGAACATTATATTGTGATATAAGTAATTGATCAGAATTCCATAATTAATCTATTGAAAAAATAACACGACACAACATTCTTCCTTAATGCCACTTAAATTCCATAGACAAAAGCAATGTGGTGAAAAAAAAACAAAAGATTTATGTATGTCGCCGGGACGTGGGTGAGACCATAAATCACAGACGAACGCCACAGCTTCAGCTAATCTTTATTATCTGAGCTAATGTTCTTAAAATAATAAATATGTTGTTCAAATTAATTGAAATCTTGAAAGAAGGTAGGTTAATCACCTCACTTCTGTGAATCAAGTATTTGTAAAAGCTAAAATATATTTGATGGCTATAAAAGTAAAATAGCAATGTATTATTAATCAATAAAAACTGTTTAAACTGCCTATTAAATGACACAACTTTTTCAAAGTCAACAAAGAAAAGCTTTTAGAGTCACACATATCTCGGGCCCGCTAACAAAATAAAGTTGTACCGATACTTACCAACACGTATATGATGAAGATGAACAAAGCTTCTAAAAGATATGTGATATATTTAATCGTAATAGGGCACCGAGGCAACACCAGTGAATTAGGTGATCAAACCTTTGTCTACCTCTCGGTCACGTGCATTAATTATTAAATCACGGTGGCAGTTATCATGAATAGTAGAACTTCAAATCACACGTAATGAATTCTATGTTTTTCTATCTCTCTTTCTATGTCTACCTAAAACGTATGGTTCTTGTATCATGGCAACATTGTAATCCACTATTTAATGATAACTTCTGAGAATTGAAGTTAATCTATTTCGCATTTCCTTTTCTAATAAACAAGAATGTGGACATATAGAAGACAGTAAGCCGCAGGATATTTTTATCAGCTCTGATCGGCTTAACTTTTAAGCCGGCTCAAGGGTTGAAGCTCCAATGTCTGTCAGTGTGACGTTAAGTGGCATTAGATGATAGATATTGGGCCTACAATGCTTTGTGGTTTGCAGACAATACTGTCTCAAGCAAAAGCTTACTCAGGTGCGTTTAGAAAATGCTTTTTTGCAATTGAAATAGGAGCGCACTAAAGTAGCATAGGAGATTTATTCGTGACGCTGAGATATAAATTAACTATGTGACAACACAGAAAAACCCATTTCCGGAAGTAACAGTATACGGGTAAATATATTAAATTCGTAACTTTATTGCATTTTAAATATTTCAAAAATAAAGTAAATATAGTTTAAAAAACCTAAAAAACACGCTTTTAAAGCACATCAAACTAAAAAGTGAAAATAATTCCTAATTTAGGCACAGAGCGCGCCCCGCTTTTTCACAATAATACCAGTATTTTTTGTTCATTACCATTTTCAGCCTAAATTAGGAATTATTTTTCACTTTTTAGTTTGATGTGCTTTAAAAGCGTGTTTTTTAGTTTTTTTTAAATATATTTATTTTCCACTTTTTAGTCCTAGCAGCAATACGTGTTGTCTCAATTTAATCGTATTGCTTTGTGGACTTAAAATAAATTTCATTGTTTTTTCGAGATAAACCTATGAAATTATTATATTGTCGCTGATTCTTTATAAGTGTACAAAGTTTGAATTAAATCTGTCCGTTAAAAGTGAGTCAAAATCGAGTCGGAAGGAGTCGGTTACATACATACATACAGGTGAAGCCAATATAAAGCGTGTAAATATGTGGCGCTACAACTTTTTAGGTGGACCTCAGATTTCTGTAATGTATGATAACAGGTCATCAAGATCATTTGCTTAATAGGCAAGTAGGTGATCAGCCTTCTGTGCCTCACACACGTCGACGACATTTTTGGGTCTAAGACAAGCCGGTTTCCACACGACGTTTTCCTTTACAGTTCGTGCGAATGCATACATAGAAAGTCCATTGGTGCACAGCAGGCGATCGAACCTACGACCTCAGGGACGAGAGTGACACGCTAAAGCCACTAGGCCAACACTGCTGTATTTTAACCATTTATTTACTACAAATATTTAAAAATAAGAAATCTATCTATATATATAATATATACTATCACTGAACCATTACTATAGCTTTCAAATTCAAATCTATGTAATGCAATATGTATCTCTAGCTTTTGGACTCTGTAAAATAAACGTAAAAGTATATTGACACTTAAAATGAAATAACAGATTCTTCCAGCTATAAATACACAGTCAAAAGTGTTGTAACATAATACTCGTGAGTCTCAATGCGACTGCTTCATCTTATTCACCTGATATTATCGTACACATCCTCGTCTGAAGCTTGACCAATGATCTTCGACTTGTCACAATAACTCTGTCATTAATATACGATGAACATTGAGAAAAAATTGATGGGTAAAATCGAGATAAATATGGCTTTTAAAGTATTGTATTGAAGTTATACTTCTTTTGGCGCATTGGGAAAATGACACACACAAGCGCGCACACCGTCACAATAAACCGACACCCGCACACCTTCACAAAAAGCCCACACCCTGAAGTTAGTTTAATTATATAGAAATAATTTTTGTTGTGATATTTATATAAACTTTATTTAATTAGATAATGCGTTATATTATAAACTTTCAATGAATTAAATACCTTTTTTCTATTGTAAGTGTCGTTTTTTCTACGAACGTAGAATAAGGCGATAGATAAAACATTAAAAAAGATTTTTAACTTGTTACGCCAAAGAAGTATACATAACTTGTAACGCGTGTACATAGGTACACACAAATGTTTTTTTTTATATACTTATTTTGTTAAATTTGGATTTAATAAAATACTTAATAACCCTTTAATGCGTTATATAAATGAATTATTTTGTCAATTTACAAGTACATAATGTTTACATATTGCATAAATTGGTTTCCATATTTATTTTGTAATGCATTTTGAAATATCGAAAGTAATTCAATATGAACTAGTTTAGTATAAGCTTATCATATCAATGAATGCGAATTGAAATCGTTATTGAATATCAGCCTAAAATATTAAAGATTATTGATATGTTTGTTCACATAGATAAACTAGATTAGGTTTAGTATGTTCAGAGTAATGTTGGTGTAGTGGCTTCAGCGTGCGACTCTCATCCCTGGGGTCGTAGTTTCGATCGCTGGCTGTGCACCAATGGACTTTCTATTTGCGCATTTAACACTCACTCGTACGGTGAAGGAAAACATCGTGAGGACAGACAAAATGCCTTTGAATAAAACAGTCGACGGTGTGTGTCAGGCACAGAAGGTTTTTACTTGCCTATTAAAAATGATCACAGATACATCAATATGAGACCCAGACCCAAAAGGTTGTAGCGGCAATTGGTATACAGTATGTTAAGAGTTTAACTGACCATTTTATGTTAGATAAATACAACCAATGCCGGTGCAACCCTTTTTGGATTGCTGGCTTCCCCACATTCCCCTTCCAATTGTCATGATCTATGGCCACCTTCTTCCAGATAACATTTTACATTGGATTTACTAAACTATTGTAACCATAGTTGCTTATTAAATTAATTACTACTACTAATTAAAATACTGAATTAAATAGAGATTCGAGAATATACAATATATACAAAAAAATTAAACATTGATTAATTTTTTTTGTACAGTATAACAGTCACCTTTGATATTAAATTAATGTAACTTGCACGTGGGTTAGTTTGTTTCGTCATCCGTTGAGCAACCACAAACTATTGAAATCAGTCCAATAAGTCCAGTGCTAAGCGTGAAACATCGTCGCTTACTAAGAATATCAGGGTTTAAATTTCGCAACATAATAGCGGAAGCTAACTTGTAGAAAATTTTTTTTGGAGAAATTTGGAGAAAAGTACAATTTGATGAAGTCGAATTGATAAAGACGGTCTGCGAGCCATGCAAAATGCCTTTTGAAGCATTTCTACGTACGATTTTAAAAAAATATATTGGGTCCAAATAAAGATGTTATAGTTTACATTTTTACGAGTTAAAATGGGTATTCCTCATGTAGAATAAAATTCGTAATATTAGCGCGTTTAACCAATTCAAAAGGGCATTAATGATACATATCAGAATGAGCTTAATAGACTAAAATTGGAACGGCTGATGCGACGCGTATCTCGTTCGTATATACATATTAAATTGTATATTTCTCATGTAAAATAAAATATGTTTTTTGTAATGAGAAATAAAGTTCTTTAAACTTAAACTTAAAATACAAGATTTTATCAACATTACATAAATTCTTGAAGGAAAAGAACAACAGGGCATCAGCTAGTATGTAACATAATGTAGCGAACGAATTTACGATTAATATAAGTAGATATTTATAAGAAGTAACCTGATATGGAGGATGCAGGTTTCGTGATGGAATGTCGCTTACACACGACGCTGTTATGAATATGTATGACCAACTTTAGGCCATCTAGGGCAGTCTATACGTTTTGTACTAATTACTTTATTTGTTAAATAAAAGCTGTACTTACCATAGATAAAAATCAACGTTTTTAAGGACATTAGAAGACAAAGATGGCTTTGTATAGCTACTTACGTTTTTACCTTTTTATATTGAATTTTTACACCGATTAATATAGGGAAATATATCCAAACAAATGATATCCTCATATCAAATTAATATAGAGTATAATATTAAAGTTTTAAGTTATCTAAGAAGGCTAACTAATCTTTCTGCTTGACATAATAATTATATTCAATATAACGAAGGTATTTTAAGTAGAACTTGCGAAATGCACATATTATATTTTAGACTTAAAAGGGTTGCCGTGTGTTTAAGAAAAGCCCTTATAATATATATACCTATATAATCTTTTAAAATCGTGCAAGCATCGCATGTAAACAGATCGGAGGGCATCACAGCAGGAGAGGAGACAGGAGACAGAGCGAGGCGTCTGCGATAGTAATCGATACATCGCTATATCGAATGTTTACGACTCACGTTCCATTCGATTATTCGTTTTTCATACGTCAGGCGACATGTCACATTATTCCTGAGGTAAAATAAACCACAGGTTATATTTGGTATCTATTGTTTGTAAAGGATAAAATTAAGTGTCTTGTTTTCACTTGAAATTGGATGTATTTATCTAAAAACACTAAAAGAGAAACAAATTTTAATAAAATAATCATTTAGTAAAATGATGCATGATTTAGTATGAATATAAATGATCAACGTATAGGCTAATGCAGCTAAATAGCGTGAGGCATGTCAGTCACATTCCGTGTCGAAGATTTGCATAATATATTTAGTATTATGACATCCGTTGTATTAGCGAATTGTTTAGCACAGGGACGGATTTACCAGGCATATATGTTACTCGATAACAAAGAACTAATAGGTATATTACGTACAATCATATTATTGTACATAAACTATTGGAAGTGGTTTTATAATACTTTTGATGAGACTTACTTATCATTTGTATTATTGTTTAAAGTGCAATTACATTAAATAAGAAAGAATTTACGAATAAATACAGATCACAAGGGACAGAATAAAAGTTATAATATAATTGTCGCAAGTTAGCCAAGATTTTGGGTAGCCGTGGTCCGCGGGTGTATTTTTAGCAGGATGAAACCTCAAAAAGTCTTCTGCGCATTTTAAAATTTAAGCCAAGCTATTTTTATATTACACGTTATTAACATATCGTACATTGTATTTTTGAACGACATATTATGTTATAAAGAAATAGCCGTAAACATCTTTTAATTGTCTATCAAAATTAATTAGTTATTATAAAAAAAAATCTGTGGCGCTACAACCTTTTTATGTCTAGGCTTCAGGTTTCTGTATCTGTTTCATGATCATTTTTAAATCTAATAGGCAAGTAGGTGATCAGCCTCCTGTGCCTAACGCACGACGTTGACTTTTTGGGTCTAAGGCAAGCCGGACTCCTCACGATGTTTGACCTTAAACGGTGAAGGACCGTTCGAGCGAATGTTAAATGCGCACATTTAAAGAAAGTCCATTGGTGCATAGCAAGGGAATCGAATCTCCTCAGGGATGAGAGTCGCACACTGAAGCCACTAGGCCAAGACTGCTCTTAGTTTTTCGTTATTTATTTATTAGTTATTATACTCAGGGCAAAAAGTCCAGCACTGCCACCAGGATTGTAGTCATTTATAAATAGTGCTCTGTGGGGAATAATAATGAATTTCCAATGACATTGTGGTTATATTAGACCATCTAGGAGGACGTGCGTCACCGGTGCGTCACATTAATGGCTTTTAATGAGCCTATTACCTTTAAGGAAGAAATTATACTCTGACTAGCCGATGTCCACGACTTCGTTTACATGGAAGTAAGGTAAAAAGTTCTTTTAAGGTAAAAAATGATCTAATTGCTTTTCCATTTACGATATTACTAAGGATCTGATCCGCCCTAGTAAATAACTACGTGATATCATGTCAAGAGGTTAGTTTTAGGGATCGAAATAATTCTTTGACTAAGAGCCTGCTAAATCAACTAACTAGTAGGTACTTAAGTAATACTAGTTAATAGTTTTAATTGCGTCTCTTCAAAATTAGTGCGTGCGTCTACCTAAACTTTCGGGTCGTAACGGTACGATTGAGGTAGATAATCGCCAGGCTTTATTATTTTTTTTCTTTTCTGCGGGTATTTGCAATAAACCCTAAGGCTATGAGCGAATCTTCTTTCTGTAGTGCTATCATGTAGAGTGGCTTCCCATTGGAGGCATCTAATCATATACTGCCTAGAGCTACTGGCTGTCTAGAAGAAAGGGAGAGAAGAGAGAGTAGACTCTAGAATATGGTGTTGTTAGTTCGGGTGACAGGTTAACCGCCCTTTGTATTTAGCTGCCAGTCTCCGGATTTCCTCTTTGATAGTTCTCATTTTAAGGAGTTCGTGAACTTTGTTGTTGGTAATATACCATGGGACTTTTGCAATTGCTCTTAGGATCTTGTTGTGTCGCTGGAGTATATTTATGTTGGTATATCTTAGCGCGTTTTGTAAAACTAAGAAAATCTGAGTGAGTAGAATATACAGGTTTAGCTCGTTAGCCGTACAAGTCATAATCCGATAGTCTCTGTGATGTAGCGTTGCGTATACAAATTAGCTAAGCCTAAAAACACTGTCTACAAAGTACGATTTGTTTGATAGTATTATTTAAGCGTTTGTGTGGTCAAAAGATACAATTACTAGGCGCGTGGGCGTGTATTGTATTACAATGAAAATGAATTACCAAACTGGGGGTTCATATCTACTATATAAAAATAAGTCGGGTTTTCCTTCCTGACGCTATAACTCCTGAACGCACGAACCGATTTCCACGGTTTGCATTCGTTGGAAAGGTCTCGGGCTCCGTGAGGTTCAGGAAAAGTTTCAACAGAAACGCGGGATCACCAAACGAAATGTTACATAAAACGAAGCCATCTGGTGGCGAAACGGAGTTCGCCGGGTTTGCTAGTTAGTTATAAATTATTCAGCATTAGCAAAATGTTGGTTTGCGATCGTCGCTATGATTTGGCGATTAAGACAAAATATAGCCAATGTCCAACTAGGGTCTATATATGAACTAGTAAAAATTAAAAATGGTTTGCCAGAAATAAAAAAGTAGCGACCTTCAGTGTTTGGCTCGATTCATTACTAAGATTTGTCTGTTTAAATAGGAAGCTGTGGACTTTTTTTATGTTTAGTGAAGCCTATAATATATATACATATATTACATATACACATATATGTATATAATATATGTTGTTTATATTTAACTTTTATTGTTTTCTTATTAAACAAATAGTGGTGGACCTTCCATGAACCGACATCAGCTTACTGCAGACAAAAATATTATAATAAACTAAAGTAGCAAATATTATCAAAAAAATTCTTAAAATTTACGACATAACGCTGCTTTGAAGACTATTAGAAACAAATATAGATGATAAATTATCTTTGAGAAGGCACTTTCTGTGTCCCATTGATAAAACCTGTTCTACAGTTTACTTCTTTTAAATTATCATACATAAATAATTCTTACACCATTAACCATAAATATTATTAAATGATCGTATTATCATATTCTAAATTGTGTACATTATTTATATAGTGGCAAGCAATTATTTCTAACTGTTTTATGCAAATTATAATTGGATTTTTATTTATTGTTATTTATAATCCGATTATCTGTTTGTTTATTACATTATAGACATTGACAAGTTACAATTTGTTATTATAATGGTTTAAACTAAAATAAGTACTAGTATTTGAGATAAACGCTTTAATTTATTTAAAAAAAATCAGTGTTGCTACACCTTTTGAGGCCTCAGATTATCTAGAGGATATCTGTTTCATGATCATTTGTCAATCTATAGACAAGTAGGTGATCAGCCTCCTATGCTTGACACACGCCGTCTTATTGGGTCTAAAGTAAGCTTGTTTCCATACGTTGCTTTCCTTCACCGAATAGAAAGAAAGTCGATGATCGTACCTACGACCTCAGGGATGAGAGTAGCACGCTGAAGTCACTAGGCCAACGCTGATGCTTTACTTTTAGTTATGATAATTATAAGTTCAGTCACAGAAATTATTATTATATGTATAAATTATATAGCGTAGTTTCCGAGCAGCAAAGAATTTTTCATATGATTAACTTTGCGAGTTTAAAAATGCATATTCACTGATGAGACATCAAAATAGTAAGGTATTTATTGTGGCGTGTGCTCATGCGCTAAACATCCGTGTGCGTTCAACGACGCGAACTCACTTGCGGTTCGCGACTGGCTCAGCCATTTAAGGAAAATTACGGCTGTGAGCACAGAATATGTAATTGTAATGGGGCACTATCAGAAAAGGCTAGTTGTGATGCATATGCTGGATAACCCGGAGGTCCCAGTGAAACAATTGTTGTGTCGAGACGAACGCCTACTCTCCTTCAAAATTTGTCAGACGTATTTAAACAGTGGCAGAAATGGTCATATTATATAAATAATGTTTGGACTTGGAATGTACTTTAGACTTCCTGTAAGCACAATATTGACTATTATTTGTAGATGAGAAACAGGTGCATTTAATTTATGATCAAACCAACTTACTTGCTTTTGTAATAAGACTTGAAAAATGAAAAAAATCTCTCTTCTACCTCATACGAATAGCCAATTGGCACCTAATTAGACGTGATTAAAATGAAAAGCCGGAATCGAGGAGTTTTCACACAATTTCACACGTCTCTACGGTGCAACTCTTCCGATCCATTAAGTTTCAAAGAACAAATACGACTGAACGAATGTTTATGGAACGTTTAATAGATTAATGCCTATTTTAACATGTAATGGGATTTTGTTTATTATTTATTTCGCTATAAAATAAATCTTTAATTGCATCTTCATTTGTGTAAACGTATTATTTAAAACTCATAACACGTAGATATGAGTATACTGCATGCTGCTTATGGAATACAAAGTATTTTACCCCAAGACCTCAATTATAAAAAGATATTTCATTGAACAAAAATTCGTCAACAATTTAGAATATTAAGTTTGATGACAGCTTCGCTATTTATAGGTATTAAGAATGGCATTGTCAAAATAACTCTATATTAAATAAATGTATGTCTGTATGTAAATATGTCAATCTAAAAGGGTTGTCAGCCGCGACACGATCCCCGCAGAACACAAACAGAGTTATTTTTTGTCCCAAGAGGATGCGGGCACCAATAAAACAATATATTTTCATGACTAATGTTTTCCCTTACTACATGATCACAAGGTGCGTTTGTGTCACTGACTTTTTATTCTTATTTGTGAGTTTAAGAGCAGCGATAGCCTAGTGGTTTTAACGTGCGGCTCTAGTCTCTGAGTTCGTTGGTCCGAACTTCGATGGTGCACAGATACACTCTCAGTTTGTGCGCATTTTACACATGCTCGCACGATAAAGGATGATACCTTAAGGAAACCGGTCACGCCTTAGACCCAAAAAGTCGACGGCACAGAAGGCTGATCACCTACTTGCAATTAATTTTTAACAAATGAAAACGAAACTGTTACATGACAAGAGTTGTGGCGCCACTATATATTTATAGCAGTTTGTAAATCAATAAAACATGACCACTAAGTATTAATTGAAAAATACCAATGCCTTATATAATGTCACCGTCAAGTTGCGATGTACACTAAAAGTACATATTTTTTTGAAAAATTTAAAGCCACTTTAAGAATTGAATTCGTGATATCAAATGGTAGGGGTAAGAAACAACGATGACAATTAATTTCTCGAGAGGTGACGCCCAGATTTGAAGATGTGTTTGTTTATGTAAATGTCACATGGATTGGTTAACAAAATTACTAAGTCACGAACACATGTATATAACGAAGGTGTATGAAAATTTACATAGAAATAGTTTTGATGGTTTCATTGGACAAACAATAATATTTTTAATTAAATAATGATTTTGGGGTATTTATTGGTAATGTATACTCAAAAAGTGTAAGCCGAATCAAACTAGAAAAAGGGGACCCAAAATAGCCATTAAAAGAGGGGTTAGACAAGGTGACCCACTTTCTCCTGCCATATTTATAACAGTACTTCAAAGCATAATGCAAAAGCTTAATTGGACACATAAAGGTATAATGATTGATGGTAATTACTTAAACAACTTGAGATTTGCTGATGACATCGTTTTATTCTCAGAAACATCACTACAATTAGAGGAAATGATAAACGAACTCTGTTCTATTAGCCTAGCAATAGGTTTGGAATTAAACAAAAACAAAACAAAAATAATGACAAATCACGTACAGGATCCTGTCCAAATTAATGGATACCCCTTAGAATACGTGCAACAATACATATATTTGGGTAAGGAAATATCTTTTAAAAATTCACGGCATCATGACGAAGTTGATAGGAGAACTAGGATGTCATGGAACAAATTCTGGGGATACAAAGAAGTACTGAAGGCAGAGATACCAATATACCTAAAAAAGAAAGTCTTAGACACGTGTATATTGCCATGTCTTTCTTACGGTTGCCAATCATGGATATATGACTCGAACACAAATAGAAAAATAACAACTTGTCAACGAGGAATGGAACGCAGTAGGTATACTCAATTTAAAACTGAAGGACAAGATCAGAAGTACACAAATAAGAAACAAAACAAAGGTTATTGATGCACTGTCCTATTGCAAAATACTGAAGTGGAAATGGTTGGGCCATACCGCTCGAATGAATAATGGCAGATGGACAAAAAGGGTAACAAAGTGGAAAGGGCCACCAGGAAAAAGAAAGCGTGGTCGCCCTCTTGCTCGGTGGGCCGACGAGCTAAAGAAAGTTGGTGGAGAGGATTGGGAGAAAAATGCTCAAAACAGAGAGAGATGGAGTCAATTGGAGGAGGCCTATACTCAATAAGAGGTCCTTGAAAAAACAGAATATATATATATATATGATGTATGTATATATGTATATGTATGTATTTTATGTGTGTGTGTATATTTTGTAACTTTTTGTAAATTTTATTTTGTAAATTTTTCAAGGAATAAATGAGGCTTAATTATTATTATTATTATTATTATTATTGGTAATGTCAAGAAAATGTCATGATTCCTTTTAATTGATGAGAAAATAGAGATGTCTAATAAAAGTTCATGAGATTATTTAGAAATATATAGAAAACTAAGTTTTCTATGGTAGATATTTTTTGAGCTATAACTCAGCGAGTAAAGCCTTGTGTAGTGTCTAGTTTCCGATTGAAACAAATAGCTTTTAATAAAAAGCTAGATCGGCTTTAGATCCAGACCCAATCGGTAAACAACAATAAAACTTTAACAATTCCAACTTGGTGTAGAAATAGAGATTACAACACGAAACTCTACGTACTCCGTCGACGTAATTTGTAGCTTTAGATACAGCGTGTATAATAACAAAATATATTAACTTTATTTCTCTAAGAGTAATCCTTTAATTAGGGAAATATGTACTTCGTTTTTAAAATATTACAACAAATTTTTAGCTTTTAAAATAATAACATTCAAGAGACTGAATGTGAATGTCGCCAACCCCCAACTTTGTTATTTGATAGGGTTCTTAACACATTTTCTCTTTATTTTCGGCTAAAGAAGGAAATAGTAAACGAGGCGTCATCCGTGTTATTCGAGACATGTTTTATTGAAACTGTACACCACCAGCCCCACCGACGTCGGGTGTCTAAAATAAGCCGCAAATAATACTAATAACACGGGTAATTACTTCCTCGCACGAGCCCACCACATAAATAACTTTAAACAAACTAAACCACATCGTCCAACGCGCGCCATACGCCACCGCTTTTTTATGTAGACATCCCTCATGTTTTTTGTTTTTTCATGTGGTAACACAGTTTCTGGCGCGCGACGCCAACGCAAAAATGGCCGCCAGATGGAGACACTCGATAACATGCAAAACCGGATTGATAGTGCTACGTAGTGCGTCCTCGATGACATTTATTGCCATCCAGGGGCAAGAGTTATGGCCCACGAGCTATCGCAGAAAGTTCGCCTTAAACTTATTTTATTGGCAGCCCTCCAGCGCTATAAAGGAAGCGCTGAGTGCGCTAGAAATTAATTCGCCTCTGCTAAAAACGTCATATTTCCACGATAATGGTTCGTCCGTGCCATATCTCGCTTTAAATCATGCCATGCAAAATAAATGCCTTTATTCAGTTCGAAGTAAAGTTTTGACAACTAAATAGCGATAACAATGGGATCGCCACATGAAGCTTCCCAAAGAAATTGCAAAAAAGTTTTCGTTTATTGTGAGCCTGGCCTGTTGTGTAAACATCCGTTGAATGTATCCGAACGCGTCAGTGGGATGCCATATTTTCACATTTCGTTGGGAAGATTTATGGGCAGTGACAAAGTCAATTTCATGGGATGGCGATAAGGCACGACCGACGCTAAGCTGGGTGCCTCTTTTATACAATTTGGCATGGGCTTTTAACTCAAATTGTCCCTTAAGTAAACAATTTACCTGCCAATTGTGATGAATCGCTTCCTTGAGCCGTGAAAGCGATGTCCACTTTAACAATTCAATTTCTAGGTAGACGAGGTATAGAATTTTTTAAAGTTTTTCGGCTTAAAGGCAGGTTACGGGCAATTTAAGATCGTGTTATAGTATATTTATTATATTTGTCTCAATAATGGACTTCTCTTTTTCATTTGGGATAATTAAGTCAATAATAATAATTAGTCAATATTAATAGTCATTATTACATAGGCTGCAAAGTTAAAACTATTTAAAGGATACACATATAAGGAAACCACAGGGGGTGTGTGTGTGTACGTGTGTGTGTGTCTGTGTGTTAGTGTGTGTACGTGAGTGTATGTCTGTGTATGTATTATTACTTAGTTGTTAATCTAATAAACCTAAAACGACTACACTATAAATTATTACCTAACATTTACTTAACATTAAATTTAGTATCAACTTTATATTAAACTATTTAATTATGGTTAGCATTTTAGTCAATGTAAAACAATTCGTGGTTATGGTAACCATTTATTAATAATATTATATTATTGATAATATATTCAACTTTGATAGTTGAGAAAACATACAACAAATATATTTAATGTAATGACAATCAAATGAGTAACAATTATTATCTGTCCGTATTGTTGACACAAAAGACAATATCCTTTAGTGTTGCCACGTGAAAGATATCTCCCTCAATTAGTAATTAATATGTCAGCAGCGACCTCTCTCAGAAGAGTTTCACGGAAACAGCCGGCTAATATTATCACTACAAATATCTCACTTGGCCGCTACTGATTCTCAGAAACATTTTTTCTATTTTCCTGTCGCGATGTCAATTTTTAAAAACAGCACCATGTGTTTAATATCAGCTCGTTACAGATTAAGAAATAAATAGTGAAGTAACTTATATGTAGTTGCGAGGGACTGTTATTTTTAATGCCGGGTTTTTTATTTTATGTCAATCATTTAGCATTTTAGTGTGAGAATAACAAAGAGTCGTTAAGAAAAGTCCTTAAGACCTACCTACTTATTAAAGGCACTGTATACGGTGTATCGATCCCTTTTGCGATACTTAACCGGTCTTGTAAAACATTAATGACTCAATGACTGCGTCCCACCAATTAAGTAAGAACCCTAATTTGTTCTGCTTTGTAGCGATTTCCGAAACAAATAGCATTGTCTAGTATTCAGAGGGGTCCCGTGATCCTGGTTATTTGTTCTCGATTGAATTATTCACTTTGTAAATGACGGTAACTCGATTATTATTCGATACGTCGTACACAAACGTGATGTGACGCAGAAACGATTGCATGTTGATTTGTAATTTATTAAGACGTACGCTTTGAGCTCGCAGGGAATAGTAATGCGATCCCGATTTGCAATTGAAAAAACTGCGTTTGATATTGTAATGTCCTTAACTAGTTAAGTGGTATGAGCAGAAAGAAATCGCGCAGCTAAACCTTTTAGGCTATTTGGGATTCATTTCGTGCTTTTCGCGTTCCGTGTGATTTGTACTTCTGAAAATATGATCGGAACAACAGAACCTAATAGTGACGCATATCAAAATCCACTGAATTCTTCTTATTAACCACTAATTCTTATTTGTGTAGGCTAAAATAAAACCCCGGGATATTAGAAAAAAGGCAGATCGTGTATTGTACTATTCGTTATTTCCAGTAAGCACAATGTTTGTTCTGGTTCCCGGTGGGCCAATGGACAACGACAGAGGCTGCTGTGTTGACGACCACCTACGTCTTGTCCTGCTACGGAGACTGCTGTCATGCAGTGAAACCATTAAACACGTTAACTTATAACTTTAAAAAATAGGATTGGCACTATTATATATTATTTAAATTTGTTTTTCTCAGATATAATATTCTAAAATATATTCTGCAAATATTGTCAATGACAACTAAAAACAATAAGTTTTTTGTTTATTGCAAGAAAATAGAAAAGAAATGAATACAATTGATCAGTTTTTTGAGATAATTCCATGGTAAAGTAGAATTAACCAACACTTAGATACATCTGTGTATCTATTATTTCGTCACAGTTATACGAAACTGTCCTTTAAAAATAATAGAAGGAATATTTAAATAAAGGTTGACGCTTAAAGCTGTGGTGGGAATAAAAGGTGAAATCGCACAATTTAAAAAGTGATTAAAGTTAACTTTGGCCGAGTGTCGCGGAGTTCGTGACAGTTTCGATCGATTAGCCGCCGTTCGTGCTGCTACCATTCGTTAATTGGAATGCCGAATACCGACCACTATTTTTTCATGTCCACGCATCACTATCACACATCTCATTAACGTAAGATTGATGAACAGCAGCCAAGAATAACGAAGATGGCACACACCTGCATTTTAAAGAAAACAATTTCGAAGTTCGATTTTTAATACGAAATAAAATATTTGGAATGTTTTAGTTCGAATAAGATGCTCTTTTATATGCATATGCATGCACATTGCACATGCATATGTGGAAATATATATACTCGTATATGTACGTATTTTACATATTTTCCTATTCTCAAAAGATGACCTTGGACTTTAAAGCGAATCAGTAGATATGTGATATAACATATCGTTAAAATACAGTTTTCGTAAACTGAGTTGGTCATAGAGTCTGTCACTACTGGTTGATTAAAAATAAATTCCTTTTTAACAAGAATATATACTCCAAAACGCCTTAATAATTAACATTTTTTGTTTGAATCCATGATTAATCAAACACAATAATTTATTCGTATTAGTTAATGAGCCATCGACTTATAATCAACTATTTACAACGCGGCAGCGCGAGTTCTGAATGTTTCATAAAAAAATATCAGTTAATATACTAAAACTGTCAATCGGTATAGAACATTCTTTTGATACTTCCATCAGATTGGTCCAGGTAACTAGTTTTGCTTGGAAATACGAAAAAATAAATTTCGAACTTATTCTTTCTTTCGGGTATTTTTCAGTCGGTTAAAAATATGGTTAAACTCAAAACTATTACGTTACTTACTCTTAATATCAAATACATTAAAAATAATCGTTTTTTACAGCGTTATTTAATGTAGGAAGTTGATTCTTATTAAAGCATAATTTTAAGGAGGTTGTTGAAATAAAAAATTGTTTATTTTGTGTTTTAAAATTATCAAAACAACAGAGCGATATATACATATTTATAATTACAATAACTTCTTTATTTCAGATTCTATCCATATGTGGTTTTAGATTTAGTAACAATTCGGTCTTAGTTGCTATAAATTACTTGTTGAGAGACATAATTAGGACTTGGTTCGTTTTTGGACCTATTTCAACACTTCCAACAGTGGTCTTAAAAGTCACAATTTCAATATGGAGCTGTTGTGGAGGCCAAGCGAAGTTTTTATTTATTAAGTTTACGACATACATAGTACTAAATCTACTGATTATTTTCGAAATCTTCCATCTAAAATGTATGACAATTAAAGTAAACATTAGTTTACTAAGTTATAAGATAAGTTCGCATCATCGTAACAGCACTCAAAACTGTAAAGTTAATTCTAGATTTAAATGTATTTTAACAATAAAATAGCAGGTAACAAATATCGTAATGTTAATAAGCTCTTGACTTGATTTATTCGCTGTTTTAATAGGAGACATGAATTATATTGTCTCGTAATGCAGGTTTATTATTCGAGCAAGACAGATAAGTCATGTTGACAAACAGATGTAATGGTTGCCTATTGAATAATAGAAGTACATTGACGTATAAATTATTATTAATTAAAATCATTTATTTATACATAGAATAATTTTTTAAAGTTTTAAGCCGATTATATATATTTGGAAAGCTGGGTTATTATAATAAGTATAATAAGACAATTTCATGGTTCATGTATATTAAATGGAATCATTTTTACTTCGATACATTTAAATAGAGCACTGTTGGCCTAGTGGCTTCAGAGTGCGACTCTTATCCCTGAGGTAGTAGGTTCGATCCCCGGCTGTGCACCAATGGACTTTCTGTCTATGTACACATTAAACATTCGCTCGAACGGTGAAGGAAAACATCGTGAGGAAACCGGCTTGCCTTAGACCCAAAAAGTCTACGGCGTGTGTTAGGCACAGAGAGCTGAACACATACTTGCCTATTTCATATAATTATGAAACAGGTACAGAAATCTGACGTCCAGACCTAAAAAGTGGTGCCCCTGATTTTTTTTATAAACATATATCTATATAAAAGTAATTAATATATGATTTCTTAGGTCTATCACAGTTTACACTGTTTTAATTCCGTTTCAAATTAATCTACATTCTAAATTCTTGAAAACACAGACAGGTTTCGTTTTATGCGTCAACGCCGCCAGCCATATTTATTGTATTGTAATACCTAAACCAAAATTTATTGTCGCCGTAAAATACACGAGAAACGCAAATTACTATTTGTATTTAATATTTATGGCTTATACTTAATAAGTATTCATGATAAATAGAAATGAAATGTCAAATGAAATTTATTATTAAGTGAATGTTCGCTAACGAGAAACACTTTTTCATGTTCTAACTTTGGAAGTATCATTAAATATTAACAGTACCTCTGATTGCGAATTAAGTCAAATAACAGAATACAGGTACATAGTAGTATCTAATATATATAAAATTGTGGTGTCACAATGTTCGTTCCCATACTCCTCCGAAACGGCTCGACTGATTCTTATGAATTTTTTTATGCATTTTCATTAAGTCTGAGAATCGGCTTCTATCTTTCTTTCAAACCCGTAAGTGATAAGGGGTGTCCACACTACAATTTAATTTTAATTTCTTAGAAAATTTTCTTTGTTTTTTTTTATGAGTCAGCATATAAACAACAACTGTATTTCTCGGAATCACCATGGATTCAAAACTTCAGTGGTCCCCTCATATTAACGGATTGGCGAAGAGACTTAGTTCTGCAGCCTACGCGGTTAAAAAAATTCGCTCACTAACTGATGTCGATACAGCTAGACTTGTTTATTTTAGTTACTTTCATATCTTAATGACTTATGGCTTATTATTATGGGGTCATGCTGCTGATGTCGAAACTATATTCATCCTGCAGAAGAGGGCTATTCGTGCAATCTATAATTTAAAATGTACGGAATCTCTTAGAGATAAATTCAAGGAAATAAATATACTTACCTTTCCCTCGCAATATATTTATGAAAATATTATATATGTATACAAAAATAGTGATAAGTTTACTAGAATAGAACACACGCACAATGTTATTACACGGATCAAACGCAGGCTGCAATTTCCCCGTACTAGACTATCTAAAGTTAGTAATTATTTTTTGGGAAAAGGGATACTCTTCTTTAATAAAATCTCAGAGGCTCTTTTATCTCTGCCTTTCAATAAATTTAAGAAATGTATTAAAGAAAAGCTGTGTAAAAAGGCTTACTATAAAGGCAACGATTATCTAGTTGATAAAAGGGCCTGGGACTAGTGCTAGACAGGCTACTTCTTATTAATTTGCGATATTTGTTTTAAAATAAGTGTTGTTTGATGATTTGATATTTTAAAAGAGTACCGAGACTTTTTTACGCCGGCTTTTTCTCTCGGTCTATAACCTCTGTCTTCTTTGCCGATGAGTAGGGATGCCTACAAATTCAAATTTAATGACGTGGAATAAGTGATACATGTATCTTATGTTCCTTAATAAACATATTTAATTTTTATTTTTTATTTTAAAAATACATACATACAACAATGTTTAAAAAATGTTTATAAAAAAATGTTTCCTAGAAATAATATACATGGCAAAACATCGTTTGCCAGGTCAGCTAGTAATGTTATAAAATGAAGTGCTCAGCCGCGTGAATTGACTGAAATATTCAGGTCGAAAATCATCCTGCCAAAATACACGAAAATAATGCCGCCGTAAGCTAATAAGTACTACTAGGCATGGGCTCTAGACCTAAATCCATATTAACATTTATAGTAACAACAAGGGGTAAATTTGTTATTAAATTATATGCAATAGCTGCTTGCAGACGATTAATCTACCAAAGCGCCGTGTAAATAATGTCCAGTGTATATACAGGAAAACAGTGTGCATAGTGTGTTTGTCTGTCTCCTTGTTTACCGAGACGCCATGCTGCATCTGATACCAACTGATTCAACAAATACCTCAAGCTCTCAGCTCACTTCCACGATATAATTTATTGCAAAATTCTGTACTAATATTAGTCCTTTTCGTTTTTATCTTCAAACTTAAGCAGAGAAGACAGAGATAAAGATGATTATAGAGAAGTATGAACATAAAATACCTACAAACTCAATGTAAACTTATTTCATTATTACATTTAGCAACATCTATTAGCAAAGGAACTAATTAAATCTATGTCAACAGAAACATCGTTGTTGTTTAATATTTTAATATACTTACTAGTTTTTAAAAGACTTAAAATATGTTTTTTAAACAGTACTGGACAGACGTTTGGCCCACCTGATGTTAAGCGAGATGCGGCCTATTGGAGGGTACACCTGTCAAGCGCCTACCTTTTTTTATTCTGTCACAATGCTATACGAAGCCCCTGCGCCATTTACAATATTAAATGAATCTATCGACTAATCGGTAAAACGATTAAACATCTGTAACACAACTCCGAATTGAGAGTAATAAATCGGATCCCTTCTGTCCAGACCATTGTCCAGTCCCTAATTTGTGTCCGTCCCGGTCTATTGTCTATGATCACGCTACGCGGTTTGCACGAGATTTGCTTTTAAACTTTAATTCATTCTCTCGTCTCGAAATTTAATGAATTAGTTCTAAATTGTTTTTCTCCATTAAGAAGGATGTGAATTTTATAAATGTCATTATCCTAACCTATATGGATTTGGATAGGAAAAAAGATAGACAAGAATAGTCAAGTTCAAGATGATTTTGTTGGTCGTTGATAAATGTTTGTATACTTTCTTAATTTCTGTCAGTTTTAAGCCGAATTTCGTTGATCAAATCACATATTTCTGAACTGGACTAAGTTTCACTCAAAAACTTTTAAGAACTTTGTTCCGTACGATAAAATTAGCTATTTTAGCATTTTAAAATAATGAAACATGGTCGCGTATCGTTGCTATAACCGGTTTAATTACGGCATAAATTGTCACCCGGCTCCCGCCCGCCCGGCTTGCCCGGCTCGCCCGGTTAATGTAATTGATTATGCACTATATGAACCTGTTTCGTTGAAATTCACCCGGATATGACAGTTTTAATTAAAAATCACGGTAACAAGTGGATTTTCGTGTCGAGGGATCCCTGATACTAATTATTTAATTTTTTATTAGTTTTGAGTGCGGTTCTTAATGCTATTCGTAATTTTTTTGAGAGACTGCGTTAATCCATTTATGGGCTCGGAATTTTAGCTTATATTAAGACTAGCACTTATTTACCTCATGATATTTAACTAACAGTTAGGTTGGTAACTACGAGTATTTAAATGTTCCGAAAAATATTTTTGTATGCTTTCATCTGCTTACAAAGCAAAATTGCATTCTTATTGTTTTTAAACACAGAATCAAAATGCTAAGATTCTTCAGCTGTTTCTTAATACTCAATAAAGTACAAAATAGCTGGCAGCTACCTCGGACAAAGAATTAGTCTAGCAATTCAAAGGGGGAACGCTGCCAGTATCTTCGGAACCTTTTAATAATATATTTTAGTTATTATATTTTAAGTTTAGTTATTGCTTTTGGTTTTATTAATTATGTAATATGTATGCAGTATTACGTTATTTTTAATTTATTTAGAATAAAAATAATGTTAACTCAACAAAGTTTAAAAACATTTAAAGACTTCGCGTAAATCGACGACTCGAGAATAGTTTGTGGGCGTGTAAACTTAGCCAATTAGCTGGTAAGTCGGCAAGTGGCAAGTGTCTGCGAGTGGGCACTCTCAACTCAAATTGACTTAGCCCTCCGCTGATACAAGTTTTAATAGCTTTACTTGACAACTATCATCTCCAAATACGTCTCAATCACTTTGCTTATATCATTTCTTATTAGTAAATTGAGATTAGCCAATGTGTAATGCTAAATTGCCAAATAGTTCAATCATTTGTGGACTACGCGAGTGGAAAACTCTTAAGGTGGCAAAGTTTATATTTGACAAGAGCACTTTTTAATAACTTTTTGTGTATAACCCTTATTGAAATAATAAAGCTTCTATAAAGATACTAACTACATCTTTGAGTATAGTATATTTCTGTGTCTATTTGTAATATGTACTAATTATAATGGTTTTCAGATCGCGCGATTTTATATAAAGCTTGATAAATTCGGAGTCTGGTTTTAAGACAACCATATAATATCATGAAGGTGACATCGCCAAAATAATGAAATAGCAAAAACCGGTGCATCGGTGAGGGGTTCCCATCCCTTCAGCCCTCGTTCCCTTCGGTTTCCCGCACGTGATTTCCCAAGACATTGCTCACGAATCTTACCAAGATGAATTGCTTTCACGGTATTGATTTTAATATTTTGTCTTTTGCAATTGAAATTTCAATTTAAAAGGAACAGTTTCAGGCTTTCCTATAAAGCCTAGCTCTTTCATTTATGAAAGGGCTGATTTTTTAATATGAAATTTGTACACAGTAGAAAAATACCAAAGTCTACTTTAATTCAAATTCTAGGACACTTAATAAACATAATATATAATGCATATTTAACATTTTAATGTTTCGTAAATGTCACTAAAACTTGAAAAATAGCTTAAAATATGAGTTCCCATTAATAAAGTAATAACATAAATTTTCGGTGTGTTTGATGTAAGTATCGGTTCGGTAATTAAGAATTTAATGTCGATGAAGACGAGAGCGCGACGCCTCTACTACGAATTTCTCGAATACATTTAGTGCACCAAAATAATATTTATACGAAATTCATTTACTTAGAACCTCCTGATATAATTATTGTGTAAACAAAAGATCTCGAACCGCATTTTGGATATTGAAATTACTTTAATAATTAAAGGAGGAATAGAATCAGTAATATAAAAATATATTATATATTTCTAAATACTAACATGAAGAATTTGCCATTTAAACTATGTTATGTATGCACTTGTACACGCTCTAAAGCCTAAATGGAAATGGGCAGTCATATATCTAGAGCGCGGTAAAAAGATGGACAGTCGATCAACAAAATGTCTTCTACTGGAAAGAGATGTATAGGACGACAAAAGAATAGATGGATAGATGACGTAATAGAACTAGCGGGGGAAAACTGCTTGGATGTTGCTGCAGAATAAGAGAAATGGAAAAATATAATACTACTATATATATATACTAAAAACTATAAACTAGATATGATACTAAAAAAACTAACTTTAATTTTACCTACAGAAACATAACTAATACTTAATTAAGAAATATAAACAAAACCATTATTGTATGGATGCATTAATAAAGATTTATTAATAATAATATAATTTTAATAGAATGCACAATCGAGTTGCCGTAGTAATACAGAATCCTATTAGTTTTGTGAAAATTAATCTGTATGCAAATTGAAGTATTCCACGTAACTACGGTGTATTAATTTACGTCGATAATTTCCGCGAATCGAACCTGCCACCCGAGCACTAATGACTTTGAGACTTCATTATTTTATTTAACTCTCGTTTGTTTTACTTCAAATTAAACTTGCTAAAAGGTTATTTAATTGGAATAAACTTACATTTCTGTTACAACGGTAAATGTAGCGATGCTGTTTTGCGGGTATCTGAAAAAGAGATTTTAGAGTTAAAAATCGTGGTTTTTTATAGTCATAGTGGAGTATTTATGTACCATTATTAGCGCAGATTTCAGTGCAAAGCAAGTCTAGTCAGAATGTTGATAACAATATGATAAATTATACGTTTGTCTCAAGAAGTTTCAACCGAATCCCAAAACCCTTAAGGACTGCTCGAATGCTTTTTTTTGTCGACATCTGCCTGTGAGCCTGCGGGGGGCGTTTTTACGATAAATATCAATTCAACCAACAAAAACCATTTGTTTTTATTAGTATTCTCACGACACACTATTTCACTTTTGCGATAATGTTAAAATAAAGGTAGGTCCCCAGCTCCGGTTTCAAGATGAACGGTTTGTTGTCCCACGCTCGGACTTTTATTTATTTTATATGATAAATAATTTCATAAAATACATCTCGGCAGTATTATTGCGTTAGCAACATAACGTCCGCATGAATTATTCATTTGTGTATAATTTTTAAGTGAGAATATATCGATTTGTATGATAATAACGAAGACATTTATTGTAAACAGCTTTTCAATTTAAAACAGCTGTAGGTGTATCCGGCGCACTTATTAAGAAGCAGGTAGATTTTATTGAAAAAACACGAATAAATACCAGCGACTTTCCGACTGGTACGAACTTTAACTTGTGTTTCTAAGAGGTGATTGCGTCTTCATTTCGTCTAAGTTAATTGGTGTTAAGCGGCTAACCTGACCTCCATTATACTGCCATTTAAGTGCAAAAGAGGGAGTAGCGAGCGATCATCAAAACTCAAATTGCTAAAATCATCCAATCGATCTATTTGATCCCGAGCAAATTGCTAACAAGTTCCCAAATCGATTTCGATGCCAAACGATTATTCGATTCATTACGAGCCATTCGATTGGAAGCCGAGCAACTTTAAGCAGTAGGTCATTAATTTAGGAATTCTGTAGAACTATTAACTGGCGGTAAGTAGCGCGCACGTGCCTCCGTTATTGCTTAACTTGAAACGAAATTCTAAACAATAATATAACATATACATAATATTCATAATAAATTGTATTAATAGACTTTGTTAATGTTCTTTGTCCAATAACCTTACATTTTTGTTATTATCAGAATATAATTGTAAATAATAATACTAATTATAATAATAATTAGTCCATAGTCAAGTTGTAATTATTATTAGTTTCTGTAACTTGTTTTTATTGGGTCTAGTTAATAATATCTTAGCGGTCAAATTACAACACAAAAAAGTCTTTATGTCTAATGTGTACAGACAAATTTTTCACAGAAAACAGACAAATGACAAATGCAAAGAGTTGTCGTTACGAGGCGCCTTTCGATATCGTCTGATAGCACTTGGCTCGGATCCAGGCTCTCATCATATCTCACAGTTAATAGCTTTATTGACTAACTTTACCCTTTTACGGATGTCCACAATAAAAGCATAAGAAAGAAGTTTTAGGGAGCTCAGGAGCGACATTGTCATCGTGTACATTTAGGTGTATAGCATTAATATAGCTAAATATGCTGTAAATCAGTGCAATTTAATCGTAAAAGGGTGCCAATAAAGGACCTACAGTAGGACGGATGTTACTGTAAACCAAGTAGTAGACAAAACAAGTTACTAAATAGAAAACTTAACAAGGATTATCGGAAGCAGAGAAAGTCGACGGAAGTTTTAATCTGAGTTTTAATTATGCACTCGTTGTATAAGTAATGCATTAGCAATTTAAGCCCAACGCAGTCTGGCCACAGATTTATGAAATAGCTTGTAATTTCCTTTATATTAGGTCCAGTTAACACTTAATAAGGTGATTAATCACCGGCTTCGATATTGATCAACCTACACGACATGGCTTTTGCCTTTATTGCATACGACTGGACGAGGGGGAAACGTACGTATACTGTAGTTTTGTGGAGGCCGCTATCAAAATTCAAATATCTGAAGGTGTCACAAGACACCTTTTGCGAACTATTAGAACTCTGGAATCGACTCCCGGTGGGGACCATCACTGCGCGATACGACGGGCGTTCCGAAGGCTCGTGTGCCGTTTCGTTTTGTATTCTATAAAAAAAGCCATTTCACATATAGGACAAAATGCAGAAGTTCTGGATTATTTCTCTTTTCGTGATCATTTGACATCACAGAACAGGCCAGTATTTATTGAGCAGTTGAAAAGAAAAAACAAACATACTTAATTTGATTTAAATTTAACTTAGTTTGCGTTTTGCAACTTCAGCAATAAAAAATTTATCAAGTTAAATGTTTGTCGTAATCGTATCGTAGGTGCTTAATAGATTATAACTGAACCTATGAATTACTTGGCGGGTTTCAACACCCTTAACATAATTACACCCCCAGGTTTCCACGTGAAATTGTCCCTTATTAAAATTGCTACTGAGACTAAAATTACTCGCATCCGCTGTTATTTATGTTGATTCTACAAGTGAAAACGTTTTCAAAAGTAATACCTATCTATAAACTGACTATAAAATAAAAATGTCTTCAAATAAATCATATAAAATTCAAACTCTTTATAAAAAAATAGTTTTCTGTATTAATTATTATTTCAACAAACTTAAATATATTTATTGAAAATATAATAGACATTTTTAAGTTTCAACTACTATGTAGAAGCCATGTGGTAAATTTTGTTGTGTTGTTGCTAAATATTTTTAGCAATACACGAGACCATCGGCCTGACTTAATTTTTTTTTTCGTAGTTCTACAGCTTACATGAATTATATATAACAAAAAAAATATACTAAAGATACAGCCAAAGATTGAATACATAATATTTACAAAAAGGGTTAAACATTTACGAAAGGAAAAACCAATAAAAAATATTAAATACATTTAAATAAGTAATTCTAATTCGGTTGTGTTGTGTTGTGTGTGGTGATAAAGTGAGGGTATGTACGTGAGTGTGTATTTGTGGGGTGTGCTCATGATACAGGTTATTTAGCGCTGTGGAAATTCTTAATCCTCCTTTTAAGATTCCGCGATAGGTTAAACAATTCAAGGTTTAAATAGTGGTAATTGTACGTCTGGGCTGCGCGATATAAAACTGAGTTCCTGTGTTCGACTGATTAGATCAATTGTCTTCCTATGTGTCTAAAAGTTTTTTCTTGTGCGGCAAAGTTATCCACCAGAAAACTAGCTCAGAAACCGACGACTGAGTAAATAAAAAATAATTAATCAATGAGTAACCCCCCGCGCTGCTTGGGGGGTTACGGGAATTCATTATGTATATTATTTTAGATGGGTATCCAATTACTGTGAAACCAGAGGCGACAGTATCTAGTTAATTTATCACTTAATTTGATCGAAGTGAGTGGGCTGATGGTTGCGACATCGCCAACACCGTGCAGCGTTGATTAAATATCTCCAAAGGGTCATACGCAGTGTATGCAGTTGTGTATAGGTATAATATGTGGTTCAATAAAGCAGTGATCCGCAAACTTTTTACACAAACGTACAGGGTACATCTAGGAAAAGTAAATTTTTTGGAGGTACACCAGTTTTAAGTAGTCATAATCAACAAACCTCAACTTTAAATGGCAGAAAAGTTATTTAATGCGAAACATAAGCCTGTTTAATTAAGCATAGATGGTCTAAATTTGGAGTAATTGTTAACAGGGCTGCTCTCATCTCTTTGTCGATTCTCCTGAGGTGTTGCCTTGAGCTCATTTAATTGAGTTAATATATTTGCCAGATATGCAAGTGGATCCACAGAATATGATAACTTTATAAAATAACCTTATTTTTCTGTGGCACACCTCTTTGCGGAACACTGCAATAAAGTACTACAGCTCTGTATGTTCATTCACTTCTGTACGCTCTGTAGTTTCCTTAGTATTACAAAACAATGTAAGACAACCCGTTGAAAATTTGATTAAACTTTTGTAAAATAGTGTAAATAGTACGAGTATTAGCATTCTCTAAACTTTGAACATATGTAGAGCTCAGACTCCTTTTATTTCTTAAATTTTTTAAGAAACTTGAAAAATGTATTTTAAAGTATAAAGTATTTCGCGTAACGTAGTAAAAGTTTAGGCGCGTTGGGGCGTCAGGGCGGGCGGAGGGCGGGCGTCATTAAAGGCCCATGCCTCACATTGCTCATTAATATGTCCTTAATTACTTGCTCGGCGCTTCTTAAACATTCTCGAGCACCCTGTGTAAACGTCTCGCAGTTTCAACGCAGAGGAATTTATGTTTTATAATAAGAATGAAGTGGAAATTAAAAAAGCTGTGATAAATTAACTTTTTATGATTATATGGACTTGTACCGTTGTATTTTAGCACGTACTAATTTAAAAAATACTTTAGTTTGTTTTAGAGCAGTGTTGGCCTAGTGGCTTCAGCGTGCATTCTCATCCCAGTCTTCGGTTCGATCCTCGGCTGGAATTGGAATTTACTTCTTTGTGTATAACTTTCGCTCGAACGGTGAAGGAAAACATCGTGAACGGGCCTTAGACCCAAAAAAGCGACGGCGTGTGCCAGGCTCTGAAGGCTGATCATCTAATTGCCTGTATGACATGAAATGATCATGAAACAAATTCAGAAACCTGAGGCCCAGACCTAAAAAGGCTGTAGCGACACTGATTTTTGTTAAGTTTATTTTAAAACTTCAGTTTTACCATAAAACAACTTTTATGTTAAAAACTAAACACATTGTTAAATATGTTCTGATGTTAATGAATTGCAATATAAACAAAACATATAACTCCAAATAAAGCCACTAAATTAAGCAGCTTGTAAGGCGGTCGGCGTAAATCAGTGAAAATGAAGCAATTTGCTTTACGGAAATAGAATGTAACCGGAGCTGGCTAGGTATTGTAATGTTTAACATTAGTGTTAGCAGATAGGGCTGACCAATGATTGTTTTATTGATACGATTAAAAGAAAATGTATCCCAAGTTAACAGTTAAGTAATTAAATTAATGCCTATTTGCAACGTCCACATGTTTGAGAATAAATTGAATTTTACGTAATATTTGTTCACAAGTAATAAGCTAAATAAGTACCCGAAAACCTGTTTTGTTTAATATTTTTTAAAAGTACCAAAAAGTATTTATTGACTTAAAACTATAACGAAACAACAGCTTGTCAGCATCAACCCTGAACAAATGTTAAGCGATCCGATATTTATTTCGGTGTAAATCGAGTCGGCGTTTGGCGTATTTTCGTCTTATGTTGTGTACCGCGTCACGCTTCGACTGGTTTCCACTAATGGAGTTGCTACTGGTTGTTATCATAAAATAACACTACTGAATTGTCATGATTAAATGTATGGGTCCGATATCATAATTTATAAAAATCATTTCTACAAATTCCTCTTCCTTCCTGACTTGTTATGCGAAGAATCTGGATATACGAGTATTCCGTAGTGGGCTGATTGTTTTGAAAAAGGCGTTGTTAAGTGCGTGTCTCGTACCTAATCCGCTGTTTTGCTGGTAATTTTTTTTTGCTTGATATAAAATTTCGGCTATTTTTTTTAATTGTATTTTTTCGTAACATTTATGTTTACCTACAGAGTGTGTAACATATACCATAGATATAATATTATGTAGGATGTGTTAAACTTTAATAAATAAATAAATAAGAATCCAGTATCAGAGTGGTAGCCACCATTATGTTTTTGTATTCATTTTTCTATATTTTGTATTATTTATATTTAGAATGTTTTGTATTTTTCATACTTCCTGCACAACTCTGTTTATTTATAATAAATAAAACTGGTTTACTAAAAGAAATCGCTCAATATCAAAGCGGTAAGGTTGCCGAGAATACTTGGTAAGTGTTTCTTGAGTCGCTATATTAAAGATAAGAAATATACTTATATGTAATAGGTACTTCACCTTCAAGCTGTAATTATATCTTATACTAAAGTGAAATTTCGAAAATTTTGAACATAATTACAAATATTGTTCAACTAAACGCCTTCTTACCCACAAACAAATGTTGTTATAGTAATAACAATTTAGTTGTGTCATTCAACAAATTACAATTAAGGAAATTCTGGTATTAAATTTTAAAACTGCTTGTCAGTGTGAAATCACTTGAACAATGAGGGCAACACTGATTGAGTTATTCCGTTTGTTAGAGAATTATTAATATTAATTATCTATTCATTGAGTCTGACACTCCGCCACGAAAAGGGAGTGTATCTAGCATGAACTGATTCATTTACTTAAATTATACCACTGATTTGTATTTGTATACTAGCTGGCGAACATCGTACCGCCTAACAGTCGATTCTTTATTTTTTTATATACTTATTCTGCTATTCGGGACACCAGTCTAGCTAGTAAGATAAAAAAAAGAAAGTTGATAAGACAACAAAATATACATTATGTAAAAAATTAAAAATTCCTTCCTTCCTTCCCGGAACCCCTCCACTTGAACTTTATGATATGGTATTAAAGTTCAAATTGCCTTAATATATTATTGCGAATATTTTGTATGGGAATATAGAAAAGTGTTTATTTTAGACTTTTTCACTCATTTTTTTTTATTTTTTTCTCTCCGTAAGAACCATCCTCGTACTTCAAGGAATATTATAAAAAAAGAATTGGCCAAATTGGTCCAGGCGTTGTTGAGTTATGCGGTTACCAACACTTTTGCGATTCATTTTTATATTATAGATGTAAGTATTAAGTAGAAGAATTCTAAAATATGCTTTATGAGAATTAGACCAGTGGCCTATCTTCAGCGTTTGAACTGTTAGAAAGAAAGAAGGCGACGGCATCTGTCTCGCATAGAAGGCTAAAAAAACAAATGCCCACGAAACATACACAGAAGTCTAAGACCAAGGGTTGTAGCGCCACTGATTTTTAATGATAAATAACCTAAATTTAAGACATATGAGATTATATTCACCCGTAAAAACAAGCTCTAATATAATAAATAGTGAACGAAATATATGTACGTTACAACGTGGAAAAGGCAAGACCGCTCTCTTGTGTAACGAAACCCAACCTTATTTACAATGGATATAAATATCTTTCGGATATTAGCTTGCAAACTTGACTGTGAATCAGTACATTTATTCCCTTGCAGATAAGTTTTTATGTATTTGATTACAGCATCTTAGGCTTGTCGTTGCAGCTAATTCGTCTAAGAAAATAATATATGAATCACAAAAATTAATCAAATTCGAGTGAGATAAAATATAGTACATAATTTTCCTAAAGTACATCAATTATGGCATATAAATGGCATTATTGTAATAATTACTTTCACAACATAACACAAACTGTATTTGGCTTATGTTTATGGAGAAACAAAGATGATTGTTTTGGTCCGATAATAGAGAACCATATTAAAGTTTCCATTTTATTATACGTACAAATGAAATAAATAAATCACAGATAGCATAAACATCAGCAGTTTTGATTATCTGCGTAAAAGTAATAAAACTAAGCGAGCTTACTCATGCATTTGTAACTCGTAAACGTAGGAGCGATGTAAAACTGATCGAAACATTCCCTTCATGGGTTTATTGCCTTTATTTTGATCGCTAACGCTAATATCATAAACACAGTTATAACCAATATACTTGAAAATATTAAAAATTAATTCATTTGCTATACACATTTTTGACGTTCCTATTTTAAGTGGGATATAATATTTCGTAGGCCCCTGAGGCAAGGACAGGCTAGGGAAATTCAAATGAGCCACGGTGATGTTCATCATGTGACACGTAATACCTGTTAGCATGATACCCTAAAATAAACATTCCAATACAAATGCTAAGGTGAGAGAAATAAGTCGGTTTTATAAATTTACCTCATTTATACCTATATATATTATATATATTACCACACAAACGAAGCCAAGTCAAGTTTAATATTATGAGGATTGTTATTAGATATTAACAATCTAAATATCCGTTATATAAGTTTATGAAAAGATGAGTAAAACGAAAAGTAAAATTTAGTTGAATTGGTGCACATTTGACATCAATTTATCAAAGTATTAAATCGTCGAAAAAATTCTAGCAATTAAAAGTTTGTACTATTTCTGAGGTTATTGGGTCGTTCATGCCAATCGTGGACTAGTGTATAAAATAATAAAATTATAGGGATAATTTATTTCCCCTCATTTATTATATTCGTGTTTACTGGCAAGCTTCCAAAAGTGAATAGTGGTTCAATATCACTCAAGATTTATTTACTCCAATACTATTTCTATACAGTGAATTGACTCCTATTCTAATTTATAAGAAGATTTTGTGAACAAATAATGATATGTTTGGCTTTCTTTTGTATATCAAAATTTTAAATAGTTTCAATGAATTTTAACAAAGTTTATTTGTTAATAATCTATAGATTAAATTAAATTTACCGTTTCAGTTTTCTGCGTTTTTATTAAGAAATCCATAATTTTTATTTATGTTCTGAATCCAAAACATTTTATTAAATTGAAATGGATGTATGTACTTTAATAAAATCGTATTCATATGGTTTAAATTATTATTATGCGATAAACAAACAAGATGGCGGTCCGCCTACGCTACCCGCGGGATCCCAGCTATAAAAATTAATAAAGATTCTATCTGTTTGATGTATCGCCTTGGTGAATGACACTTTAGTCGCCCACAAGTTAATCTTTTTGTTATTTAAGAAAAGTCATTTGAAAGAAAAATAAATTAAATCATATTTTATTGTTTTGTTTATTCGAAATGTATAGGTCAACAAATGTTTTGTCTATGTAGAACCTTAAAGCAGAAGAAATTCATTTTCCAAGTCGCATTGTGACAAATCTTACTAAAAAATTAGTATATTTATACGCGTGTACTTCACTTTGCATAAAATAATCGTTAACATGCATAATTTAGCAATAAAAATGAACAAGATTTAATTTGACTAAGCATGAAATGCAGGTGGGAGGTCGACACCTTACCGCGAAATGACAGAGCAGATCCATTTATTTGATAAACACACACACAAAGGTAGCGTGATTTGTGAACAAGAATCTTTTCTGAGAACTGTCTGCATATATTGTGAATCATTTTCTATTGATATTAGACACGTTTTATTCAAGTATGAACGAGTAAATGTTTTAAATCTTGTCCACTACTTAGAACTTAATATGTCCTTAATAGTCCGGTGGTATAAAGTTCAAATCCTTTAATAATTGCTTTTCTTATTGTGAACGAGGTATACAATACTGCAAAGCAATTGAATGTATAGTAGCAATTGTAGAAATAATAAAATATTTATTATTTAAATGAAGTAAGCCGAAATTCCAGTGAAAGAAGATAATATCTGTACCTCAAAGTAAAATCGGACCAGTATCTGGTATCACTATTTTCCCGGAAATTCTGGAATTTGAAAGTTGTAGAAAGTAATATAAGATGAAGATCTCTGTTATCGAACTCGTAGATTTTATTTGAATTAATTCGAATTTTTCTTTTATTATATCACTTTCATCTATAGTTCCAAAATAACATCGTTTTTAATTGTTTTAATGCAATATAGATGCTAAACAATAAATATGTATGTACGCTTGATTTATTATTAAAGTTAAATAATCTTATTATTATTTATTTTAAAAGAGCACCGAGAGTTTTTTTACGCCGGCTTTTTTTCTCGGCCTACACTCTCTGGCTTCTTTGCCGATGAGTAGGGATTCCTACAAATTCAAAGTTAATGACGTGGAATAAGTGATACATGTTTCTTATGTTCCATAATAAACATATTTTATTTTATTTGATTAAAAATATTGTAATAAAGTTAGTGTCAGTTTTACGAGTAGATACTATCCATTATAGTACAATAAAGAAATAGCCTATATTTTAGTTCAAAATTAAATTTAAAAAGTAGGCATGAAAGATATTTCTATATTACGATAATGTACTAGGACAACAGGACGCGGTGGAGTGAGCGCATTGTTGAGAATTCGGTCAGGAAGCAGCGTTCGGAGATCGTGACTAGACTGTGCACCAGACCTGACACATCTTATTTATATTCCTCCTTAGCCTAGGTTTAGACGTCCCTGAGGAAGAGCGGAAAATCGCGAGTTTAGTCTTTAAATTCAGTGAAATTTCTGTCACTATGTTTAAATATTTATAGTAAAAAAGTTAAATATTATTGAAGTTATACTTCCTTTGGCGCGGTAGGCGAAAATGATGAGAGTAAATTTTAACGATGCGCGCGCACACCGTCACAAAACACCGACAACCTAAAGGTATGGTCAACATTTAAGTTTTTCTATTGTGAGTGTTCTTTTTAGAAACGTAGAATAAATTTTTTGAAAAGATTTTTATCTTGTTACGCAAATGAAGTATAACTTCTAACTAAAACATTAGTTTACACACGTTTTTTTTGCCCTTTATAATTTATATATCACAAACATGTGACCCGCCCACTTTTACGTCTTTACTATTTCACTTCACTGTAAACATTAATTTTAATTTTGTTCAAACTGTTATAAATTTCTATGATTGTTTTTGTAGTTCTACAAGAGAGTTTTTTGACAATATTGTAAAATAATAAGAGAGGAGAACAGAAAATCATTAAAGTGTATGTTCAGTCGACTAACGTGGAGTTATCAGATATCTCAATGCTCCGCCCGGTAGTGACCTGATGCTCTCTAGATAACGAGTCAAAGATTGATTTTGCAGATGCAATATTCATTTACAGATTAAGTTTGAATAGTTATTGATACATTTGATTAGTTTAGATTTGGTTTAACAAAATATATAAGAAATACAGAAAATTAAATTAAAAAAGTTTACCAAATGAATGTTTGATATGAATATGACGAGAACTTGAAGACGCACTCGCAAGCTTCGTGGCGTTGTAGGTCTATGGGTTTAGGACGTAATTTGTAGTGTGTAAAAACCTTACGCTTACTGTGAATTTAATATAGGTTGTGCCTGTTTTATCCACTAATATTGTATCTATTAATTGATAAAAGATGTAAGTTTATTCACGGTAAATAAACATAAAAAAATGAACTCTCATTAAAGTATTATCGTAGAGAGGGAGTGTGCACTATCTGTTTGTTTAATCTTTGCTAATACAGTAAGCGCGGAGTGACCTATCTCCTCAAATTATCTAAAGCGACTCGGTTCTAACATTAACTAGAATCGATAAACCATCGATCTTTAAACGA
Organism: Pieris melete; assembly: GCA_963693345.1. Classification (NCBI taxonomy): domain Eukaryota; kingdom Metazoa; phylum Arthropoda; class Insecta; order Lepidoptera; family Pieridae; genus Pieris; species Pieris melete. Next base: position 1,272,004 of record CAVNZK010000114.1, read on the forward strand.
TGATAGCAGCTGTTTATAAGTGTAATTGCATATACTTCATTCCAATAGTTTTAATCGGTGATGCTACTGATTAGGCAAGAGTTATTGCTTATGTGGGTGCCCAACATTCAACAATTAATTTACCTCATTAATTAAAACTTTAAGATTGAAAGCTTTTGACTTTAGACTGTAAATTAAAATTGTAAACTTTTTACTCTCTGTTATATGAACTCTATGGTCTCTATCGTCTGGTATATCTGGTATGGCCGATTGAATCCCCAGTTTGACTTAATTTTTTAAATTTAAAAATAAATTGTTGTTACAACCATTTCTGTGCAAAAAGTATTTTTCTCCTTTTTGCTTTTTCTGAGAATATTGATAATTAGTATAAACAACTCTATTTTAGAATTTGTAAATGATTTTGTAGAGAGCAAGTTAATTAAAGTAATCAGGCGAACTATTACGTAACGATTAGGCGCATCGTTAAAGTTACGGCTCTCTGCTAGTTCGGCCGATTGGCTTTTACGATCACTTAAACATTTATTCCTTTCGCCACAACACACTTTATAGTATTCAGCTATACTGCAGTCATTTCTACGTATTCTATTCTAGACGGCGAGGTTCTAATAGCACGGTCATTTAAATGTTTATCAACTTATAGTATAATCAAACTAAGTTAAGTTAAAAATAATTTAAACAAATTATGAGTTTTCTTTCAGTGTTACACTGGATTTCCTCACTACAAGTTACATCCTCTGTGTATAGTTTTCTAACTGAAAACAATCCTTTGTTAAAATTATAACCAAATATAAAATTCTTTACGATTTGTTTCGTTAGAGGCCTGCTTTGATTGTTCATAAAATTTCACGATTATTTTTGAGTCTAGTGGTTTTGTTAAGTATTTTAGTTTTATGCGTCTGTTAAAACTAAAGCATTGTTAAAGCACGAGGTTTAAAATGAATGTTGTAAACAACGCTTTAACTAACAAATGGTTTTGATTTAAAGTAATGTATTCCGGTATTGTCATTTGGTTAAGTATATCTATAGATCTTTATATTCGCAGACTAAAAACACGGTTGAGAATTCAAGCATAACATCTTGCGTTAGCGAATAAGCTTTTGAAGCTGTCAAAATATTAGGAAAACGTTTACGGCATGGGATAGGACAGAATATGCTTTTCGTAGCGGGAGAGTTTTTTTGGCAATTTTTGAGCCGAAATCTTGAGATATAATATGAAACATCAGTGGTGGTACAACCTCTCTAGGTCGGGCCTCAGATTTCTGAATCTGTGTCATGATCATTTTTTCGAGAAAAAAAAAGAAGAGAGTCAGCGTACGTAGTTTAATAATTTAAAATAATTAACTTAGTGTACCATATAAAAAGGCTTTCAAACGCTTAAATATAATTCAAAAACCAGCAATGTGTGATCTAAATACCAAAAAATTCCAACAAAGCGAAATTTAAATATATTAAAATGTGCTTTTCAATTAATAGACCATAAAACACTGGATTCCGACATTCCGGGTTATTATCAACTTGGCACACTTTTATTCAACGAAAAAAATTCGCAGAAACGCCGCTTCACTGCGAGTGAATTGCTTTAAAGAGTTTGAAATGTGCATTAAAATTAATACACGACGAAATCCTTTAACTATATTAAAGCTATCTTTTTAATCTGATTTAATTAGGTTAGACCACGTCCTTTAACTAACTTCAAGTTGAATTTCTATGACGTCAAAGCACAATGAGGTTTATCGCTTTCATTAAATTTCGGTCAAGGGTTACTGATATATTTTACATTTAGGCTACCAGTTCTCAGTCAAACAAGAAACTGAATTATAAAGAACAAAATCGTATATTTCCAACAAATGTCGACCTAAAATTATATTCTAAACCCATAGTTTTAAAGATAAGTTTGGGTTGGGCATACTATACATAAAAGTAATAAATATAATATAATATTGAATTTTTTTATTTACTTATGAAACTGTAACAACTTCTTCAACCTAATACGATGAGTAAAAAAAAAACTTTAGAGTTGTCAAGGGACACCCGGATGGAACGAAATTCCTTTCGATTAATTTATATGTTAATTGGTATCATAACAGTATGATAGATTTTCTCGACACCAATCTTACGACGAAAAAAAAAGCCAACATCACGAGGTGTTTCCAGGCGGTCACCCATCCAAGTACTGACCACGCCCGACGTTGCTTAACTTCGGTGATCGGACGAGAACCGGTGTATTACAATAGCAAATAGCAAAAAAGTGTCGTGACAACTTTTCGTAAGAATTTTTTCCGTCTAGCCCCCTTTCACAACGCGCGATAAGGAACTTCGTTCCAATACTATTATAACATGTGTATGTTATTATTATATGGTACATACTTACAATTTAATTATATTATGTATTATATAGCCAATGAAAACCGTTTGATACCATCTGATTCTTCATATCCCTATTTGCCAGTAAAAGCGGTGATTTGTATGAAAATGTCAGAAGGTTTTATTCGTTCTGAATATATTACTGTTTCGTTCCTGTGCTTTATGGATACCGAAATGGACTTGTTTTGATCGGAAACCTTATGCTCTAAAAGTTTATTATAATGGAAAAATCAAGTTTTAGTTCAAATTAAGAGTGAGTGGATGTTGAGATAGAGATAAACAAAATAAAAATACTATAAGTCATCAGTATTGTTTTTATTTAAAAGTCACATATCGTATTACTGTAAAATGTGAAAGCAACGTGCGTACACCCACGTATTTAATTAATTAATTTGAAAGTTTAATTTGTTTAGTAACTTGGCACATTAATGAATGTTACAGCATTAAATGTTGGTAAATTAATGAATTAGAGAAAAACTCTGATATACCAAATACTGCTGAAACGAAGGCAATAATAACATTGTTAGAACCGAGTCTATGCACTTTTGAATATGATGTAAAATATTGTTGATTATCTACCTACATAATTTGTGATATCATTATTAGTACCTAATCAAGAAGATTGCTGGGGTCTAACAAAGACTCCACCAACACGTGAATGTGGAGGCTATTCAATTTCTTGACACCACGGGCCTAGTGAAGAGATTGAACAGGACAAAACCATCGAATAATTGATTTAGTGTAATTTACGCACACATACACGTTCACACGTTAGTCGTAAGTGCTAAATAGTTCACAAGAACAGAGTGTCTTCCCCTTAATAGAGACTGTAAATAGTGTTATTGGAAACTTTATTTAGTTAAAAATTATATTTAGTAAATTTGGTTAGTTTTAAATTACTTATTGGTCTTAAGTTAGGCTAGATCGTAATATCAAATTGTGTCTTGGTGCAGAGACGATTTATAAAAAAACTTATTAGCTATACATAAATTGGGTAAAAAAATATGAATTGTTTTGAGTAAAAGTAAAAACTTTCGAAGTTTATTATTACTAAGCTTCTTGTAGGCCTCTGACATCAGGTCAGTGCCTCGTTATTTACCATATGAGTAATCCCAAGCCGTTTAATGTAATCCTAGTTTGAGGGTCTAAGGAAGTGTCAGGCGACTCGGAGATAAGCATTAAGATGGGTTAACGTCCGTCTCTCGGAAACCATTTAAATTATCTTCTTACATTATGACATAAAGATTAAATGGATCTAAATATTTAGTAAAATAATAATAAAATAGCTAATATAAGATTCTTTTAAGCTAAATTTTATTCAAAAACGTATCTCAGACTTATTACGAACGCTGTTACTGTTCATGTCATTCTGTTACAGTTTTTGGAAAGTGAATGTAAATAAGATTCTCGTTTTGGAATGGATAGAAAGATCACGGCAGAAAGCATGGGTCAAGTCCCAACCCCAAAAATCTGAACCAACTTATTCGTAAAAAAGCGATTATTTTAATGCATAGTACCAACGCAACGAAGGCGTATGCTGTTCTATGGTAGACGACTAGTAGATGTCTAAAATCAGTATTTTCGTCGTATTTTTAAATGAAACCGGCAAGGTATAAGAGCTTCTGCGTACTAACGAACCCATTAATTGGTCAGATTAAATCGGCAGCTCACATAAGTATGGCACATTTCAGCGTTCAAATTGACTGCGTTCCTTTTGCTGCCTTCGCTAGGGTCCCGTAGTGTTTAGATTCACGATAGTCTCATAAATAAATAGTGGGGTAAGAGGTATAGAAACATCTGACTCATTTAATTTTCATTAAGGCCTATTTCAAGGTCTATTTGACGTAAGAACAAAGTCGTCAATATCGTTATATAGTTCACAAAAGAGTAACAATTATTTAATAAAACTTTAAAATTTATCAATAAAAAGTCTCTATTCGCTGGTTTTGTTCTCTATGCATGTCTCTCATTGGCATTTGTGCTTAGAACGAGCCAAGGCTGTACATTTTGCTTACCCAGGCTTTCTTAGTTTTATAAGACAATTACGCAACGAGAGTATAGACAGACGTAGGCACTCTCTTCGTCTGTTACATTACATTCATTCGTTTCATAGCAATTAACATTTCATTATTTCGCTTAAATTCTATTGTTGTACGCGAGTGGTTAATATAGAGTCAAACTAAAATCCTCTATTATATAAAGCACCCTGATGACCAAGGAACCGTAAAGTTACTTTTGAGAGCTAAATTACTTTATAGAAATATCTCATTTTAAATAAATATACGGAACTCGTAATGACCGAGCCCACCTTTAGCCTTGCCTAAAAATAGGTATTTCTCATAAGCTTTTAGTTTAATTAACATCCTAGGCACTTGGTGCGCTCCAAGAGTTACTGCGCTAAAGTTAAGAAAAAAAGAAAACCGCCGGGCACAGACTTGCATCCGTCAACAAGTGAAAAACGACTTAATTGAACCGAAACTCTAACAGATAAACACGCCAACTGCTACAACTTCACAGTATCGGATGTGGCCGTACGAAGTTTTGTGTTTGTTAAGTGTTCGTGAAAAGAATTTCTTTGACATTGCTATTTTATAAATGTACACATTGCTTATATAGCTTTATTAGACAGGTTTTGTTAGTACTTAAACAATATTTTTTACGATATAAAATAAAAAAATGTCAATTGACAACACATATCGCTTGACTTTTGTGTTTCTGCCATGGGTAGGTAACTTAAAAACTATGTTTGATTTTACATCTACATGAGTTACGATGCAATTTAAACATCTAAGGCATGTCCTATTACATTTAAAATCAGGATCTTTTCGATTTAGGTTACCCATTCATAATGACGTAAAACATAAAAGGCAGAGTGTTGTCATAAAAGGACATTCAGCAGACACTCTCAGTAATGAATCGGTCCAGTCTGCTAGTGCCTGGTGCCAGGTCATAATGAGACACTCGGAGGACACTATTATATATGAGAGCACGTTTATATTGTAACTGTTGATATATCAAAATGTTTGGTAGTTTTAAAAACACACGTCTAATGAGTATAAGAAACTTTGTCAATTAACCACTACTTCTATTAACTTAGGGATTAATTATTAATGAACTCTATTGAAAATTCAAATGAATCACTAATAATCACTCGTAGAAGAATAAACAAAAACGTATCTTGATTATCAAATACATTGCATGCTCTTGACATTTTGAATGAGTGCCAGCAAAAAGTTCAACACGTCTTGTTCAAAGTTAAATAAAAACAGAACAAGTCGTTTAAATTCAAAACATTACGTACAATAAAGCAACTATGAAATCGAATATAGATACATAATAAAATACACGACACATTGAACCTTAGGGTCTTTCTAAGTTGACTAAAAATGTATTTACTTATTTAAAAAAAACATTTTTAAAACTCTGCACGTTCACATTGACCTAGTCTTGCAGAGATTTTTTAAGTTAACCTAAAATAACTATTGTATAATGTACCTATACTTTAATATCGGAATTAAGTTTAAATAGAAAAATGTTTGTAGCGATTAAAATCATTTTAGCAATTGAATGCTTTGACGACCTAAAACTGTCTAGTCTGTGTAGATTTGATATATTTTTTAAATAAAATGTAATATCAGCAATTCTAAATAAATTGAAGTATTATATTTTAGTAAATTGGACATCCGCAGCTAGATTTATTAATTGAACATAATTCTTCGAATAACAATCTAGATAATTGCTTGCGCGTAAAAAATGACAGCTTGTTAATTTATTATAATATTGCGAGAGGCGTTTGTTTGTATTGCAATTGGATTTTAAAGATTAAATCTATTATAACTGATATTACGCCTTCATATATATAATGTTCCATTTTATTACATTAAATTAACTACATTTAACAATAGCTTTTCATTGTTTGAGGGTTTTATATGGTTGTAGGTTATCAGAAAACGTTTATTTATTTGCGAAAGTACTTGTTGGCTCCGTAAAACTGTGAGTGCAAAGTTTGTCATGCAGCCCAGCCATTTGACAGGATAAATTACCCTTCACCTCAACCTGCGTTAACCAAAGATTAACCTTACCCCGATCTGAGTAAAACACGTGCTTATCAACGTCTCAAGTCCCACACTAAATCTGTCATTGTCAACATTTACGCGCGAACAACATGCGCGCAACAAATCGTTCCCGCGTAAAGATGTCATCGCGTCACAGATAACGATTAAGTTATTGTTATTATTCATAGTAAGAGCACTGGTTAATGTATTGGTGAGAAAGAATATAGTTTATGTTAAAAACTTAAGAAATCGTTACATCGAAACTATTTCAAAACACGAACAAATTGATATTTATACTTGTGGTACATACATGCACCCAAATGCTTAAATACGTAGAAGGGAGAACATTTTTGCATAAGTATTTTATAAGCAAAAAGCTAACATGTAAAATATTATATACAGTCTCAAGTTTGTTGCTGTCTAGTCTTTGTTAGGTTGATTGACGATGCTTATAAGCAACTTAGGAATGCTGCTTGAACACGACTAAATGGAGAACTACGTTACTATCCAACACACTTTCATGTATAATAAGATGTCAGTAATATATACACGTTTAAAAAACAATATATACATGATATAGAATAATATTCCAAAATTAAACCTTGGCCTCCAACAACTTTATCTGTTTTTTGATAAAAAAAATTAATTTAACCGGCATCCCTGTTTCTTAAGGGCCTGATCGACGGACGAATAAGACCGCGGTTTTATGGCTCGTCGGTAAAGCTCGCCGGTGTATCATTGCAAAACCACGGTTTTAAATACCGCCGAGCCTGGCTCGCGGCTCGTCGTCGTGTTATATTTTTTAATCGGCTCGCCATACAAAACCGCGTGTCGATCACGGCCGGCGAGCCGAGCCGTCACTTTTCGGCGACAGCGCTAGAGGACGGATGTGTGCCAGAAGAGCTGTGTACCTAACTACCTACTACAAACTTCGCGTGCGTGCTCAGTCCGTGTCACAATAATGGATCTACGTACTTGCAGCCACGATTTTATAATACAATTTATAAATGTCTTTCGAGACTGTCCCTGTTTATGGCAAACTAAATCAAGCGAGTATAAAAACAAAGAAAATAGGCTTGCAGCATATAATAAACTCGTGGATATTGCAAAAAAATACGAAACAAACTCGGATATAACCGACATTAAGAAAAAAATTCAGTCACTACGAGCTTCCCACAGGAAAGAACGAAACAAGGTTAAAGCGAGCATGAGAACCGGCTCCGGAGTTGAAGATTTGTATCAGCCAAAGTTGTGGTATTATAAGGAGCTAGAATTTCTCAACGATCCGATCGAAAGTAAGTATATAGGTAATATAGGTGCGTACCTATCAATTTTACTATAAATAAATAAATAAAAAAATTGGTTATTGACAAGTAGGTAACAATAATTGTGGTATGTAAGTATGTAGTTCTTTATTAACACATAAATTTATTTTTTAATTTTATTTATTTTATAAATATACAGGGTGTAACGGTTAAGCGTAGTCATATTTTAAGGGCTTGTTCTACTCATAAATACGAACAATTTTTACTATGGGAACAACTTCGAAATCGCAATATGAAATATGACTACATCTAAAGGTTACACCCTGTATATATAAACAAATAACATCAACTAATGAAACAAATATGACTGTAATACAGACAATTATTTTACAGCTACAGCATCACTGTCAACTCTTCGAGGTGACGACGATGAGACTCGTAGTCAAGTATCAACTCAAGATTCTCTGAACGATGTGAGTACCTATTATAATTACGAATTTATCATTATTTCTTGCCATGGTACAACCCCAGAAGTATTGAAGTATTTCACAAAATCTTCCCTAACTTTTTTTGCATTATTGCTTGAATTTCCAGTACGGGTCACATGTATGGGCTCTAAAATACCACCCGGGCTTAGACCTTCTTGAATTGTACCAGTAATATGATTTTCTGTGTCACTGTCACCTGGAGTGATGTAATCCCTTCTAGATTTGCATAAATAATTATGCAGAGTGCAACAAGCCAATACCACAAAACTAATATCTTCGACTGATTGGAAGTTGATAGCACTGTGAAATATTTGAAATCTTGCGGCTAAAATACCGAACGCATTTTCTACTATCCTCCGAGCTCTGCACACTCGATAGTTATAGATTCTCTTATCATGATCATTCAATTCTCGTTGTGGATATGGCTTCAAGAAATCTGGTCTTAAGGCGAAAGCTTCATCACCAATGTACACAAATGGTAAAGGATCTGAGTCCTGTGTTGGTTTTTCCGGTGGTGGTACATTTAAAGCACCTTCATTCAAACGCTTATAAAATTCTGTCTTTTTTAAAACTCCTCCATCAGAAACGCGGCCGTTAATGCCGACATCAACATATATAAATTGGTAATCTGCGTCGACAATTGCCATGAGAACAATACTATGAAAGCCTTTATAATTAAAGAAATGGGATCCAGCGCCAGGAGGTGGAACTATTTTGACGTGTTTACCATCTACTGATCCAAGGCAATTGGGGAACTGCCACTTGTTTTGAAATTGTTTAGCTATCATTTTCATTTCTTCTATATTACCAGGAAACTGAAACAAGACAAGAGGTACTTTAATTATTTGTTTTATTGCAGATAATCAGTCCACCGCCATCGCTTAATTCATTGCCTGGACAGTCATCTCAAACTCCATCTCCAGCTACAACGCCTGAACCTCCATCATTTAGAAGGAAACGAAAAGACGACAATGTAAATCATATGTTTAGATTGATTAGTCAACGTCTGAGTCAGAAAGATGATGAGTTTGATATTTTTGGGAAAAACGTTGCTATAAAATTAAGGACAATGACGAAAGAACAGAAAATGTTATCAGAGAAACTAATCAACGATGTAATTTTTTATGGGCAAATGCAACGGCTCTCTGTAAATTCAGAAGTTAACGTGGGACATGGAAATGTAAATTATTTGACTGCAACTGCTCCAGTAAATACTAGGTCTTCCATCTATACGCCCAGTGCGACAACTCTACCACAGTTTCAAGTCCAGACAGCTACAGATAATCAACAATTTGACTTAGAAAACTCAAACGAGCTGTCATATTTTGTTTCAAATTTTTTACCATAACTTTGTTTTTTTTTTTTTCAAATATTGTTGTATTGTTCTGAAGTAGCTACTGTGAAAATTTTTAAGTTCAAATAAATATTTTACTTACCTTCATGTATTCGTTTTTCAATGCACCGTAAATAGCTCTGCATGTCTCTGGAATAATTCTTCCCAAAGTTTGCCTAGATATTAACGTAGGATACTGCAAACTGGTTTGATTTTTCCCTTCTGCCAGGTATCTGATTGTAGCAGTCAGACGTTCATGTGGAGAAATAGCTTCTCGCATTACAGTGTCTTGTTTTTGTATTAAAGGTGTGACTAAAGATAACAACTCCTTGTACGATTCCTCAGACATTCTCAGATAATTTTGGTAATCAAGTGGCTCTGCTGCCAATTCTTGAATTAAATGGGTATGTGACAAAGCTTGCCTTTTTTCAATCCAACTTTTAACCCAAATTTTAGGGCGTTTTCTTTTTTTTTCATAACTGCGTAATATCCTATGGCAAGATAACACAAGGCTTCAGACTCGGAACAAGACATGTTTGCGACTGTTTTGCTTGCTAATCGATCAGCACCAACGAGCCGCGAGCCAGGTTCGTCGGTATTTAAAACCGCGGTCTTATTCGTCCGTCGATCAGGCCCTTTACACGGACGAACAAAGAAGCGCACAGAATTCGAACGCGTAGTCTCTGGGTTGCATGCTCAAGCCACCAACATTTCTAGAGAAGTAGAGTAGACCTTCCTTATACAACTTTTTTGCTTATTAATTACAGACAAATACTTAATCTATTCTAAAAGTAATGATTAAACTTTAAGCTAAATTAATCTCTTGCACAAGTCTTAAAACTTAGGTCATAACGCTGCTCCTGCCTTTTCCTATAAAAACAGTAATGACTCTCTAGGAGAATATAAACTAAGTAATGTTCTATCAACATAGTAAATTTACCCACTTAACCCAAGTTAAGCATAATGCATATAAAGTATAACATTTTCATACCTGAGACATTTATGCCTCTTGTGAATCCACCAGAAAACATGTATACCTAGCACTAGAAAATGTCTAATATATTCTAGACTGAAATAAGAGGTAAATCGTGGGCATACAGACTATGTATATCAAGAATTATAATTGTATGCTTTTTGTCAAACATCGAATGAGTTTTCCTGCGATATGGTCTTGAACTAAATTAAAATGGAATTTCTTATCGCATATAATTAGTTGAACAAGCCGATATCGTTGCTATTATAGCCCATTGATGTCATACACGTCAAACTGTCGTCGATAAAGTTCCGAGAATGGGTTACCGGGTTCACCTCTATATCTGAATAACTTTGTAGTTATCAATCAATTGGGAAAATAATATTACAAATTGCCATAACTAATTATTTTTGACATTGATGTAAAATCGCCTGTAATGTAGGAACCCTGCACCATATTATTTAAAAAATGCGCTGTATGGTAATCTCTGATCGGTCTTGTCTTTATCATTTTAACAGTTTTAGAATTTCTTGGTACGTATTGATGTAATAACACACATGCAAACACACATACAAACATACATAAACATCTCACAACTTAGTTCAGGCATGGGTTTAATTAACCTTTAGTTTATCGAGAATTTAGTGGATAGCTCCAAAGACTTAAGAAAATTACGCATTAAAAATTGTTGATACCTTATAATTGGATATTCAATATTGCTTCGGACCAATGACGAAGATTCGGGTTGTGAAAATATCAGAAAAAAGTGAAAGCGCGTAGTGCTAATGCACAGATTACACGTGATGCCGTTTATCTGTTTGTTTTCGCCATTCGCTAAAACAATACCCAGCGAAGACAAACATTGCGGCCGCTAAACGATTACACACGCACAGAGTACTTGCGTTTTATAAGGATGTGCTACAGTGATGGAGAATAAACGTTTTTATTAAATTAAAATAAATAATTTATTATGTTTACTTACGCATGATGACAAAAAATCTACAAATGGGCATGAAAAACGAAATGAAAGGATATGTATGACCGTTTATGAGACAAATGTAGTAACAATCTTCAAATTTCTCGTTCTTATGATATCTAAAGGTCCAAAAGAGTAAACCTAAAAACTACATAAACCATTTAGTTACTATATTTAATTATTTTTGGTATCGAGCTACATAATAAATTAAATATTACATGATTTATCAAGCTTCAGTAATTTCAATAGCACATCTGTCGAGTTGGTGTGAACAAAGCAATGATGCAGCCTCACGGACACTAAATAAGAAAGCAAATACAAAATGGCTGCCGTCGCCGGGAAACAATGACCCCACTTTATTTACCTTCAATGCGAGTGTTAATGATCAGCGGTTAAGTCACAAACGGAGGAGCTAAGTTTCTGATGGGCGAATTCAAAGTTCATTCAAAAACTTTTGATGCTAGGGCAATATCGCTTTAACTAATAATTTAAGTACGCCATATCGCTTTCTATAAATAATAATAATACATCATTTATTTGCAAAGAAAGTGGTACATTCAGATTGATTAATTATAAGGATATCGCACAAACAGCCATATAAAAATAAGCATGTCAATATCACATAAATTATTATAATAATAAGAACAGTTAAGTTATTTATATATTTTTATCTAAATTAACTCAACGTTATATTTAACTTAACTTGATAAGATATTAAGTCCCGTGCGCCCTTTCATCATCACTCCTAATTAGCATACATATGGATCTATAAATAGTGAAAAATGCGATAACATTTATATCGGTAGAAGCAGTTACTTAAAATATTGGTTTATTTCACGTCGGAAAGTAACTTGATGCCGTTATCTAAACGAGGTTTGGAGGGGGAGGGGGTTCATCTGTACTACGGCAAAGTGCCACCGCTTGTCCTATCATATTTCTGCATTGACATGAGGCTTAGGGCTGTACCACAGAGAAACAAGACTTTATTTATTACATCTTCTTGATCTGCTGGTACAGGATAAAAAACACTTTACCTTAATTGAACATAACGTAATTTAGTCCAATTCGAAACGTTAAACAAATTTGTGTGAGTGGTCACGTGACGAAGCGTGAGCTAATGTCATTCCCATACATTGTCATTTAGCATTAGTGGGTCACGACTTTTAAATGGTGATTTTGCCCCAGGACATTCTAACAAACAAGCTATGTGTGTTGTGGTGAAAATTACTCATAAACTACTGGCTTTTCGAATAAATGAGTCAAGTTTAAATGAAATACATAATGGAGCCACAACCCTGAACACGGATCGTATGAAGTGTATTTCATGTGTAAACAGGCAAGTTAATAGTAACGCGAAATGACAGCGTTTGCGCAGCTGCCGACGACCGACATCTAGCGGCCGAGTTGTCGCCCGACCTGCTGTTAACATGAATCTTTAGTCAAAGGAAGTCCTGAACAACATGTTGCATAAGAAGACTGATTTCTTATACGTGAACTAGTGATGGATCAAACTAAAATACCCAACGCATATCTTCTTATATATAAAATTCTCGTGTCACAATGTTAGTCTACATACTCCTCCGAAACGGCTTGACCGATTCCTCTGAAATTTGGTAAGCATATTGGGTAGGTCTGAGAATCGGCTAACATCTATTTTTCACACCCCTAAATAATAAGGGTGGTCCACCCCTCAATTTTTTTTTTTATTTTTTAGACAAAATTTTTAATTTCTATTTTTTTATGATACAGCATTAAAAAATACATACAATCCCTAACTTTCATCCCTCTACGATCAACCCCTATTTTTTTATTATAAATGATATACATGGCGAAACGACGTTTGCCGGATCAGCTAGTCTTATATATAAAATTCTCGTGTCACAATGTTAGTCTGCATACTCCTCCGAAACGGCTTGACCGATTCCTCTGAAATTTGGTAAGCATATTGGGTAGGTCTGAGAATCGGCTAACATCTATTTTTCACACCCCTAAATAATAAGGGTGGTCCACCCCTCAATTTTTTTTTTTATTTTTTAGACAAAATTTTTAATTTCTATTTTTTTATGATACAGCATTAAAAAATACATACAATCCCTAACTTTCACCCCTCTACGATCAACCCCTATTTTTTTATTATAAATGATATACATGGCGAAACGACGTTTGCCGGATCAGCTAGTATATATATAACTTAATCACTTATATATATAAGTACCTACTCCAAAAGTCATTACATTCTTATATTCGATTTTATTCGTTTAAAACAATTTACAAAACGTTTTAACGGCTCATTCGTGAGTATTTATTTGAAAAAGCTAGATTATTCTGAAATCAATAAAACCTCGTAAACACATTGAGACGCGCTAAAACGATTTTCTTACCGTTTAGACTGGATTAAATAGAAATGTATGCATTGGTATTCACTATTAACTCATAAGACTCAAGCAAATGTCAATTATAATGTTAACCACATTTGACTCAATGCATAATGAATGGTTGAGAAGTAATAATGTAAAACCCACACAGAGTAGCAGGGCAGACTAAAGGCGGTGTTATGCAAATTCGTAATTTAATAAACATTGTCGCTTCCTACACAACGCACTTTAGATTGCTTATTGATTTCCTTTGTAAGAATCAATCTCTACACTGTTTATTGATCAAAGGAAAACATGTATATTGTGCACATGTGTATAATAGAAAATTTCTGGTCTGGTTTTCTTTTTCTTGTTGGCAAGGATAAGAAACGTTTAACTTTCAATTTTCTGCTATAAAACCTAAAGACGAGCAACTGGTGACTGTTGGTTCGTAATTTTGGTTTAAAATTTAGTTGGTTTAAATGGGCCTCAATTCACATATTCGGGTAACGTTTAACAAAGCAAATTTCGCGTCTGAATACCAAATCCGATTTAATCATGACTTAACTTGGAAATTTTCATCCGTAAACTGTTTAGGGTTCGCTGAAGGAAGACAGACTACACAACTACTTGACAACGATTTGTAATACTAGTCATATGGAGTGGGGCTAATGTCCAATATTGTATTATTTCAATAATTTAAAAATAATACTCATATTGATATATTAACTTCTTTAATAATAAGGATATAAATATATATGTATTACATTATTTACTTAAGACGAGTTGGGAGTGCTTTACTGTAATCGCGTTCAACAGATGTGTGTCGTGGATTACACTTAGATAATCAGTCTTTATATTACTATATTATAGTCATCTCATATAGAAGACTTCTTAGTAATTAGATTCACAAATTACTCTGGTCTAAGTAAAAAATGGTATAACATCCGGGCAATAGTTTCATGTTTCATGTGAAGCAATTGTTATTCAGGTGTTTTACTTAAAATAGTAAATTCGCAAACTATTCCCGGCCACGCTTAAATCTGGTCAAGTAGATACCGATACGAACATTCTGTAACACTGTTCCTTATTTCTTAATTCATATGTGGACAGAGTTGGTAGTAAACTAGATTTGTCTATGTTCAAAGATGAATTTGTAATATAAATTTAACTTTGTGATAAATGAATACACAGTACATTATACATAATATTCTACGGAATCTAATAAAGCAAATAAGACAAATTGTAAGTTTTTAAACATATAAATGCATTCAAATCACGCACTCGTTTATCGATAAGTCCCACGATCGATCCCGTTTTAAATGTCCTTGCTTGTGGTGACTGGAATTCGTTATGTCAATACCAGAATGTATTCATAATTCTAAAAAAATTATGGTCCATTTGGACCTTAATGTATGATAAATCTTTCAAAGAGGGAAAAATATTTCTTAAACAGAGCTTAACAGGAATATTTATTGTACAGTAGTCCACGGTATCTTCATTCGTCTGCTTCATTGTTTTTTTTCATTTACGTAGTTCATAGACGTATACGTATTTTCATAGACGTAGACATTAAGAAGACAGCTTTAAGCTTCAAGTTGAACCCCTACCGTAGCTAATCGATTAGTATTTACAAGCTTTTGAACACACCTAGATGTTAGACAAAGGCTGAGCTTGAAAGTAAGTCACGGACGGTGATTATTGATTATATTAGCAGGCGCATGCGAGTTATTCGTACGAACAAGGCCACTCTGTGCGCCCACTGCGGCGCCCGCGCATCGCAGTCACAGATTAAAATGTTTTGGGACAGATCACAGTTATTGAAGGATTTAATATGTTTATTAATATAAACAGATGTGAACAGAAAAAGCATATTTTAAAATCAAGTATATATCTTTTTACTTGTCTTTTATTACTACATTGTTTCAATCTTACTTCAGATGTCTTTTCAAATGCAAAACAAATCCAACATTTGTTATCGATATTCACTTATAATTTATATTTAAATTCCTAAATAAGGAATAGCCGAGCAAAGTCCTCGAGAAGTGTAGCAGTTAACAGTGTGTTTTATTTTCTTTCGAGAGTTGTTCTCGCCGTCTCTTCGTCAGATAATGAGGTAAAATCAGACGTTTTTATACCTATTTTTTAAATAGTAAAGTGTTAATTCTGAAATAGCAGTCTAATTATGAAGTTACTCTTTGATCGGGTTACTCATTAGGTAGATAGATAAGTACCAATTAAAACGATCAAAACAGATGTCAGCCAGGATTAAAGTATGCGGTAATTAGCCAGTTTGGCCTTTGTTTATAATTTTATTAATGTGCGGTGATGTCATAGACTGATGTAGGTGTTTAGTAAAATGCCAATCATTAAGTATAAGCCTTCTATCTTACGAATGAACCGCATTCATTAAATAATATGCCAGTAGAACTTATTTGGGTACTGGTAAATTATTTTATGGAGGGTAAAATAAAAAAAAATATGCATACTTCCAGTCTTAACATACGGCTGTTAAACTTGGGCACTGATTAAAGTGCAAACCAGGAAACTGAAGACATGCTAGACAGCGATGGAAAGAAGCATGATAAATATCAGGAAGTCCGATAGAACCAATAATAAAATCATAAGAAACCGCACGAAAATTTAGACGTCAACGAGAATATGAAGACTTAAATGGAAATGGGCTGATCATATAGTAAGAGGTATAGAAAAGTGAATCATATATTGGACCCAAGAAATAAGAGATGAAAACGAGGTAGACAGTTTCAAAGGTGGGTCGAAATAAAAACTGAGAAAATATGGACAAGGAAAGTTCAGAACAGAGCAGAGTGGAAAGAACTGGAGGAGGCCTTTGCCAAAGTTGGGCAAACAGATGGGTTGTCTCTCTAGACTCACTAGAGACACTAGTTTAAGATTACAATTATAAAAAAAATCTGTCTGAATAAAGGCTTATATTATTAATATATTCTTTGCCGTAATTAAAATATACGTTTCTCTACTTAGCGTCAAGTAATCTGTGGCAATCGTGCAACGATGTCTCAGACACCTGTGTTTAGTCAGAGTGGATAATTATAAAGTTTTTATGTATATACCTGCTGCAGTATATACTGCACACCGCTATCTCTATTTTATACTTGTAAATATTGTATAGTTATAAATGTCTGGTTTTATTTCCTTGTCCTATAGATTTTTTATTACTTATTTATTTCTAAGCAGATGCTCATAAACGGACAAGTGTATTTCTCACCCCGGGTGTGAGTACAGTAGCAATGAGTGCCGGTGGTCCCTCGTAACGTTTACAACATCCTGTGTGAATGCGCGGGCGCCGTTGTTTACATTTTTATATTAATGAACCTAATTATGTGCCCAACTGTAGCCTGTATGACCTCGCAACTAAAGACTTGAAATCAAATATAACTAATACGCCTTAGCCTCGACAACTGTTAGAGAATAAACATTTATAAAAATGTTTTTTTTCTAATGACCTCTGGCATATAATTATTTATTTACCTATATATTTCATACTCTATCTTAAATTATATATAACAAATAATATGGAATACATAATACATACATACAAAAGGCTTCAAACATTTACATTTACTTAGGAAGGAAAAATTATTAAATACATTAGTATTATGTTTAATTACACCGTTTAATTCATCCCAACATCAAAATATACCAAGATCAATACTAAAGAATAAATAGTTGTTAAGGCCTATTCTAGGAATCCACTGTTACATTAGGCGTTATGTTAATGACGTATACAGCCTCCGAACTAATGCTCTAAATACCCTCAAATAAATTATACGACCCTCGTCCAACCTCGCCGTAATCACTTTATCCGTGTAAGCCTTCGAGCCTACACTCTACACGTCGATACTATTGATGGTCTTCTCAGAAAAGTTCATATGAGATACCTTTATTCATGGCAGAAGGTTTTTACGCCATTCATTAAATTTCAATATAAATGTATTCATTTTGAAAATCATAGTCTATGGAAGTCAAATATGTATGCTGCTTTGGAAGGTTCCCTAAGAGAATATACAAGCTATAGATTAATCGTAATATAAAAATAAAAAAAAATATATATATACTTCAAACAAAATCTCTTAAAGTGTATTTGTTCCTATTGTCATATTCTAACTCGTATTTCAAGTAATGTCCCAGTTCCGTGGTTTCAAATTTCGTCACACTTAGAGCCTTTCTTTGTCATTTGACATCAATGACGTTTGATGTGACAGATGTCACGTGACAATTGATGCAAATCGCGCGCGAAAGCGTTCACACACAATTAAACACGCATCTTCATTGTGAGGGGAACACACTAAGAAACCGAGTTTATCGTTCTTAAGCCTAAGGTTATTATCATATGATAATATTAATAAAAAAGAATATGGGAAATATGTACGTATAACATTTCTATTAACAACGTCTGGCAATAATCGGTATAATCCTGACTTCTTTTTCTACTAATAATTGTCATTATTAGAAATAGAACCCTAAAAAGAGAATTCTTTATAAAAAAAATATAATTGATTACATGCCTATTGCCTATACCATAACACACCGTCAGCCAGTATGTTTTTATTTATACAGAGTATTAGGTACCGTTATAAAAAATCTCTGCGAAATTATTTAAGAAAACGCGCATACACTGTGTAATGCGTTAAAAACGTCCAACCAAAATCATATTAAATCTTCACACAATAGAATCGGATTACACTACTATATACGTTAAATTAACGGCAAAAACCACACGCAGTTATAGCTTTTAAACGTATGCAGCAAGTTATAGTATTGTATGACTCAGTAAACGCATTGAGCTGTGCTGCGGCGTGCATGTGTGGCCAAACAATTGAGGCATTAGGGCCCTTTCACGATCGTCTTAAACGCTACTGTACAATTTCTTATTGTGTCTATTATTATGACATTTTGTTTAATATTCTGAAGACACGCTCTGTTTATTAAAATAAATATCACATTTATTAAATAAGTCGAAAGGACAAGCAAAGACTTCCAGATTTCGCATTGCTACCTATAACATAATCTTTACATATATACCAATGGCGCTACAACCTTTTAGATCTGGGCCTCAGATTTCTGAATCTGTTCCGTGGTCACTTTTAATAGGCTCAAGCTTATGTGCCTAATACACACCGTCGACATTCTAAGGCATGCCGGTTAACCCACGATGTTTTCTTTCACCGTACGAGTGGACGATGTAGGAAAATGTCACGAGCGTTAAATTCGCACAGACAGAAAGTCCATTGGTGCACAGCCGGGGTTCGAACCTACAACTGCGAGTCGCACAGTAATACCACTAGGCCAACACTGCTTTACATACCTACCTATAGATTTAAGAACTTATATAATGTCTAACAAGTTTACAGTGGCAAGTATTGACATCGAATCAAAGCTTTGAACACATATAAGATGTACGATAGAAAGAAAATAGGCTAACTCTTAATGGATTAAGCGTTCTAAAGGAACACGTCAAACCCATTTCCTGTCAGCCATTGTGCCACAACAGTTCCATTCACATTCTTACAATATTTTGATCGAATTAACGTTGCACCCCAAAGGCTTCACACAATAGCGGCCCCACCTTTTCGTAAAATATTATTGTATTGTAATCAAGTGTTCGCCAGATGTATGAAGATGAAAATGACGGCTGCCTGAATATGATTTAATGTAGCGAAAAAAATGTCGACTTTAATGCCTTGAATGTTATGTGACGTACGTAATGGGGAGTATTCTCCTTAATGGACGAATTTAACCACAAGGGTTATCATATGAATTCGCGGATTCTATTAAATATTAGGTTAGAGATTTTTTTTTTTTTTATAGAATAGGGGGCAAACGGGCAGGAGGCTCACCTGATGTTAAGTGATACCGCCGCCCATGGACACTTTCAATGCCAGAGGGCTCGCGAGTGCGTTGCCGGCCTTTCAAGAAGTGGTACGCTCTTTACGCTTATCAACACAAATAAAAATTGTAATGATATATACATTGCTTTGCTGACCATGCTCATCATGCTACGGACAATGAAAATGTCCACGAAATGACCTTTACCACAAATTGAATTATCTAACATATTCCTCGGCCGCAATCATAATTAACATCTGTCAAGTTGCTTAAAAACGGTAGATTTGATTAGTGTAATGTGTATAGCTCGTAAAACAATGAATCTGTCAGCGTGGAGAAGTCGTGCGAGTTCTGCAATGAATATCAGCTACTTTTAAAGCGATGACCAATGCTTACACAAACACGTGAATCATCAGTGTTTTAACGCTATAGGTTTCAAGATTTCTGGTTTTAACACGTTTATTAATATAATTTAGCTCACGCTTAAGAATTCAGGATTTCCGGACAGTTTCACTTTCCATTCGCGTATTATGTAAAAAGGTTTTTAAGTACCGCCTAGTGTACTTTTCATAACATTCAGTCTTCATCATTTTTAGTCCAGACTTTGTTTTGTAACAAAAACTGTGTCTTAACCTGAACCTACTTGTTTCTCTTCTCAGCCATAAAACTGCTGGCGCTATCTTTATTGTAATCAACTTTTAACGGCAAACTGTAAAAAATAAGGAAACCAAAGAATGTCATACGCTGTAAATTATCCTGTTGACTTGGTGTTTACGAGGTCATAAAATAAGATGGGGTTATATAAAGAAACTTAGGTCGGCGATAGTTTCCGCAATTTCCACTACTTTTTACTGAACCACGTAACCAGGATTCTGTACTTATAATAAGTATGTGAATAACTTTATTCATAATACTTTCGGTGTGCTGGCGGTTTCGGTCGAAGTTGTAATGGTGACATTTCGTAAGTTGCAGCGGCATTTCAACATCGGCTTAATTAAATAAAAATGATGTATCGGCTGCGTCTGCTGTAGATAAATTAGGATGTATTTACACGGAGTTAGCGATGATTTGATATAATGGCTAAAAGCAAGTGCCGGGTGATCCATCACTCGCGCGCAGCCCTGACAGTTCTGAGAAAAATAACCGGCAATTGTTCTGATTGCTCGTAATTTGAACTCTTGTTAACGCTGTCCAGCAGACCAGTGAAGGGGTACCTTAGTTTGTCAACTAGGTTGAAAGGTTTAGTTTAAAAATACCATTTAATAAAAACGTATCGGTACGTTTTTATTAACGGCACAGAATAAAAATATAGAACACCCCCGGTGTAAACTATAATTACACACTCGTAAAATACGGTTGTATGATAATGATTTAATTATAATTATCCTGCACTATTAGATAACAAAATTATAGGGTAGTCCACGAGTTATACAATAATTTCACTAGGACATCGATTACAAAACTCAAATTCAAATAACTTTATTCATATAGGTAACCAGGTACACTTATGAACGTCAACAGAAAAGATGTTTAATTGATTCTATATATACATTTACTACCAGTTCCCCAGTTCGCAAGTCAAGCGCATAGAGCGGGCAAGATGAACTGGCAAGAAACTCTCCGCCACTCTTTTTAATCGCCGACTTTTGAGTCATATAAATATAGTAGTTATTTTCTTGTATTTTTAATTATGTGATTTTGTTTTTCCTAAATAATTTCGTATGTTTACTTTTTTGTTTCGTCTGTACATTTTATTCACTTATTATTCGCTCTTGTCAATTTAGGGTCGCCTGTTAGGGCAGGAGTGGTTTTATACATAAATAAAAAATATTGTTTGTGAGCCAGAGCAGCCATAAGTATTTTAATTGGAGCAAATCAATCCTAAGGATAAGGATCATATAAATAATCGTCAAATTTATATATTGGTTAATTTATGTTTAAAAAAATCAGACATGGGCCGCGATATTAATATAGAAGTCAACAGTGAAAAAGGCTCATCTTTTTAGGATGTTCTTCTCAAATTATTTTTTAGTGATGTTGTCTCACTGACTGCTGAAATAAAGCCACTGAAACGTCCAATTTAGTAAGTAATTTAATAAATACGCGCTTATTTTATTTAAATTAAATTATCATATATGTTTTTAATTTTGATTGCATATCTTATATGATTATATTAATTTAGAGTTTCAAAAACATTGTAAACCCTACTTAAAAGGCGGATGCGGTGCGAGGCTATATTTAGCGGGATGCGCGCGCGCCGCCACCGGACGCGTGTAATATTGCAACTTGCTGCGGTTTTTAATGTTCTCTTTTGGCGGACGTAACTTCCACATAATATCTGCTTTAATACAATATTAGAATAATTGTCTTACTTTAAGGGTTGTAGAATCGGCTTAGGACTTCGCAGGTTAAAATTAATTACTAACATTGGAAAGTGTAACTAGAAAAGTCATGTAATTGTATAATATTAAGTAAATTTTTTTAAAATAAATTATTAGCAAATCGATCAATCTGACTAAATTTTCTTATTTGAAACATAGATTACACAGTTGGTTCAGAAACAGTTACCTTATATCCAATTAGAAATATAAAATATTATATGCATCAGCCACAACTGGCACTACACAGTGATCTGCCAGAACTACTGACTTCAGGAATGAAATTTATAACTAAAATACAAGGTAAATAATGTGTACAATTCAGACAAAAATCAACAATGTCTAGGTTTATCAGTTTATTAACTTACAAATATAGGAATATTGTATATGTACCATAATAACCCTTTACACAGGCACAGTGGCATAACTAACTCGGGCAAATACCAACTCAAAATGTCCGATCAAAGCAGAAGTCATATTGACTTAACGTTTGTGTACTATTACTGTTACTACTACGTACTTTTGATGACTGTACACATTTAACTAGACCTGTATAAACAGAATATCTTTCCCGTATCCCGTTACCATTCCGCCCCACACCGCGTCTGGTCACAAACCCAACTCGCAAATCGTTCAAACGAAAACAAACCAAATTCCCCGGCCATAAAGCTTTAAACGGCAATTGTTTTTAATTTCTATACTTATTATTATCGTCTTAATTACCCGGTAATAAGGTTTAAATATAGATGGGATATTGGAGTTGGGACGTTCTCTTCCGAATGTTTAAGGTGTAGAAATAACACGAATAGTGTGAATGTAAACTGTGATCTCAATCAGCGTCAACTGCAGATCGATTTAAATGAGAAAACTTTCCAACTTTGTCCGATGTCTTAAAGAAACTTGTGGAGTAATTCCTGTTCCTTTCAGGGTTCTTTAAATGTTTGCGCGTACAATTTTGGTGTGGCGCTAAATCTATATATCTAATATGTATGTAAAATTCTCGTGTCACTATGTTCATTCCCATACTCCTCCGAAACGGCTCAACCGATTCTTATGAATTTTTTTATGCTTATTCAATAAGTCTGAGAATTGGACATCTATTTTTCATCCTTCTGGTTAAGGGTGGGTCCACCTCTAAATTTATTGATGACACCCTTATTTTTCATCCCACTACGATCAACCCCTTTTTTATAATAGCAGTAGTAGATAGTTATTTTTATTAAACTAAAAAAATATTTCCTATAAATAATATAGCTGGCAAAACAACGTTTTCCCCGTCAGCTAGTAAAATCTAAATAAAAAACATCAGTGGTTCCACGACCTTTTTAAGGTCAGGGCCTTAGATTTCTGTATCTGTTTCATGATCATTCGCCAATCTAATAGGCAAGTAGGTGATCAGCCTCATGTGCCTAACACACGCCGTAGACTTTATGTCTATGGCAAGCCAGTTTCCTCAGGATGTTTTCCTTCACCGTTCGAGCGAATGTTAAATGCGCACATAGAAAGAATGTATAATATCTAGCATATAATTATTATTTTGCTTGTATGGAAAATACAATATTATCAGACAGAGACGTTAAATACTTAAACACATATCTATCTACGTATATATATTCCTTCACTAGACTGGATGCGTTAAATAAAAAAGGTGCTTTGAAGTTCTGCTCTACCGGATAGAACATGTGTCGCAATCAAATCATATCTTACAAAAGTTGTCTTTTAGTAATCGACAGAGTCTGGCTCTCCAGGCTGTATAGCCAGTTATATCCGGTTGGGCTAACGAGCGGTGCAGTAATGCAATCAGTAATCAGGACACTGCACATTGCACACAGTGCTGCGCCAGCCGATCTAACGATGCTCAGAATGTGTACAGGACACATTCTATGCATTTTATAAGTAAAATGCATACCATTTAGATATTCCATTTATATAATTGTAATGGGTGATGGGCTTGTGAAACAACAAACGTTACATGCAACAGACTGATATTCTTAGAATAATAATGATCAATGAAACAAACGCAGAAATATATCTACATCATATCATCGGACGTCGAAGCAGAATACGAAATTTCACGCGTTCTGAGCGTTTTTTACGGCAGTTTTTACCACCGGTATGTGGAACTAACTGCCTACCGATGTATTTTCTAACCAATTCGACTTTCGAGGGTCCTTCAAGAAAAAAATGTAAAAGACCGGTAGCGCACTGGCGAGCCCTGGCAATCTGAGACACTCATGTGTATCACTTACATCACATGAGCCTCCTGCCCGTTTGCCCCATGTTATATAAAAATATCTGGTTGGGTCTGCTGGTATTATAAGTTAGGATTATTGAAAGCAAAGATCTACTTATGAAGCCATAGGATATAGGTATTAGATCCGAAAAGGTATCGAGTCGGAAAATATGGAATTTTCTCGATAAATTGATGTGACGGCGACACCGCCTGTCGGTAATACGTTAGGGCATTTTGAGAAAAATTCAATTTCGTAAATTCGCTGTGACATGTGACGTGGGTAGTCGGCGTGTTGGTTTACAATATCATTTGTCTGCTAAAACTAATAAGAATAATCACAATTTGGAATAGAATTCTGTGATTACTTTAGTTTCCTAAATACTTAATTAGAACTAATAAGAAAAGTCAAATAGCCTCCTAAAATACACCTTCGAAATCCCACAATATATTCGTAAAGAAAGGTGAAGTTATATCACAGTAAATGAATAATTTCAATAAAGCTTCGTGTTTTCTATTGTACCGTTGTAAAGTTCAGAGCGGGCGCAAGTGGCGAGTGGCCGCAAAGTTGGAGACTTGTTGTGATTCCCAACTTTTCAGACAGGATAAGAAACTGAGCGCTTTGTTCTTAACATAATAATGAGTCGAGTTCATTCGAGAGCTGTTCACGAGTTTTTCAAACGCACTCTAAATAATAACGCCTCGATAACGCCATGGCGATGCACAACTTTACAATACACTGAAAACTTCACTGCGAGTCTTATTCTTTTAATTTTTTCACAATCATACGAGTAATATGAGCGTTTATTTTGTTTTGTTAGAGAAAACACAAGGAAAGGTAGCACCTTGCATACAGAATACAAATATAAAAAAATACTATGATAAAGTTGCTTCTTTCTAAAAGACCCACAGGTTCTACACCATATAGCCAATGTACCTCTTGAAAATGCCCGGTTGTTGCTATCGTTATAGAAATAAGAAAAATCTATTGTAATATGGTAATAGGATAATATACATATTAAATTTATTCAATAATAGCATCGTTTCGAATTTTGACAAACCATACCAACTGTTACACCTGTATTAATAATAATTTAATGGATTTAATCTGATATTACAATTATATTGCTAACAATTTAAATTACGTACATATATTTTTGTGCAAGTTCTGTTGAGATTTTTCAAAATGCGTGTCAAGGGTCAACTAAGCATTGTGTTGTGCAGAAGTGCGTGGGACAGGACTTTTCTATTCACACGCATTCGGATATTCTAAGTTTATTTTTCAAAGAGTTGACTCGTTATGCTGAAAAGACTTCACCAATTGTGATTGCAACTAGCTGGAATTCTCAAATGTGTATAAACTAGAACTCAATGGTGTTGAAAGTAAAGTAAGATAAATCCCGCCTTTCAAATACTAAAATGAAGACACTGATTGAGTAGTCAGATGTGCTTTTTTATCAGAAAAAAAGTCGAGCTTATCCTATTGACTCAGAATATAGTATTATTTACTCAGGCTCATAAATAAAACACAATAGATAATACATCTATATAAAGATTTAAAAGTAATAGATTAGAATCCTCAACTGGCATTAATAACAAACAATTTATGGCAAAGCAATGACCCGTATACTGTTTTATTGTTTTTATTTATCAGAATCGTAAATGTTTCTCGTTTTAATCACCAGTAGCCGAACACTGTAGGTATTATCAGCGGGCGGGTCGACGGCAATCTAAACAGTGTTAATCGACACGCGCCTGTGTCGTATTACCGAATTAATTGTCTCTCCTCCTTTTTTGGATATTAATTGGTCCAGATAAGAACGCAATTTTCAATTTAAGACAGAGACAATAGCTCGACGGAGTGCTATTTGATTTATAATTAGTTTTCAAAGCAAATGATAATTTGAGCTTTATTTATACTAACCGAATTGAAATTAATTAAAAAAGGAGTTTTAAGGATAGCTTTTTATTTAAAGATTTAAATAAGTATATCTGAAAGCTTTAAATGCCTTTAATCTTTAACTATAAAGAGGATTTAATTATATTACAAGGGTATAATTGAATCTTCTATAGAGTCTGCGAATCGTCCCAGCGGGCAAGAGCAGCCTGACTAAGTGGCGCTGATCGTTTTCACACTAATTAATTGCTGCAGATAAGAATAACTTGCTTAAGGATGTTGAACTTGTTAATTGGGATTTAAGAAAATTAAAATAATATATCGTACGAGACAATTCTACACGGTTAATCGTAGGTAAAGGTTTCAGCCGTTAGCAATAAAATAAAACAAATGAATATTAAATTTATCACAAATAACTTAAGTGATCTAGACTAGCCGAGTAAGCCTCGAAATAATATCCAAATTGTTTCGAATTTTCGAAAAAAATGTAGCTGTTTTCATAAATGCTATAGATAAAACGTTATCTTTGTGATATGTCGTAGAACGGTGAGCAGTGAGCAGTGAATCGTGGTTCATGAAGACATTAAACCACCCCATAGCTCTCCCTAAGAAGGCCATTTCTTTAACACAGAGCATTTAACTTATAGAAGTAGTCTGACGACCAATTTATTAATTAAAAATCCCATAACTCTAATCGGGCCTAGAAGGAATCTGAATGTGCTTAATCAGTAATCTAATCATTGTACCAACGAATGGAAAAACAATTTTTTTTTTAAATTCGAATCAAAACCATTCATTTTCTGGAGAATCCAACCAGACATATATTTCTTTAATTTTAAGATCAATCTCTGAAATGTATAGTAAATATCTAAAGTGCTACAAAACAAAATACGAATACGAATTAAATAAATAAGAATTAAGGTCAAATCAATATTTTCTAAAAACTTGGTTGCATTTAATTCGTTCGAAGAGAGAAATCAACAAGTCTCGTTTATTCCCTGCTCTGCGGCCTATCATAAAGGGTTCGCAGAGTCAGCGGTTAAGCCTGCGCTAAGAAACGTCTGCTGTCGTCTATTATTCCGCTGCATTCATGTCCGTACATCACATAAATTTTTACGTCTTCAACATTTGTAAAGAGACAAGTTGCGATTCTAAAACGTAAATTACTAAATCCTTTTTTTATTTAATTGGGTCTATTCTATCCTTCTTAAAGGTATTGAAAATTTAAGGCACATGAAATATTCACATGTTCTATTTGAAGTTAATTGCTAGAGATTTTGTGGTTACACAAAATAGCTGCACAAGAGCTTAAACACATGATAAATTATTTATTATAATTATTTGTTGTTAATTAACTCGTATTACTTGCAAACTTTTAATAAAAATAAATAAATAATACAGCTTTAAGAAAAACAACTAACGTAACAGATGTTAAAATAAAATGAGCTCGGCACATGGCGAGAGGAACAGAAAAGTACAGAAAAAGTGGAGCAAAAAAGTACTAAACTGGTACCCAAAGTACAGCAAACGAAAATAAAGGAAGACAATTTAGAAGGTAGAATGACCAGATTAAAGAAACAGCAGGTGGTACATGGCAAAGAGTGGCACAGCGCAGAGAGGAATGGCGGGATTTGGAGGAGGCCTTTGCAAAAAAATACCAAAAAGAAGATGGAAATAGAAACGTGTTTAAATATAAAAGTATCTTATTTAAAAGGCTATTATTATTATTAGTCCTTGCAAAGTAATTCTAGTTTTAATAGATTATTTGTTCATTTATTATGATAGAAGAACAACTTAACAAGCAGAGAATGGAAAATCAAGAATTTAAATTTTTACTTGACAATACCAAGAGCTATAAAATGATCATAACCGTCTCACGTGAGAGCCGGATAATCCGGCAGGTCGAGGAAACGGCTTTATTATCCGGACCCGACACGTGACCTATACTCACTACTCACCTGTGGGGCTCTATGAATTTGTCAGGTCAAAGTTATTGGTAGAAGTATTTTAAACACTTCAAGACTTTGCATTATATCTTTCTAGTAAATTCTGTATAATGTTAGAAATTAATAGCCTACGAATAGATAGAGCCGTGCGGTGAAATCAAAATACATTTTGTCTTTTATTGTTTACATTAGATACTGATCTCTAAACCATTGTTCCAAAATTTACTCAAGATCTTAACTGCTTCGCAGGCGATTCCCAAACGTGACTTAGTGCATATAAATGTCTTATATTATAGAGATTAAAGCATTAAATCAATGTGGAGCGCACTATAACTTTGCTACGAGTCGTGAATTCGACTTGTGATTTGCGATGTAGCAAGCAATATCACATTGTACTTTAAGCACATGTAAATAGTATCAGCTGATCGAAACGACAAAAGTTATTTTACAAGTTAAATTTAAAGTTTTTGAAAAAAAACGGCTCTAATGAATCTTTTAGTAATGCATACTTACATTGGTTTGTTAAATTAAGAAGCTACATATTACAGATTTCAGAACCGTTATGTGCAGTAAAAGCTATATAACCGAGCTTAGCGTGATCCGCCCTATACCGCCCCGAGCCGCTTTTTCACCCGACCGCAAGGCATGAAAATTTTATTTCCGTGGATTCGTCACAGGTGGCCGGTAAATTCTCTAGCCTTGTCGCACACAATTTCTGCCTTAACCTACGCTATTTTATCATGTTATAATGTAGAAATATGTTTTTAAATATTGAATATATTTATTCACTCACGATATCACAATTTATTGGGACCAGTTAAGTGAATGAATTGACATACACATACAGAGGTTCGTTTGACTACTGAACGACAATCTTTAGTTTTTATTGCTTCCACTGCTCACGTCCGCTTAAACGGATAACAGATAAGCCTTTATAACATCTATATTTTATTTTCTTTCCGCTACTTTTCAAATACAATTGTTTCAATAACACGTTTTGAGAACGAATATTTCATAAAAACAAATTGATTTTATAAAAACAGAATCAGATTTCAAAACATTTTGTGCTATGTTGTAAACATTAGAACATGAAGTGCGGTTTGTTTATGCCCGTGATAACTCTAAACACAAATTATTGGAGCTGTACTACAAATAAGGGTTTATCGAAGCGTTTTTGTAAAAGAATATATTTCAAAAGTTTACATAACAATATCTATTTCCCAAATATTCTAGCATTTGGGAAAACCTAAGGAAATGTGCAACCGGACGCGGCGGTCCGCCGGAAGTATACCTCATTTCCGGCTCGAGCCGCGAAGCCTTCTCGTGTGGAAACTACATATTTATAAGTTATTGTTGGGTATGAATTGTTCATACACTGCCAAAGATAAGGTTTTATTGAAAGATTGTAAGATTGTAAAGCAAACGTAAAAACTTAATATTTCGAAAGATATCTTAAACAAATTTACAATCTAAGTATAAATGTGTTTGTATAAAATCGATTCAAAAAACGTAAAAATAACTTTTTCACATTTCGCACACATTTTAGTGGCAGTAAACGTGTCCGACGCCCGCTGAGTTGAAACATAAACACACATTATTGTCAATGCGATTTATAAATAAACGGACAGGAAAGGGCATACATTGCGGTGTGGGTTCAGTCTTACTTATCATTATAAAGTAATTAACGATAAATGAAAATACGAATTTTCTACTTTTAGGTTAAAAAATACCTTTATATTAGGAACGACGCCAATTAAGCTAATTTAGAACTTATCCGTACATTATGAAACAGACCCTAAGTGCGGAAACTGAGTCCACTAACCATTACATTTTTCAAATCCATATCAATTTTGGAAAAGAAAATTCATACAAATTCATACAAGAAAATTCATACAATTTGACACCAAAGGTGTTCAAAAGTGATAATGAGCATGACGCAATTTATTCAATTGTTTTTTTCGGCGTCGTCATTTCTTACATTTTATCATCAGTCTCTTTTTTGGTCCATTTCTGGACGTAGGCCTCCTCAATCTTCCTTCAGTACGCCCTCACACCTCCACACTGGCCTCTGCATCCACTAAAAGCCATACTTGACGATGTAGCGGTCGTTTGTTCTGCCGAGGTCTCGATTCAAGGAGCTTACGGGTCTGTCGGTTCTTATCCATGCGCGGTATGTGGCCTGCCCACCTTATATATCTCGCCGTGTTGTGCCGGCTTATAGAATAGCACCTCCCCATCTCTACCCGTGGGTGTCGTAAAAGGCGACTAAGGGTTTTTTAAGGCGTAGGGCAGTGACGACCCCATCGCCCGCTGGTGGGATATTTGAACAATAACTATTTCCACCAGCGCAGTCAGTTAGTCCAAGTAGTGGGAGTGTCATGCTGCGTAAGCAGCCGATTGAGCCGACACGATCGGGGTAATACCACTCTCCCATTGGAAAAAAGCGTGAAGTGGCCCACGCAGGACGTGTGTCGCGTTTCGTTTTATATTGTGGGATTCCCGGAAGCTCATCCCCTTCCTCTCCGAATCATCATGGCAGCGTTATTTAATAGAACTTTTTTACCCCAGGAGGGTACCTGCACTTCTAGTACAGGAGAATCCGTCCCTGGGTGTACTCACTCAGGCTGTCCCGCGTATTCTGGGGGGGACAAAATACCGCTCAACTGCAGAGGCAAATCTAGAAATAAACTCACGGTAACACGATTTAACACAGACTTTACTAACATTAGGGGGCTTCAATCTAATTTAAATCCCGTCCACTTTCACCTCGAGACGGCTAAGCCGGCCTTATTGTTTCTAACGGAGACCAAGATAGTTCCCTCGTCTGTTGAACATTTGTACTATCCAGGCTATTGTCTTGAGCATAATTTTAGGCCACAAGCCGGTGTATGCGTTTACATTCGTGAGGATATAAATTTCCGTCGCCTCTTACATTTGGAAGAATCCGATCTTTCTACCTTGTGGGTACGCGTAGAATGTGCTGACCATCCCCGCATATACTGCTGCCTTTACAGGTCACACAGCGGCAACACCGAGGTCGATCGACTCATAGAACATGTCCAAACTGCACTCGATTCCCTTCTGTCTCTATCGCCTGCTGAAGTCGTTATATTGGGTGATTTCAATGCCCATCATTCTGAGTGGTTAAATTCTCGTACGACCGACTATTCGGGAAGAGGCTTCCATGATTTCGCTCTTGCATATGCTTTAACTCAACTGGTCACAACGCCTACGCGAATACCAGACCGAGCTGACCATCAGCCTTCGTTATTAGATCTTATGCTGACTTCTCACCCAGACTTCTATGAGGTTGCTGTGGATGCCCCACTTGGGTCCTCCGACCACTGCTTGGTGCGGACCGTTGTGCCAATTAGGCGTCGAACCCGCCCGCAGTTTTCGGAATGCCGTCGTGTCTGGCATTACAAATCGGCCAATTGGGATGACATGCGTCATTTCTTTGCAGCATACCCATGGTTGCAAGTCTGCTTCAAGGGTAGTGATCCTGACGCCAGCGCTGAATCTGTCGCCGATGTGGTGCTACAAGCAATGGAACTCTATATCCCTTACTCTATGGTCCCCATTCGTGGTAAATCTCGGCCATGGTTTGGCCACTCTTGCAAAGAGGCTTCCCGTCTTAAGCTAGAGTACTATAAAATCTGGGCTCACGCAATGGCCATAAAGGATCCCGATGTAGCTCTCCATAAAAAGAAATTTAATGCAGCTACCCGCACCCTTAAACGAGAAATTTTTAAAGCAAAATCGGAACATATTGGCAGAATTGGTGAAAAGCTCGCGAAATTGCCCTCTGGAACTCGAGCCTTTTGGTCATTGGCGAAGGCAACTCAGGGAAACTTTTGTCAGCCCTCTTTACCATCCTTGCGAAAGGTGGATGACTCGATGGCTCACTCGGCGAAAGAGAAAGCAGAGCTCCTTTGCTCTCTTTGCATCTAACTCCACGCTCAATGACTCAGGGACCTTACCGCCTACTATTCCGCATTGCGGGTTTTCTATGCCTGAAGTTCGATTCGAACAGATTGGTGTGCGGAAGGCCTTAATCTCCCTTGACACCCACAAGTCAAGTGGTCCTGACGGCATTCCCTCGATCGTTCTTAAGACTTGTGCTTCTGAGCTGACTCCGGTGCTTACACGGCTCTTTCGACTCTCGTACTCCTCGGGCGTAGTTCCAAGCTCATGGAAGACTGCGCATGTTCATCCCATTCCCAAAAAAGGTGACCGCTCTGAACCATCCAGCTACCGACCTATCGCAATCACTTCTTTATTTTCAAAGGTAATGGAGTCTATCATCAATAGGCAGCTCTTGCGATATCTGGAGGAGCACCAGCTAATTAGTGATCGTCAGTATGGCTTTCGCCGTGGCCGCTCGGCTGGTGATCTTCTTGCCTATCTAACTCATAGATGGGCCGAAGTTGTGGAAAGTAAGGGTGAGGCTTTGGCCGCCAGCTTGGATATAGCTAAGGCCTTTGATAGGGTTTGGCATAGGGCGCTTCTTTCGAAACTACCGTCATACGGTTTTCCCGATGACTTATGCCGATGGCTGGCAAATTTTCTTGTAGGACGTAGCATTAAAGTCCTAGTTGACGGAGCGTGCTCCAATCCTAGACCCATCAATGCAGGCGTTCCGCAAGGTTGTGTCCTTTCGCCGACCCTGTTCGTTCTGCATATCAATGACCTGTTGAATATCGACAACATTCATTGCTATGCAGACGACAGCACCATCGACACATTATATTCCGGCCATCCGAACATGTCTCGATCTGTGGTTGATGAGAGCCGTAACTTACTTGTTCTCGAAATTGAGTCGATTCTGGAGAAGGTTTCTGTGTGGGGTAGTAACAACCTTGTTAGGTTTAATCCTACAAAGACTCAGGTTTGTTCTTTTTCTGCCAAGAAAGATCCTTTTGTCGTGTCTCCTCAATTTGAAGGCGCTCTCCTTAGTTCGTCACACAGCCTCAGTATCCTTGGGGTTGGCATCTCGAAAGAAGTCCAATTTCGCAGTCATCTGGAAGAAAAAGCCAAACTGGCTTCCAAAAAGCTGGGTGTTTTGGGTAGGGCTAAGCAGTATTTCACTGAGGTGCAACGTATGCAGCTCTACAAAGCTCAAGTACGACCTCATATGGAATACTGCTCGCATCTCTGGGCCGGTGCTCCCAAATACCAGCTTCTTCCTTTTGACCAAATTCAGCGAAGGGCTTGTCGAATTGTCAATCTCCAATGTCTTACTGATCGGCTTGATTCTCTATCGCTACGCAGAGACATTGCGTCTCTTTGCGTTTTTTACAAAATTTATTACGGAGAGTGTTCGGAAGAATTGTTTGGGTTGATCCCTCCTGCCTCTTTCCAACACCGTACGAGCCGAATGACCTCCAAATTTCACCAGCATCATCTTGATGGTTGGAGGTCTTCCACGGTCCGCTTCACAAGGCATTTTCTTTTGCGAACTAGCGAACTGTGGAATCGGCTCCCGGGGGGGGTCTTCCCTCAGAGATACGACCTCCAAATGTTTAAGAAGAGAGCCTACTCCTCCCTCAAAGGCCGGCAACGCACCCACTAATAATGGGTGTCTATGGGCTGCGTAGACTGCCCTTTTTGGTCGTCCCGCAGCTCGTTTGCCCCCCTATTTAATAAAAAAAAAAAAAAAAAAATTTATAAGAAATTTTATAAATATCGCCGGACAATATTTCCATCGCGTCAATAGTATTTATTACCTGTTGATGAATCGACAACATTATTTTAATTTCTTTTTTTCTGTTAAATATATAATTGTTTAACTTTGTTGAAGAGATCTCTAAATACTCGATGAACCCGTTATGGAACTGATCAAATAACACGTCGTAAATTTAAGTTGTTGGAGGAAATAAAGACCAAATTCAATATTACATGCCTTCGATAGAGATCTACTCAGTGTTAATAAATACAGTTTGTGGTATAAGACGAAAGCGGATGCGAGATTTTACTGACCTGTTCGGATTGTTCAGAGTTTATTTATAAGTTTTTTCAATCACTAGTAAAACTATTAATAAAACTTTCTTTTTTTACACACCATGAAAATGAAAACAAATTGAGGCTCAGATTATATTATTGTCTAAATTATAAGTGAGTGTTTTAGTATTCGACTTAAAGTCCTTCAAGAAAAGAGCGTACAATCCTTAAAACGCCGGAAACGCACTCGCGAGCTCTCTGGAATTGAGAGTCTACACGGGAATCGGTATCACTACCTATTCTTTAAAAAGAAAGTTATATTTACTGAACTCAAGAAGTTAAATTAATTCTGTTGCAGGCCGAGAACATCTTTCAGATATAGCTCAGGTAGCTCATATAACTACAAACATTAACTTGTAAAGTTTACAACTCGGAAATATTTTGTCCATAAAACTTGTAAGCTAATATTCTCTCTGTATTTTAGTTTTAAACAATTTATGGTGAGTCGATAGTGTCGTCTGTCACAAGAAAAATAGAAATACTAATAATTTGTTGCTTGGTACAAGAGAATAACGAAAGCATTCTTATTAGCCAACATTTAATATGAGATCATGCTCACTTTGATATCTTAATTAATAAAAAAAACTTTAACTAATTTCTTCACGGAGGTAAATTTGCCTGTATTTTATGACCATTTAGTTTGGAAAATCCTGCCTCATAATTGTATCATGCAATTCTTACAATTATAACCAGCCAAAATAAAACATAAATACTCGAGGAATCCGTACACTTTGACTAGATCAGGTTTCCATTTAAAACAAAGTTAAACTTTTGTACCAAGCCACAAAACCAGCTAGTCGCGAATAATGCGGGGGCTTGGACATAAAATGATAAATATAAGGTGCATAATAAACATCTAGTTTGTATCAGGCTGGCTCGACAGACAAGTTTACAGTGCATACTTAACACCGCTGATAAAATATCTAACTTGATCTAAATAGGCGGCGTTAGCAATGGCGCCTTCGACCACAATGATTGGAATGGATTACAATTTGCTAACCACATTGAAATAATCGATAGAAAAATATATTAGGTATAAACAGACTGGGCAGGCTCCATCTTGTAATATAAAAATATTATTATTGCATATGTGCTTTGCATATATCGTTAATAGCATTTTTTAAATTGAGCAATATTTTTCGCCAATCCTTAGCAATAGAGGCTTGAAGGCAAATTGTAATTGCAGAACAACACTGTATCGTATTCTCAATGACTTGCGAATGCAAATATTATATCCAGTCTCGTGCTTTGTCAGCTTCTTTATGTGTTGTTTACTTCATTCAGTATTTCAATTGCCTTCTACAAGTATATTGTCATTCTTCGTATTGCCTATAAGGTGTGGTTATATTAAATTCGTTCAGGTGTTGTTATCACAATATGTACTAGTACTGGTACCCACGACGTTTTTAGTTTTTCAGTTGTATGACCACAAGTACAATAAAATCTACTGTAAAATTATAAATAGGAATTATAATTCCTCGCGATGAACGATGCATTAAAATATTCATGTTACCAAACGTTTGTAATAATTACCACTCAAGCCTAAGTATGTACCAAAAGAAAGTAAAAGACACCCGAACATTTAAAGAGTTTTCATCAGACTAAGAGCCAAAAAATCGAAGCCATTGAAACGGCCGAGACAATCAAACATTCGAAAATAAGTATGTGGAAAAGCAAGCTCCATTTTTGGACAAAAAGCTTCAACTGAAATACTTCGTTTCCCATTACTGGTAAGAGCCAAGAGAGCTGTTTATATTAGAGAGTCTCATCGCAATTTATAGCCGAATCGAGAGCCCCTAAGTCCTTCCTTGATTTGTTGACCCGTGCCCTCCATGACCCTGGAGCGGGTCAAACGCTTCATGTCTTTGTTAATTCACTTCCGAAACATTTCCGATTCTTTATTTTTTGGCTATTTCTCCTATGCGACTTATCCCAATCTAGTACTATCAAAAACTCTCAACAATGCTTCAAGTTTAAGTATGGTGAACTAAAATTAGCCTGAACAAATTGAGTTATCACAGTAACAAACAAATAACTAAAGATTTTAAAAACCTAAAAAAACACGAAAAGGACATATTTTTAGTTTCAATCAATAGTCGAGCGTGAGGATTATTTTTTGTTTTCTTGGAAAGGCGGATGTCTGGAGATGAGCGAGATAACGCTGAGAAATGGCAATACATGTGGCAATGAATACCTGCCGTTCTATCTCTTGTTAATTCTTGGAATGTAGAATACATTGAGGTCGAACAAGACTGGACTTATATGAATATGTCACAATATCGGTTATTTAACAATAATGTCGAATATGCACTAGACAGGGGCGCTACAACCCTTTAAGCGTCTAGGACTCAGATTGGATTTATATTTTTCTTTTATAGGCTAAATAGGTGATCAGCCTTCTATTAAGACACATGTCGTCAAGTTAAGAGTCTTAGACATGACGATGCCTCCAACTGAATATCTGCATCATCAAGCAAATCCATTTGATCCATCCATACACGGACGCGTTTCAAGGCACGACCTCCTTATTGAGTCGCAAACCT
The DNA here is from genome assembly GCA_963693345.1 of Pieris melete. NCBI lineage: Eukaryota > Metazoa > Arthropoda > Insecta > Lepidoptera > Pieridae > Pieris > Pieris melete. The sequence goes on from CAVNZK010000114.1 coordinate 1,308,674, forward strand.
TACCCACAATGCGAATGCTTCTTAAATACTTAATCATAATAAAACTTGAATCCGGGTATTTTTATATCATTTTGGTACTTATTATAACGTCTGCCTAGATTAACAATTCTCCCAATCTTTTTATAACAAAATATTCTCAATTGATTTTTTTTTTGTGACAAGTCCCACATGCGTCCCAGAAGCCACATACAAATCTGTCATTGAGTGCACTTTACGTAATAGTCAAGTGGCGACAGTGCAGGCGACGGCCGGGTGACGCAGGCGCAGGTAGGCCCACATATCTCCCGATCACAAGTAAGGCGACATTTCCGCGTTATCGATAATTAGAATATTAAAAAGATAAATGTACTTAGCGAGATCAATTAAATCAGTTCGAGCCAATTTTTAGTAATTAATTGGTTAAGTCAATGCTTTACTAAAATAACAGTTATTTTATATAAATTGAAACGATTAAAACATGTACAAAATATATGTTTTGTCTAATACTCAATATTCACACAATTTAGTGTTTAAGTAATGTGATGATTCCTTCCATTATTTATCTGAAAGTGTATAAAAAATTTGCGTTTGTATTGAAGTTTGTATTAAATTAATATAAGTCCCTCACTAATACCTATTCTATTTAATGCTCATCTCTAAAAACTCACTAAATTGAATAACTTGTTATTCATCTACTTCTAAAACTTACGAGTATACTCATTGTATAATAAATTATAATTATACAAAAGATACACGTCAATTTCAGAAGCCTTCGGTTTTTAATAATAACTCAAAGTATTATCGATAAAAGCCTGGTACATCCCTACACATTATTTATCAGTAACTTATCAATTTTTTATTGGAAAGGACGGAACCGAACATCTTATTTGTTCGAGTGTTGGGTTTGGGACACAAATATTATCTTAACGATTTACATTTCATGTCTAATTGGTGAAGTATTTTTTAACTCAAGTAAATAATATAAGTCGTATTTTTCCTTCGCATCTACATATATTTATAAATGTTTTCCTTATCCTCAGAATGGGATAAAAAGGATAAAACTTATATAGCGGGTTTGTCGCTAGTTAACTATAATAATTTAACAATCAACAATTACGCAGTTCAATGAGAAGGAGCTAGTACAAGAGCGTCTTGTAAGCAGTAAATGAGATATTGTTTGCTCAGCTAAGTATAGAGTATAGAGAAGCGTTGGACCACCCACGAGTCACGTACATCATTTGAGACGCAAAACGACTGCCCATTGCCCACTTCAAGACACCATCATCTACAGTTTGATACTGTCTATTAATATTGAATATTTTTTTTATTAATTGTAATCGAGCTAACATAGCATTGTGTTAAGTTGGCCCAGGAGGATTTTGGACCTGGTCCTATTGGTCAGTAAAACCTTTATGCCGTCAACATGTACTGAGAAGAGTACCAGAGAAGTATTAGTTTTATGGAGTTTGATTAAAGGTACTATTATCATCTACTTACACAGTTCGTATCTATCCCAGTACATTATTCGAAATCATTGTACCGGCGAAGACTTGTATGTTATACATACTATAAATATTTTATTTTTAGGTTTTTATTTACTTAAGTGAAAAGAAAAACACTGGTCACCCTACTAAAGATGAGACTGCGCGTGCTTATGTGACGACAACAAAATGCCTCCGTTGATGGATTTATTCACTAAACATTATGTTACTCTGAATTCTACTTTAATCACTTGCAAATGAGGTTTAAAATATTAAATTCCTTGTCTAATTCTATGCTTCCGTTGCTAAAAGCTTGATGTCTTGCAGCTTGGTTAAGAGTGCCTTAAAATAACGCAATAAAAAACACCTTTCATGCATAATATGTATTAATATATGTACATACACACATGTAAGAACTGTTCAAACTTTTGCCGAGAGAAGTGACTGCTCCTCCACCTTCACCCAGCAATAAACAACCATAACTGTTTAGCATGGACACATTTTAGAAAAATATTTTTATATGATGATGGTCGTGAACTAAAGTTACTTACCAAAATGTCTTCAGCGAATAGATCTGTAAGAAAAATATATTTTAAATATATATCAAGTCATTACAAGTCCTTAGGGCCTAGTCCACTATATAATAGTGGCGTAATCGCCTTTAGTGAGAATGACGCAAATATTATGTTGTGTAGTTTAAAAAAGTTTAAATATCACATGAATCTAGCACCCTTGCTGAACTAATCGTTAGGTGTGTCCGATGCAAAAAGCCTCATCACCTATAATGGTGATTATAAATATGATCAAGGAAACAAACGATGAAGCTAAGACCTATATGTTATGATTACTTTACATTTAAAGTCGATTCGACTTTTGAATGTTAACAAAAGTGTTAGCGTCACTATTGTTATCTTATAAATATTACGATATATATTATAACCAACTGCAAGTGGATACGTAAGTAATATCCGATGTTGTGTCACTTCTGTTCATCTATGACATAATCGATAAAAGCAATTGTTCAGATAATTGTATTCGACCGAGGCTACTATGCCGTGACACACACCATTAATCAAACTACTGCCTTATAAATGAGCACTGCCAGGCTTTCTTTGTCTATACATTCATTATGGCTCTGCGCCATTAAAACATAAAGCAAATAGAAAATACCCCATTCTGATATTGCTTTTTACGATAATTGCATATGATTTTATCGTTTACTACATACAGTAGAATAAAATAAATCGTGAGATGTGTTTTTGTAAGGCATTTAATTTATCCTGAGTTCTCGACGAATAATTTTTCTTTCTATTCGCCTACACCCAAAATCTACGTGTGCCAGACCGAGACATTACTGTGGCCTGTGGCACTGGCAGTGGATGTAAAAATGTATCACGATAATAATATAGCTAAGGAAGGAAGATGGAATAATTGAGTGCTTATGTGCAGAGAGCAGCAAACTCGATACAATACCCTTTGAAACGATCTACAATTAGAGAGCAGAGCAGTTTTCTCGATATTAAAAAGGCATTTTAGACATTACACCTCTCGCGGAGGCTACAATGAGAGCGGCATCACTAATGTCTAATACAATTGTAGCGAGTGCTGTTCATATAGCGGAGGGCGCCTTCTCGTTGGGTTGCTCTATTGTCGATGCTTTAAGGCGATAAAGCGATCTTTTTAAACTTCGAAAGCTCTTCGTTGTTATATAAGTTTATAACTTTATTTAACTTCGTAGATAATATTACAATGCAAGCTAATTTAATATTAAGAATTACTTAGTAATTATGAGTAATAACAATTACTAATCTTATAAATTGTATGTAGTGTAATACTTTTATTTTTTATTAAAATAACGTACCCCTGTACATATATGTATATTTATAGTATGTTGTACATATAACGCTAACGCTGCTATTCCTAAGATAAAAAGCTAGTAAATTTAACTCTGAAAGCGACCCCTTCTGCCTCTGACAGTTTCTAGAGCTTTTCCATAATTTATAATATATTCGTCGTCGACCCAAACCTATCGATAGAAAACATAGTGAGAGCAGCACTACGTCGCCCCTTCAGTGCTTGTCATTAAGGGTGATCCATCAAAACGTCCGCTAGGATTTAGGGTGGTCGACGCTTGCGCGGTAGCCGCGGGGGTTGAAACCGGGTTAGGGCAACCGCACATTGGGGTACAGGAACCGTCAAAGGCTTCCACAGATAAGTAGTGCGTGTGCTTACAAAGAACTGCTTTCTATGGACTGGTTTACTTAACTTTACAGCATTTATATAATAGTGTACTTCATGAATAGTTCAATTAATATCTGATGGTCGCCAATTCGTTCTCTATCTTAGTTAAAGTTATAAAAAGGTTTTGAATCTGTATTTTTAAAGCAATTCAAGAGTTCATTTAATTATTATATTGCTAATAATATGCTTTTTATAATAGAACTCTATTAGAGAACAACATTTTTATACCGTAATCCCACATTTGCAGCACTAACGTTATGTTAATAACTGCATTCTACATATTACAGTGTGCTTAAATGTAAATAAAAATTCCGTTATTAAAGCTTTTACATATTATGCCTTGGCTATTTTTATTTAAAATTGTGTACATCTTACTATTAACTAAATTCATGCTTAGAACGGAAAACTGTGACGAATTTTAATATCGAAATAAGCAATAACTAGTGCGATTTACTTATACTCAAACAATTTCATGTATTTGCGATCCCTAATGTCTTTCTTGTGTTTTGTAACGATGTTTTCAATTTTTTACCTTCAATAAATCATTTGAAGCCGCGGCCAGTGCGATAACGTTTTTTTTTTAAATTTGTAATATTACAATTATAACTTGCCTAAGGTCGTTAAAATTGGGTAAAAAATATTGTCGGTTGGTGGTAAATGGGCTTTAATATACCAGTCAATACGGCAGTTAGCAGAATTGTAATGTTTTCAATAAAATTTCAAATGTATACACACAGTTTTGGGCGGAATTAACAAACGATAGTATAACTTGGAGCAAGTACCTACGCGTTACTTTTTCTTCCACACGGTTTTCTTTTAATATTATATCATTAAACGTCTAAACTATTAAAAACCATAGTACAGTAGAACCTCGATAAGATAAAGTCCAAGGGAAACACAAAATATTTTATGTTATCGAGGTTTTAAGTTATCAAGGTTCTATCAGGTAAAGGCTAATATAGAGGTATGTACATGTTTCTATGTACCCTTCCTCCCATTTTTACTTGAATGCATCAGAAGGATGGAAAATTAAATATTTAATCATATTTATTCACATTACTTACATTACATAAAAATAAAACAACAACTAAAGGTTTAGTCTACTTAAAAAAAAATGTGATTTTCTTTTGTTTTAAAAAATTCACTGTTTATAATCGATTTGATTTTCAATGACAAATAGAGAGGAGAATACATTAACACATTAACTTATGATGCAAGTAAGTCGTTGTCACAAAGCTAACCGCCGCAAAGCTTTGAAGAATTTAGATAAAGCAAACAATTGGTAATGTATTGTTTACGTTAACAATACATTAGTAAACACGTGCAAGCAATAAATACCGAAACCATTTGTTTAGACACTCTTATAAAATGACTCATTCACAAACAATTTTATGTTATAGAGGTTGTGGAAACATTTCTTTTAGTTACTGAGGGCCTATACAGAGATTATTTATTTACGTTATAGAGGTTGCGTATTTTAAGTTATAGAGGTTTTAGGCTCTGATGGGAAGGGAACATAGTATTTTTTGAAGTAACAGAGGTTTTTATGTTACCGAGGTTTACGTTATCGAGGTTCTACTGTATAATAAGACAAATGCAAATCTTCATACGAATCCTGCCTTTATATTGCTATTCAGAAATAGCCAGGAGCAAATAACTGAAAAACAGTATTTGCCGGGCAATATTAGCAGACGCCGTCGGACACACCCTTAGGCCAAGTGTGAGGGTTGCAAACAAAATTAGATATTCGTGCGGTGTCCCCAAAGCGCCGAGTACTGATTGATTGCTTTACCTAGCATTTACATTTTTCACATCGTCTCAGCGTCGTCTGAGCTTAGGTCACTCACCTCTCCTTGATTACACGACATCTAATTGTAGGTTAATTGACAGATGCATATGCTGCGGTTAGCTAATAACTATCAATTGTATTACAGTTCAATATGGAACTGTTTTGAAATTAGTATTAGATAGCCACCAGCCACCAAATAGAGGTCATTACTGACGTGAATTTATTATTCATTACATACACATATACATGGTTACTTACATTATACAGAAAAGTACATACGTATACACGGAAACTGTAAATCCTATAAGAGCATTATTTATAAGACTATACTATATTCTGTTATTTACGGTTAATAGGGGTTTTGCTCTTAATGTTGGGACATATTTGATATTATATGTATATTATTAAAACTTTGATATTTATGTTAAATTATTTAATAATTATCTGAGAAATATCGAATACAAACTGATTAAGATTTATAATTACGTTACCTATTGTAAAACCCCAAGATATATACAACTAGCGCCATCTACAATTCAAACGGGTAATGCGCACAAGCTGAAAAACTTAAAAGATTGTGTCACAAACATTGTTATAGGTGCGTTAAATATTGCGAAAACAAAACACGGAGTCTTAGTTCGGAGTTGACTCGGCTTTTGAAAACGTAACAAAGACTCGCGAACGAACTACTTTAACCATTGAAATATTGGAAGCCATTTTCAATTCGCACAAACAATGCATCGCGACAATCTCGATAAAAGGCCATCATTAGCGACTTATTAGGCTTTGTCTCTGCTCGTATTATTGCATTTGCCAAAGTTACGATATTTATTCAATCCACCTGCCAATCTATCCGCATGGCGAAAATCTAAATATTATATTATATTAATTATTTGTTCGTCATTTACATTAGCAAGGGTTGTCGTATTTTTGTCAGCTTATTTAACTAACTGTACAATACTATTTATACAATAGTTAATTTTTTAATCCCTTACAAAACAAACAGTTTAAGGTGTATACAATATCTACTTGAAAATTATGATCAAAAGGAAGTGAACGCTAATAAATTCCGTTTTAAATAATAAACGAGAAGCGAGTATGCCTTCATCAGTATAAAGGCTGTAAATATGACCCTTCTAACCAAAATAGCTGATAACATCGGTGCTAGAATTCAGACACAGTTACTTTGCTTAATTAGCAGATAGCCAAGCTCAATTGTTTCAATGTCAAAAAATATTGTTTTGTGAGTTAAACACAGGCATGACCTCTAGTTGAACAAACCCACCACAGAGTATTTATTTATTTATACTTTATGACCTTATTCAAAAAACATACAACATACATACAAAGTACACATGTCAGAAGTGAAACTTCTTTGGCAAACTAATTTTTAACTCATATTTATACACATCTAAAACTTTAGATTTCCGAGACTTAGAGGGAGGGAAAAAGGAAGATATGTTAGGAATTTAATGAATATAATTTATATCTTCTATAATAAAAACACGTGGCATTTTAATTTACAATTCGTAATTTGAGATTTCAATAAATTATTTTGCATAAAATATAAAATACTAATATTTCATAAATTCTCTTTACGATTTTGATTATAAAAATTGAATTTCTATAAGGTAATTCACCCTTCTCACTCTCTCTCAATCGGTTTCAATCGCTCTCTCCCGTTTCTTCGACAAAAACGCATATCACAAACATCTTCATGACGTTCCGTAAAAATTTTACCCTGTTGCGCGTAAAGAAGTTTCACTTCAAAAATATGGCGACTATGACGACACGTTTTCGTCAGACTTATTCCAAATAGGCCTTAAATAATAAGGAAAATGGACATTACTAAAGTAAGACAAATCGACTGAACTAAAAAAAACAGATTTGTCAGAACATGGAATTCAGTCAAGGCAGGCAAAGGTCAGCGCACTATGAATAATGATTCTAAATAATTGCATGCATCATTATCTCCCGCATTTAGACATTCGTCATTAAATTATCATTTTAACGAATATAATTGTCGAACGCGGCTCCACACGTTTTTAATTACAACCCCAAGCTTGATTTACAAACCTATGGAAAATAATTTCTTCACTCGAAATTACTATGAACGTTGATAAATGAAAACATTACATAATGCTACATAGTTAAGGTTTAAATTGTAATGTACGCTGGATTAAAATTATATTTACAGGGCGATATTTCGTATTATACAATGATTTACGGATGCGCACTAACAGTAAAACTGCTTAACTGATGTTAGGAAGTTGTCAGTAATTTTAATGGTTTATATGTAAATTAATTTCTGAAGCATACAATAAAAATATTTTAATAAACTCTTAATTAAAATTATCACATTATTAAAATTTACATACATCATTAAATTTTATAAATTCTAAGAATTTAAATTATTTGGAGGTGTTTATTTTTTGTACAGCAAATATGCAAAATATTAAAAGAAATAAAAAATATATCTCCACAATAACAAATAGGTACATTAACTGGATTTAAGCCACACTTATTGTAAACAACAAACCTCTACAACTAAAGCCATACAAACCGCTCTTGACAAAGTCCGTCGGATGAAGGCTGCTGGAGAACATGTTGTCGCAGTCTCGCTCGACATCAAAGCCGCTTTCGATAACGCCTGGTGGCCTGCCATCCTACTCCGACTCCGTAAGTACAAATGTCCCTCCAACCTATATAATATCCTGCAAAGCTACTTTTACAATAGGACTGTTGAAATCAACTTCTCAGACTCCACCATTAGTAAGGATATGACTCGTGGTTGTATCCAAGGCTCTGTCTGCGGACCGACAATGTGGAACCTCGTCATCGATGAACTCCTTGACCTTGACCTCACATCCAACTGCCACATCCAGGCATACGCTGATGACATATTTCTTATCATACACTCCCCCGACCTTCCTAAACTGGAAGAATGCGTCAATCAAAATCTCCACAAAATCAGCGAGTGGGGCAAAAGTGTCAAACTAAGATTCGGACCCGAGAAGACCATCACCGGCTTCACTAAAAAATCCACCCAAATCAAGGCACAAATGGACAACAAACAGCTACAATTCACCAACGAGTTTAAATACCTAGGAGTTATTATTGACAACCAACTTAAATTCACCAAACATGTCACTTACATCACAAACAAAGCCAAAAACACTTTCTATAAACTCCTACTATTCACCAGGCCCACTTGGGGTATTCACACAGATAACATCAGAATCATTTATGAACAGGTCGTGACACCCATCGTCACATACGCCGCAAGCATCTGGTCAGGCGCCCTTAAATACAAATACGTCAACAAATCCCTTCTCTCACTACAACGTCTTTTTGCAATTAAAATTATCCATGGATTCCGCACCAACAGTACCCACACATCCATAGCCCTTGCCCGACTCATCCCCCTCCCCGACAAAATAAAAGCCGTATCAGAAATCGAAAGCTCAAGACTTAACGGCACCACAACACTCCTACCCTCGGACATCCCACTTGAAACTCCGTCACATCCATCCACTTTGATTCACCCTTCCGACAGGACACCTATTACCTTTACGGAACTCAACTCCGTACAGGAATACGAAAACCATCAGGGCCCTGACTCGTGGCAAGTTTTCACCGACGGCAGTCGACATGACGATGTTGTAGGAGCCGCCTTTGTCGCCATAGACCCTAACGGTACCCCTTTGACTAAGAAATTTAAATTACACTCCACATGCTCCGTCTTCCAAGCCGAAATGATTGCCATCGACAAAGTGTGTCAATGGATCATAAATGGTAAAAATCACCCTTCCCAAATCACTATTCACTCTGACAGTAAGTCCGCACTCCTTGAACTCTCCAATCCTTATAGCCATAATAAAATAGCCGTCAGCATATTCCGCTCCCTACACCTTGCTAAGACCCAAAACATAAATATCAAATTTACGTGGGTCAAAGCCCATATTGGCATCCCTGGGAACGAGTTGGCAGACGTCGCCGCCAAAGCCGCTGCCACTCTGCGTAAACAACCCGACTTCTCATTCACCCCTATGTCCTTCATCAAACTCCACCATAAAAAACTACTGAGCGCTTCATGCCACAACTATTACGACAACACTCCCGGTTCCACCTACACTAAGCTACTCCTTCCCACCTACAATGACATTACCAACTTCTTAGAAGCCACCAAACTTACTTTCCCTATTACACAATTTCTCACTAACCATGCCTTCCACAAATCATACTTACATCGCTTTCACATTACCCCAGATGACCACTGCCCTTGTAACAACGCCGAACCCCAAACGTTCACCCACCTCCTTCATCACTGTCCCCGTTTCCAGCCCGATCGTCTGGACTACTACATAGTATGCTCCAACTACGGGCTTGACCCTCTAGACCCCCTCATCCTCACCAAAATTATCAATTTCCCTGAGGCACTTGAACAACTAAATAAATTAGTTAGCTATATCATTAAACAACTCAAGGGTTTCAACTCAACTTAGCCTCTCTCTTTGCAAGTTGAACACCCACTGTAACTGAAAATCTACCTTTGGCCAATTTATTCTATGTAATCATAATATGATAACTATGTTTCTTTAGTTCTTTAGTTTTAATTTTAATTTTAATTTTATTTTGTACAATTATACTATGCATTGTCTCTAATTATCTCCCAGTTTTAATTGTCTAATTGTTCTTTACTTTTATTTTTATTTTGATTGTACAATAGCATCTTAACTCAATTGTATAAAATAGTGTATTCTTTTCGCTTTGGCAGTAACTATGTTATAATCATGTTTTCTTTAGTTTTACTTTATAAATTTTACTATGTACAATTCATCCTAAGCATTCTTTCGAAATATTATCCTAGCTTTTAAGAATTCCTCCCCTCTCCACAAAAAAAAAATAAATAAAAATATACATAATGAAAATAACAAGAGAGGGGATGACGTAAATAATTATAACGACCTTTATAACAACTCATATATGAACAACTAAATAAAACAATAAAAGCTATGAGAGAAGGCGTATTCCGAAAGCGCCACTCTCATGGCTTTCCGTGAATAAGTCAATTAAAAAAAAAAAAAAAAAATATAATCTTATTCAATTTGAAGTTACACGATACAAAAAATTATATCATATAAAATGTAATATGTCTTAACAAATCCAGTATCTTCCTACTTGTTCATTTAGTGAAATAAAAATTGATTAATATAAATAAAAAAAATCGTTGAAAACCAATTTTTTAAATTGAATAGTTTTAAAGACGACAATCCTTTAAATATGTTAAAGAGATGCGGACGTGATGTTTGGGCGTCTGTACATAAGCCTGTTGCCGAGAGAAAAATGTATTTCACGGCAGTTCGAACCTGAGTCGTATTGAGGGATCAAGTTTTTTATTATGTCGAACATCCATCCGGACTTCCAGTCGAATACGTTTTTAGTTGTGTTACATTGCACATTTTAACGCCGAAAATTCATAACGTTAGCTCGAAAGTTGTCTAGGGATTGCGCCAAAATTTCCGAATAAAGTGTTTTGCATTGGAATTAAAGTTGTGAACTGAATAGTGCTGAAATGCAAAACTACGATTTTAGAATAAAATTACACATTATCATTCCAAAAGGCACTTTGAATGCCGTGTGACACCAGGAAGTCTTAAAAAGAAAGTCTAACACGTACTAGCAGTAATTTATGTTTGAAGATTTCCTGTTTAAGCATTAGGAATAAAATTTAATCCGTTTCACATCGACTTAATTAAAAACATCAATAAGGCATTTAAAATTCAAAAGAGCTAATACATATTTGAATGAAAAGTTAAAAGAGTTAGAGTTTCACGATCAATGGCGTATTACAAAAGACAAGTAAAATCTTATACACCTTACAATTTTTCTCCTCCTTAAAATATAATCTGTCATTATGAACGAGTCCTTTATCACGGCAGGCAGTCGAGCGGAAGGCCGGGATTCATTTTTTAAGCCCCAAAAAGGACTAAATTATTCAGTCTTTTCAAGAAAGTGGGTAAAGAGACTCCATGTATTCCGCAAGATAAACGATTATGTGAGCTACTGAAATATGAACGAGGAGTGTTTTTTGCTAAAAACCCTTTTAATTTAATAAATCGTCGAGGCTGACGCTCTATACTAATTTGCAACGAGCATCGCGCAGATTCCAGAACGTTACACTGAATCATAAAACGCATGTAAGACACGCATTAAAAGTAATAAAATATAAAAACATGCATCATAGCAAAAGCTAAAACTTTTGAAAAAGAATGAGTCGAGGAAAGGAAAACCTCAAAACTTTAATAGCTCATTACGGCAGGCCTTAATTAAAGAGCGGTTAAGCCTTGTTCAATGTACGTCTTGCTCTAATATGTAAAGCTTTATGTTATAAACACATTTTATTTTCATAAACTTTTATGCTTTCAAAGAATTTGAGCGTTTTTCGAAGCGAAAGTTTTCTTTGGAGAACATTATGTTTTGTACTCACCTACGTCTTTATTTAACTAATTAGTGTTAGTTTGACTACTGCTTAAAATTATTTAAAATAAATAAGTGGCGCTGCAACTTTTTTATGTCTGGGCCTCAGATTTATGTATCTGTTTAATGATCGTTTGTCGTACAGCCTCCTGTGCCTGACACACCCCGTCGACTATTGGGTCTAAGGGAAGCCGACTGCCGACGTTTCCCTTCACTATTCGAGTGAATGTTAAATGCGCACATAGAAAGAAAGTCCATTGGTTAACAGCCGAAGTTCGAAGCTACGACCTCAGGTAGAGTCACGCGCTGAAGCCACTAGGACACTGCAATTCTTAAATGGCTTTAAAATTATTAATTACTACAAAATATGTTTCATTTTATGATTTACATAATTTGTAAGTGTTCAACTACTAAGAAATAAATAGTTTCCATAAATAATAATTTTTCAATACCATAAAATATAAATGAATTAATTTATTCTTTTAAATCAATAAATTGTCGTGTTAGTCCCATGTAAGGCAGGCGTAGTTGGAATGTCGCCAGTGTAGCTTTTCACAATATGTCCACTATTGTGCTACGTCGGAGTGCTACAATCTATTGCCACTCGCTACACTCAGAAATATTGTACTAAATGTAAAACGCTACGAATATCTACGAGAAAGATATATCGTTTCGTTAGGAATTATAGCAACGAAATTATTTGGTATGCACTTTTCTAACAGAGTTGAAATGCTTTATCTGCGCAAATGTTTTCTTTATTTCAGCAAATATGTAACACAGCCTGTGATACAGGAATTATATTCGAAAAGTTAATTGCGGATGTGGAGAACAGCGAATCCAATTGAATTCGCAAAACCTCTTAACGATACACGTTCTCTCGTGTTACATTGTGTAAAAACAAAAGACTACGCTAATCGAGCAAACTAAATGAAAACCGATGGGAAAACAATTTAGCTGAGCCACTAGACGAGTGAAGCAATTTTCCAGGCTATTTACTTGATCCTCATCTGCTAACTACTCAAAAGGAATGCTGCCTTCGAGATAATTACTTAACCGTTTCATTATTAAGACAAGCTTTCACAAATAAAAGTTTGTAACTAATCTCATATTGAAGAAAGGAATGTAATACTTTTGAGATTATTAAACTCGTATGTGTTGTTAAGAAGGTGGAAGGCGTAAGCTATGCTATTTGCTGTCGTCGCTTGACCATTAAACTCCGAGTTCTCCTTTGTTACATATGGCCAATTGTTTTGTACGGCTGAACCTTGGACAATTAAAAAAGATACTTAGAATCATTTGAGATGTGGTTATCGTCGCATGCTTCGTATAAGCAGGTTCCAGAAGGTGTCTATCGAGAAGGTTTTTAATCGAGTTGGGATGTCGAAGGGACTTGTGCGGAACATTAAATAACGGAAAGTTGCGTACCTGGGCCAAGTGTTGCGATATGACCGATACCACCACCTTCAATTAATTATAATGAGTAAAATCAGACAGGTATTGGTGCATCTGGCACAGGACAGACACGCTTCAAGAGACTGACGGCCAACCTTCAGTAATAGAGAGGCACCAAAAGAAGAAGAAGTACGAGTAGAAATACCATTTGAAGTTTTGGAGAACTTTAATAACAAATGTCGGGCTTCTTTCAACAGGCCACTTTGATTTTAATTCGTTTGAGTTGATGTTTCGAAGCACCAGTTTTACGTAAAAACCCTTTTCTGATCATTTAGCACTCCGAAATCCCAGCCGTTCGCCGAAAATTGTTGAACAAAAACCGGATTAAGCCGGTTATCGGCGGCGGCTAATAATAATAGTGTCCCCCGTAAGCCACTGTGATGGATGACAGCACCCCTTTTAATTGCAAGCCTCGATCCAACGTCACTCACATTTTCGATTTATATTATAATCAGTTCGATTACACGGCACCGTAGAGGCGAAATAGCACTTTTCGATTGCGACTTTCATGTTAAGTGCATAATGCTCAGATTAGCATGCAGGATGGGTTATATTGATGCGTAGTGGGAAGATCGATTTCTTGACGTTTTTACGAGACGGTTTTTAATAAGCGCGTCCCCTAGATGCATTTGCAAGCAAAATTCGTGGGTGAGCTTTTGGGGTAGGCTTGACACCTTCATTTTATCGTTTAATAACTTGAATACGTGTGAAAATCATAATATATTGTTAATTCACTTCATAATTTACGTTTAAATTATCAATTTAGAAAGGTCTATTCCATAGGCACTTATTTCAGTCATTTATTTTTAATAATGAAATTTAAAGACGGACAGATATTCATCATATTTTAACTTTTAGTCAGTTAAGGGAGAAGAATGATTTTTTTATTTCTTTTTAATAAAAATTTGGAAGTAGTCCTTGGGAAGATCTCGACAGGGAACCCATTCCACGGCTCGCTAATTCGCAAAAGGAAATGCCTAGTGAAGCGGACTGTGTAAGATTTGCCATCGATGTGGCGATAAAAATATACGATAGTAATAGCGAATTATCAATCAATTAATAATTGAACTCTCGCAAAGTGCGGCGTCACGCGCACCTGCACACGCTCGTTCATCACAACTGTCCAACTTGGGCCAACATTGTTACTTATTGCCGATTACATAATTTGTTTACAAATTATTATATGATATTAACAGTAACTTCCCTCCATTACATTATGAAAAACGAAGAATAGGACAATAATAGAAAAAAACAACGCTCTACGTTAAAATTTACAACAATTAAACTATGTACTTTCAACGTCCCTATTATCTAAAACAAGACAATGAGATCTGAACAATTTATTCGGAAATTCAAAGAAAAACAAAAACAAATGGAAAAATTTGACGAAGGCTTTTCCCTAAGAAGGCCCAGGTACAATACTAACTTTAAAAAAAAACTAACAGTATGGATTTATTTATAAAACTAATAAACAGTAACTAAATATATAAAAAAGATTTTTTGAGACTCAATTTAATAATACGATATTTACTACATAAAATCTAGGTTTTTTTTTAATTCAGGACTATTCATGATTTTGGGGAATAAATTAAAACAGGTAAAGCTTTTATTCGTAAAATTATTATTTTCTTTAATTAGTCAATAAATATAGCAACATTATTCATTGAGAGAAGTCTATGGTCGGAACAAAGATTCCGTCGAACACTTATCGATTTTATAGACAATGAAAGGATTAGTAAAATGTAAAAATTGTCTGATATATCAAGAACGGGTACTTATAGATTCTGGAAGCATACAGGCCGCGTAATGTGATTGTGGAGATCACAATGTGCGCTGATTGGGGAGCCGGAACATGATTCAATACAAACTTCTCCATCTTGTTATGTGGAATTGCCCGTAATTACCGTTTTGTTCGCGTATTACTTGCGACCACACCACTGAGACAACTTATAATGTTCTCGATCTGATGTTTCTACGCGCTATTTGCAAAGGGTTAATTGACTGACCGAACCTAACTTATTGTCGCTTTTACTATTACACACCCCTTCCTCATACGATATAAGGCAACCTATTTCAAATTCCTCGGTCTAATACAAACTATTTACCTTACCTCAGTCATGAATTAAATACTTTCAGATTATAACACAAATTACCAGCAAAAAGAATTATTGAATAACTAAAAAAATGCTTAAAAATAACATAAAAAACTCTGGTATACTTTATTAGATATACAACATTGTCAATCCTCTTTTATATTATAATGATCAAGATCAAATCTTACAATTATTATTTATATTATGTTTTGTTTAAGCAGGTAATAGTTGTTAAATTTGTCTAATTTTTATGTTTGAATGTGTATTCCGTTTTAAGCTTTTGAGTATAATGTAATTGTTTAGATATTGTATAATAAGTAGCTGTAGGAATACTAATAAGCAAATAAATAATATATCTTGTTTTGTCATGTACTTGAAATTAAACGAATAGTCGTTTCGCAAGGGTCCGCCCTTAAGTTGTATCAGTGATATTAATGTAATGTCTGTTTACAACTATTTCTGCTGAATTGGTGGACCAAATATTATAATTCAATTATGTGTACATTAGAGATTATCTTTTCCATTATCGTCTAAACCATTATAAACGAAATTATTTTATATCGCTTTTTATACAATATTTTATTTTTTTTATTTATTAGAAATAAACATAATATATATTTAAAATAAATATCTGTAACTTAGATTTAAAAAAGTAAATTGATTTGTACATAGTTAGATAAAGAATATATTTAGACGGTTTGCATTCGTTCAACGTATTATTATATTAATAAAATAAATGTGTAATTTACTTAATTTAATACAAAACTTAATTATCTCAATACAATTAGATTTTAAACTATAAAACAGTAGATATAAATACAACGCATAGAAATAATTTAATATATAATTAGAAGACAGTTACCTGCAAGCCGGTAGCGACCGTGCATCGATCTCGGATAGTTCCTTGCACCGTAGCGTAAACATTTACCCGCGTCTCTTCACACCTATTACGCCTTTATGGTGATCGCAATACGGTCTAATATCCCGTTAGAGAGTACCGACGCTACTGTTTGTTTTCTAACCTACTGCTTAACGATTGTTTAACTTATTTTAACGCTATTTTCGTAACTGTTATAGTACATAAAATGTATTGACTAATAATACTCAGGTTGCTTTTTCATACGTACTTTGATTAATGACTGAAGAATATAAGAAAGGATAATTCTTAAAATCACAAGATTATTTTTTACTCACTTAATAGAGATGTTTTAATATTTATGATTATAAGATAATAATTTAAGTTCTATATTCGCAACACGTTAATTCTAAAAAGCTACTACTAATAATGTTGAAGATGAAAATGATTATAACAATTGTCTGGAATTCACTTCACGAAAAGTCTGTACTAGCACATGTTTCTCACGAAATAAGTAAACCGTTCGGGACAACGGGCGGGCGGATCGGTCGCTTGCCGCCCTGGGAATGAACATGGGCGGAATGCACGTCGAATATAAACCACCTAGAATATTATATAGCGCTGACTACAACTAAGTTGTAGTAAAATATTTTAGTGGTTTTAGCATAATTTGCATACATTTACGAGGCACACCTTTTATTATTCAGTGTTGGTGGAAAATTATGTTCGGTTGATAGTGCGAGAAGAATAAAATTAAATCTATGTGTTTTCAAGATTTCGGAGACGGGATTCCGTTCGTTGATGGAATATTCATTATCACGCGCGTATTAACAACGATAGTGAAGTGAATTGATGAAGTATTAATTATATGCAAGAAAAGCAATGTTCTATGCAAAATTAGTTAGGATTTACAATTGTAAGCAAATATCACATAAAAAAGTCAGCAAAACCTTGCAATAACAGTAAATAGGTTTAAAAAAAAAAAGGGTGCGTCTACTTATGTACACGCGTAAGAAGTTATACATGCATGCAAATAATAAATTACAATTAAATAATCAAAGGCTGGAAAAGGTATAGTCATTATAGTTAATAAAGTTCAGTTTACATTTACAGTTTATATTTGTAACATAAATTCTATTATTATTCGAATGTTGTTTTTAAATTATGTCCAATGCCGTAACATCGCCCGTGAGCAACTTCATTCTATTAATTTTATGGCAATGGTGCGCGCGCATCGTAAAATTTCACTCTCATCAATAAAAATTGATTTCATAACGCGCCTAAAGAAGTATAACTTCAAAAATTCTTTTTTCTTTCCAAAATAAAAAAAATATGTTTATTATTGAACCCAAGATACAGGTATCACTTATTCCACGTTATTAAATTGAATCTGTAGGCATCCCTACTCATCGGCAAAGAAGACAGAGGTGTAGGCCGAGAGAAAAAGCCGGCGTAAAAAACTCCCGGTACCTACTCTATTAAAATAGCAAATCATCAAACAACACTTATTTTAAAGCAAATATAGCAAATTAATTAGAAGTAGCCTGTCTAGCACTAGTCCTAGGCCCTTTTATCAACTAGATAATCGTTAACTTTATAGTAAGCCTTTTTACACAGCTTTTCTGTAATACATTTATTAAATTTATTAAAAGGCAGAGATAAAAGAGCTTCTGGGATATAAAGAAGAGTATCCCTTTTCCCAAAAAATAATTACTAACTTTAGATAGTCTAGTACGGGGAAATTGCAGCCTGCTTTTGTTCCGAGTATTAACATTGTGCGTATGTTCTATTCTAGTAAACTTCTCACTATTATTGTATACATACATAATATTTTCATTAATATATTGCGTAGGAAAGGTTTCATTAATATTAATTTCCTTGAATTTATCTCTTAGAGACTTCCTACATTTTAAATTATACATTGCACGGATAGACCTCTTCTGCAGGGTGAAAATAGTTTTGACATCAGCAGCGTACAGTCTTCCATTACGGTTACCGTGGTTCCATTTGGTGGGATCTTATGCAGTATAAGCAGAATATGTGGCTAGTGTAAGTGCTAATTGCAACAATAAAAGCCAGTATAAGACAATATGAGGTGACGCGGCCAGTGTGCGCTAGACATGCAATAAAGCGATGGGAAACCGCAAGGCGTCCGCGCCCTAAGTGGCGTTTAATTAAAAATCTGTCACTTTCCCCCTCCCCCCTCACCCCTGCTGCGGGATTACTGCAAGTGCATAGCGAAATGCGATTTACAGGGATTTGTCGATTCTCAGCTTGACATCTAGAAGGTAATTAATGGACGGTTACTTTGTATGCTGTTTAATTAACTTTTAGTAATTTTATTTAAATAAGAGATATATATATATATACTAGTAGGGAAATATGTGCATGTGTAAATTATACTTTATCATCATAATCACGAATAGAAATTTAATATAGACAAACGAATTGAATCAATGAATGGTAAATAATTTTAGTATGTCATAAAATTGTCAAATTTATTATAGGCTAATGTTACCTTAAAATAATAGTCTTAGGTTTTAGTATATATACATGACTTTGCTATAATAAAAACCCCCATAAAAATTAAAATAATCAAATATAAATTAACAAAATAATTGGTATATATAAATTTCCTATAACATAATCCCCTCAAACATCGGTCCATACCCATAGTCAAAAAGTACTTTCACAATGAATCTGCCCTAAAATTAAATGGCCATAAAAGTCATGCTGAGTATCGAGTGACGACTGTAAACAGAACATAACTAGAATGTAAATGGAAATGTCATTTAATTCAATTTGAGCCCTCAGTCGTTCGCCGACTCAATCGTTTGTAACTTCGTAAGCCAACCCCCGAAAAGGCATAAAAATTTTATTATTCTTGTTTCAATTATTGTTGTGGTAATGCTACGTTCGAACATTTATAGTTTATTTATACAACAGAGGGCAAACGGGCAGAAGGCTCATCTGATACTTTCGCCCATGGACACTCTCAATGCCAGAGGGCTCGCAAGTTCGCCCTTTTCTTAAAGTAGATTTGGGTCGGAAATACTTCAGTGGGCAGCTGGTTTCAAATAGTGGCGGAAACTGCCTGCGGAATTTCGTATTCTGCCTCGACGTCCGATGATAAAACTCAGCTGATTATTTTTTGGAAATCATTACGGTTAACTTAGTTCGAGATATTAGAGTGTTCCGATAAAATTGATGTTATGCTATAGAAATTTAAAATTCTTCATAAATATAGCGGAAAAATAAATCATTAAATCAGACTTTTATTTCTACCTTGAATCATGATTCGTTAAATATTTTATTGTAATACAATGAGAGGCGAATGGAGGTCGATAGT
This sequence comes from Pieris melete, assembly GCA_963693345.1. NCBI lineage: Eukaryota > Metazoa > Arthropoda > Insecta > Lepidoptera > Pieridae > Pieris > Pieris melete. The sequence continues at coordinate 1,328,394 of CAVNZK010000114.1, forward strand.
ATTGCACCCAACCCTTCAAACGCTAGTATGAACTAACTTCATAAAACCACCCTCCTCACGTAATAGCAGAATAAAATTTTTATAGCCTTGTTAGGAATTAGAACGGTGTTTAACTTATATCGGTACAGAACAATAACGACAGTTTTATTGCACCACATTAGTAGCAATTGAAGGTCAAATTGCATTTAAAGTGCCAGTGCAATCGATATGAGTAGACGAGTTGATTATATAGATAATATTGTATACATATTATATGGTGTTTTGCAATGCACTTATCGGTTGATTACTCTACATAAAATGAATAAAACAGACGCCATGACCCCTTAGCGTGGACATGGATAATAATAGGCTGTGATCATCAAAGCGGAAAGCGACCGGTCCACTCATTAACCTTTATAGTGCCCTGTCAACGTGCCTCAACTTCATTATAGGTTACGCGAGAATATTATTAGATGGCTACTCTACACCGCGATAGGGGCTTTCAGGATTGCTTTTTATTCTAATACTTTAAATCCCTTAGACTCAGACTAAATTAGATAACGAGAGTTAGTTAATAATTAGAAGCGCAAACCAAATGTTAGCAACTATCAAAGACTTGAAGCCAATTTGTTGTACCTACATTCATAAATTATAATATAACATTTACGTTTCCGATAATATCCAATAGCTCACACTTATATTCTTTGTAGGTAGCATAAGTGTCTCTTAGATTTTAGAAGCCAAGATAGTTTTTTGTTAGTGACGCATCCCCATTACCTAATTGTATGTTAGTTAAACTCTCATGTTTTAAACGACTAAATCCAATTGACATCCAGCTTCGAACTAAGAGTTTAAAAAAACCTTAAACATTTTATTTGTCAAGCGCTCCTAGAAAGAATACTATTACGCCGTGGCGATATGGAATTATCTAACCAGAATAAATATCTAGTTAAAAATGGAATAAGAATTTCATATAATCCATAAAAAATACGGTTTAGCACAGTACACCAAACAAAATGTATCTTAATGAGATGGTCCCTGAGCATATCCTGATAAATGATGCCGGCTGCGTCTCTTCCCAGCACGCAATATGCAGTGTCAACATGAACGGGTGTTCGCTCGCACGGGATTACGGCGTGTGCGCACTCCTAATCCCGACGCGAGTGAGGATTACAACAAATAGTTATATTCAAATACCGTATTTTAAACAGGCCGCGTAACAGCTCAATCTGTCGGGGATGTATTGGTGTTCATTAACATTATTATCTTTTGTTCAACTATACGTAAAACTAGATTGGCTTGATTATAAATTTCGATTATCACTACATAGTATAAAACAAAGTCGCTTTCTCAGTCCCTATGTCCCTTTGTATGCTTAAATCTTTGAAACTACACAACGGATTTTGATGCGGTTTTTTTAATAGATAGAGTGATTCAAGAGGAAGGTTTATATGTATAATAACATCCATTAAATAGTGGAGAAGTACTGTTATTTTTGAGGTTTCTAATGTGATGTCGTAAATAATTACATTTTTTCCGCTTACATTGCAAACGCAGGTTGAACCCTACGAGTTTTATCAAAATAATGTACTAAGTATTGTACACATTGAAAAGGTCTACAGAAAAGTCCGTGATGGTATATGTCTATCTCTTATGAATAACCCACAATAACTTTTTTTTGTCATTTACTTTTTACGACAAATAATGGCTAATTTTCGAAGCGATTTTAACCAATACAGCATTAAACCTTAACCAATTAAATACCTTGAATACATTGTTCATTTAATATAGATCTATATGGCCCTTTACAGCATATGATTTAAATGAATATTTCGAAGATATTACAAATTTAAAAATTGCGGGACGCAGCGCGTCGGAGGCCGCGGATCTCCCTATACTTTTTAGCACTTTGAATTTAGTATCAGCATTGCATCCGTGCGAAGCCGGGGCGGGTCGCTAGTATATTCTATAATCTAGGTTACGAGCGCCAACCCCGTAAGAATGCCCGAGAGAGTAATACATTCATTAAAAATAAAAAAAAAACGGTATTCCTATAAGTACTTTCTATTTATTGTATAACTAAGCTCCATTTAATATAGGTATTCTGTTCCTTGCTGTTAAAACACGGCTTATTAAATTATTTGTAAATGAACGAACAGTCTTGAATCACATAAAGTAGCAATTTTACGATTGTTAAATAGATTTAATCGGGGGCTATAAAACCATAAGTCCTGCCCTTGTACCACTCCTAACTCTTATCATAAACAGGGGTATATAAAATAGTAGTTAAGTTTACGAGGTGTCGTGCATGACACTAATAAATTAACACGTCACTATATGTCGGGGACAGCATGGAGACATCGAATCCTTTTTAGTGGCATTGAACCAGTTTCTTTTAACTATTTCAAGTAATTACTATTAGTTCAACGCATTTTTATAAGTTATTTATATTCGGAAACAACTCTAGACAGTAAACAATATCGGGAGACATTTACTTAATGTATGACAAATAATAATAATAATAATAAATAATAATCTAATACGCTGAGAAGTATTTTTCTCGAACAATTTATCTTCCTTAACAAAATGCTCTATTGAAATGAATTATTTTATTACTGTAGAGATTCCTCGGTCGGGGTAAAGTCTCACTTCTAAACCGCGGTGGGATAAAGAAATTAAAAAAAATAATGAATCGTCGCGGCCACATGGCCTTTTGCGTGAAATAAAAAGCATTACAAAATGAGTTTTCCGCATTGTGAGCGTACCGCTTTTTATTTCGACCTCTTTACAATTTTAACGGAGGTGCTTCAATGGTTCTCCTTGTGCCCCGGCGTGGGGTGACTACCGTTTATGGAAACTAAGAATTAAATATGATTTCAAATTAGCAGTAATTATGTAGGTAAAAGTATACATAATATAAGGTCACAAAGATAGACTTAGTAAGCGATTGTGTTATACGTTTGGCTAAATAATCTATAACAATTTTAATGCCGACCGTAGCAAGTCTAATATATATACTGTTTATTTTTAATTGAATTTCAGCCTAGAATATCAGTTTGAACTCCTATAATACCCAAGAAGATGGAAACCCTACCGACCGAGGTACAAGTATGAAAGACGATTGTGGCCGTCACTTGCATTATGAACAACCCGAAAACTCTTTACAAATCCAATTCTAAAGTCGCGGAGTTTCACAACTTACTAATGACATCTTTTTACTTCCTATATATTATAGTTTGTATTTCGAAACTAATGTTTGAACCTAAATCATTCTTGTATATTTAGGGATACGAAATAAATAATTTGAATATTAACACAAATTGTAAGCTAACACTGTTGTTTTTTAAGTTACGTTCATTTAATTAAACTTAAACAATTTATTTAATAGATCGATTTAATAGTTAATAGATTGATTGAGCAGTGATAGGTAGTAAGTGACTCTTAACATTGACTACTATGACAAAACATGGGCCGTATTTTATTTCGTCTTGGCAAAAGCTCTAAATTAACATTAGAAAAACCCTACAACCAGTACATAAAAAGAAAGATAAGTCGAGACATATTGATTCTGAGAATATCCGCAGGCTGCAATCAGTCAGCGGATAAGGGCGGCCGGGATTACCTTACGCGCACCTTCTGCGGGCTTCATCAACCGCATTTGTAACAAGATTACCGATTCATTCTCGACGTCCTTTCTCTCTATTTTGCTAACTCTCAGCTGCCATGCTTTAAATATAACTTAAAAGTGGCAATCGAATGACCATTCTCTTTCCTGATTCACGAGCTTTACTTAGGAAATAGTTTCAGCGGGAAAACCCCATGAATAGGTATAGAGAAAATTCAATGATTTTTTTGCGAGGCTCGCGGCATTTCAAAAATTCATTTCGTGACATCAATTTGACGTTACCGGTGTATAACAGAGCTCAAAGCTAGCCTTGAGCCCACCGGTGCCGCAATACTGTTGGGTAAACACTAAAGCAATCACGGGCTATCCCGGTTCCCGGCTCCCGGGGGAACGCGAGGGAACCCTAATCCCATTTAGAAGTTCGATCGGACAGTGTCGCCTAAGCCAATCAAATTTTTAGATAGTGTTGAATTACTTTGTTCGAGAATATAACTAAGCTTATGTCGTGTGTAAATACTACAGTGAGTGAAAACACATTTTTGTTTATTCTTTCAAACCGGTGGGATCTTTTGTCTAGACTTTGGATTTACTTTTCAAATGATATTTAGATCACAATAAATTAAACACAATAAAGTTTTTTAAAATCTAGTATAAACATATAGTAAAAGTTTAATTCCCTTTATCATAAACATACAATCGATGAATGATTTGTCCTTCATTTATTCTTATCTTATAAATTTTACTCTGTAAAGAAATATACAGGACGAAGCAGTATATAACAAATGAACTGTAGTGATATATGTGATATTCTGCAAGAAAAGCCCAGACGAAACAAGTCTATGAATCAATGTGGCAAATCTATAGTCTCGTAGAACGTGATTGATACAGTGACTGTGAGCTGCGTGCTACGTAATTCGGTTATCTCAACATCGGTCCAGCGCAAACCGCCGCGGATTTGTCATGTCTGCCTCACGCCTATCGTTTCGTGAATGTGCTTCTATTAACGCATTGACTTATGTTTTACTTTTTTACAACCGTGACCAGTGAACCGAGAAGAATAATGTTCCTAAAACTTCGTCATGATACTTTCTAGTTATTGCAATAAAATTACCTGCAGTAGTTTATGAGTTTATCGCGAACAAATAGATAAACGCGGAGAAGGAAATGTTTTTATCTTAATATATAAAATAAAGTCGGGTTAGTTCTAACACTTATAACTCGAGAACAGCTGGGCCGATTTTCATGGTTTTTGATTTGTTGTATTGTCACGAATAGCAGATAACTATTACTAACTAAACCCTTCGCCCAAATTCAAGAACGTATTTAAATAAAGGTCGAATCGACAACATATATCCCCAATATTCGAATAATGGCGTATTTTTGAGTTGAAAATGTAGAATAATATTAGAAATATTTACATATGTAAGCGTTCAGAAACTTTCATAAAATCACAAAATGAATTCAGTTAATCTGTAACTCGAGATTCATTTTAATTTTTCAAGTTCGCCGAGTCAACTAGTATAATATAAAAGTAAAAAACTGACTCTTCTGTAGGCATTATCAAGCTCTACAATTCTTCTCTAATCAGATAAATAACCTGCAGACTTTCAGCCGCGTAGCAAATATTATAGATATTAGTAAATAATTTCGACGTGCAATATCTTACGTTAAAGGATCTGCATGTGACTGAACAGTAACTACGTTCAAAGTTCGTGCGCTGCACTTCAGGTGGAAAAACTTGGCCGAATCTTGGTAAGTTAGGTAAAACTTTCATACTACGTACTCGTGTCAAATATATTGAAGAATTTCTCAAATAATTGCAGACTTCTTTAAACTTTGCGTTTAAAGCCAGTACAAAATTTCTTCAATTATGACTTTGGCGTTTGGCGTTATTCATAAAAACATTTTCATAAAAAAATTGTCGTTCATAGATAGTATTGAACCCTTGTGCGACTCTAAAGGCGTATTTCCGGTCAGTCGTGATGTTCTGTCCGGTGAAAAGGAAAAAATACAAAGATCTAAAGATACACAATCTTATCGAGTTATCGGCGTCGCATCGGTTTTCAACTGCGCAATTTATTCGAGTGAAAGCGTAAAATCGGGTTTCAGAATCGGCGAATCGTAATCAGAATCGCGATCGACGATGTATCGCATTTTTATTTCGATTCGAATCGAGAGGCTCGTTCGAGCGAGTTTTCGTTCATAATAAAATAACTGAGGCCGACGACGTTTTTCATATCATTTCACGCGGAAGCTTTTGATTTTTGAAATATTCGGACTAGCATTTCACAAAATATTCGTTATTTATAACTGTATGAATATAGTTTTTCTACAGTTTAAATTAAAATGATTTGTGGATCAGCCTTTCTATCGATTTTGTTAACTTGAGCAAAGCATGTGTGCTATTTGATTAAAAAATCCCTGCACACACGCGCAGCAAGTCGCAAGCTTTCATCGTAAGAAGCTCTGGTTTGCAATTAAGACAGGGTGTCCGATGCATTAGATGCATTCTAGCGGACGAAGGGGGTGTGGGGCTAGGAAACTTGAGACTTTGTTGGAATAATAATTATTATTAAATTATAAGGCTTGTCACTAGTCAGTGGGAAAATAGTCAAGTAGATATACCGCTAATACATTGTTTGAATCAAAAATGAGCTCTGTTCAGAAAGAATTCGAGGTCAAAGCTTATATTTTTTAATTAACATAATCAACGATTTGAATTTTGCGTCTTAAAGTTAACTAACTACATTATTGCTTTCAATAATACACTTTTTATATTTAGACTTTTATGAATTTACAAAGTAATGTTTCTCCTAGGTAGAGTTTCGTGGCCTCGAAGGGGGGGACACTAACTCACTTATGCGCAGAGCGGCGCGTTCTCTCATCCAATTTGTACCGTTTTATTGACTGGAGATTGCTACAGACTGCTCTACAGCCCGCGGCCGCCGAGAGCCAGGTGCCGGCTACCACCTACAGAGTTCGATCTAATTTATTAATTAAACACTATTGAACTTAATATTCAAGCTATCCTTAGTTTTATACTTTATTCCTAACTAAAAAGTGAGTCATTTAATATAAATGATATTTATTTATGTATTTGGAAACAAAAGAGATACATCTATACAATAAAAAATGTTAAAAATAAAACATAAAATAAACACATTGAATGTATCCACAAAAAGTTTCACTAATAAAACGTATGATACAGAGCAAAGCAAAACAAAACATGACAGTACAAAATTTATAAATTCGGCCAACGACAAACATACCAGTAGCTAAAATAAAGAAGAAAGATACAAGGATTAGGACTTTAACAGTTGTTTTAAATTATTCACTTATATATCAATTATTCGCACAATAATAGAGGGATCTTTCAAGAGAAATCAATTGCACTATTCCAATTACTAGTGAGATCGTGACGCTAGCCGACGAAGCTTATTAGTGCTCATCTGCTTGTGACGTCACCGCACCCTATGCTGAGGGACTCCTAAGGGACCTCACGCTGTTAACACGATCTCAGCCTGGAGATAATTTAGCCTTTAAAATTGTTGACCGTTAAAGAAAGTATTGAAGAAGAAGAAATTTAAATATAATTTTGTCGTATTTTGTTGTTAGTTTTAATCGTCAGTTAAAGAGTGCAAGTATGACGTAGTCACTCATCCAGTGCAGTGTAGAGCACGTGAAGAAATGTGAGAACGACCTCCTATTCAGTGTTAATGACTGGAAGCACTGTAGGACTGACCGCTAGGTGTGGAGGCAATGCTTCATGAGACAGAAGTATTACGTGAAGTGAATATTTGCAGTAGGCAGCGAGCGCAAACACGCCGGAGACACAATATGAGAGCCGCCGGCGATCTCTATGAATTTTATATTTGTACGGTACCCGAGTTTCGTGCACACTGGCGTCACAGCATTTATGTTCAGTATTTACCCGATGAGGTCAGGAATGTAAGGTCTTAAAGTTAAAAGATAACGCGGTAAATTTCTTTATTTTTAAAGAACAAACGGGCAGGAGGCTCACTTTCACTTATGATACTGCTGCCCATGGACACTCTCAATCCGAGAGGCGTCGCGAGTGCGTTGTCAGCCTTTTAAATTACATAAAACATAGCTTTTTCAAAATGAATGTGTAAGAAGATACATCACCGTTGCCATTATTTAAGCCAAAAAAGAGAGTAAAAGAACATAGCCATTGATCATGCCCCTTCAACAATCCGCCTCTTTCGTGTTAGACTTTTTGCAGTTTTAGGTAAAACATGCCGACGAACAACGGTTTAACGTTTCACATATTTTTAACGACTTATTTTAGGACATCAAAGTTGGAAAGTTGTTCGTTTCACTTGGAATTACATAGATGTCTTTTTACAAAATACTTTGTGCATAGAAAAGCTTCTACTGATTACGTTATACGTCGATGTCTAAGCTGCTCAAAATCCTAAATATTTAAGTTTGTGAATTCGTTTATTTCAGGTTCAGTATGCGCGTAGGTTTATGGAACTCATATTGAATGTCGAGTCACAGTTCGTTTATAAAAAGGCGAGTGATCGAATGCACGGTGTATTGTCGCCCAAACTGTGAGCTCAGCGAAGTTGTAAGTGTTTAATCAAAATTTTCGTTCACTTTTCAATTTCCAATACTGTCAGATTATCAAGATTTACATATAACATATTTGTAAGTTAATTTAAGTATATAAGTATATAATAGTATTAATTAAGTTATGCCACAAGATATTTGTGTTTCGATTTTCCTAAATTTTTACCAAAAAAATACTAAATATATTATTTTCTAATCCCAACTTAGCAATACATCACCAGCAGTTCTTGTTTAAGAAGTACAATGATTAAGCGAAGTAGCCGATACGGTGTTTTTTTCAGTTTGGGTCGTAATATGTCCAAAATGGAGCCTTTTATGTACATTAGAAGCAATTCATCTCCTGGGGCCGAGAGCCGGGTGCCAATACCAAATATTGACTGTTCGATCGACGCGACGGGTTCGCCCTCTGGCGGATTGTGTGTACTCCAACATATGCTGTACATATTAAAACCTATATGTCTAAGAAAAGTTCTGTGAACTTTAACGTGAGCATTATTACGAACTTGCTAGGTTAAATAGGTTGTTATTTACGTGAGATTGGTTTTAGTTGATAATTCCCATGAAACATTCATCTTTGTTGCCGGATTTAAATAAATTAAAATATGTTTTTTTTTATATTTACAGTTGGAGTTTCTATTTCCTTAAATTGAAGGCACAAAGAACTAAAAGAAACATAGATAATAAATCCTAAACCAAACAATTTCTACTCAACGTCTATGGACAGGTATAATTGATTTACCATTCATTTACAGCACCGAAACACCTGCACTCTGATTAGATTTTATTTACCGGCTTCCGTATGAAATTCATCCTTATTACGTTTTTGATAAGACCCATATTACTTTATCTACGTAAGAGGAAAATGAGGTAAGCTCAGTGAAATTAGTAGAATTAGCATATTGACTTAGTTGAAATGAATGTGTAATTCATTCGGATTTTATTTTAATTAGTAATTCGATTTTAATCAGAGCATCGAGATTTATGTTTCGCATTCTCTTTGTTTATACAACCTTCTGGAGTCGAATTGAAATGCATTTTAATAGATTAGGTGTATCTCATGATTTTAGGCAATTATACCAAAATTAATCTGACCAAAATGTTCTCGAAATACCACGAAGCCAAGCCACAATGCAAATGGCGCAGTGACAAAAGTCGACGCTAGCGGGCCTTATAAATAAGCTAGTAATAAGCATTACAGGCAGTTGAAAATTTCAGAAGCGAGCGGAAGCTTGCGGCCAGATGACGCCTCTCCTCTTATTGCTGACCGAGCAGTCGCCGCCCGACTCTCGACCTTATAATAATAACCACACTTCCGCAAATGCGTAAACTGTTTGCCGTCCGTCTAAAATGAACACTATTTTACAATGCAAATACGCGGGAGCTCCTGAAAAGAGTCAAACGGAGCTTTATTACGTCTGGATAGAACTCGGAGCGAAGTATAATGCTTAAAATATGCAATTTCAGAGATTTTGGTGCCTCGTTGACTTAATGGAATTTGTGAGACAACGGATTTTTTAACTTCATACAGACGCAAAACGACGACACCGCGCTTGACTTTCAAATCATTCTTTCATTAGTGATTCAATTGCAATTATAATCTTTAATTAAAATTGATTATTTCGTTAATACTAATATTTATAAAACAAATTATATCACTCGTATGCGAGAAATTGTAACAAAAACGAGAATATTCATGAGACACGATGTTATAGGTATCTTCAGTACAGTCGTCGTCAGTATCACCTGATGGAAACAGGTAGGGCGCCAATATCCTTGATGGAAACCTTGATGCGCGGATCTTCAAGTAAACAAGTGAATTTCCACTTTAGTTACCTATTTTTTTTGGAAATAAGGAAGATCCCAGGTACAATGTACATGTTGACGAACGAAAAAGAAGAAGAATTAATAAAATTATGATAGAAAATTTTGTAAAAAACAAACGAAGATCTTCTTTAAGCTTAGTGGACACATAACATTTTGAGTAATTTCCTATTAGCAAAGAGTACAATATCTCATCAACGAACCTATAAAACGCAGCTCCATTAACAAACATATTAGGGCTGAGCCCTTTCAAATATTGATAAATTACGATGATTTGCAGTTTTCTCCCCGAGTGTACCGGCTTTTACTTTTAGCGAAGGTGTCGAGGCGCACTGTAGCTTTCACATATTCGCTGTGGGAGGGAGGGACGCGGCCAACTCATATCTTGAGGTTTACACCGAGAGCTCATCTAACAATAAACATACAAATAATAATAGTCACTATGTTCTAAACTGCTTTAAGGGTAAAATACCTTATGTCTGTCTTGAATATGTTTTGTGAAGTCAAATAAACTAACTCAAACCAACGTCATCTCTTTCTATTTAAGTTAAATCGGATAGTTTCTATTTAATTAACATTTGCTGCGTTGGTACGCATTCAATCGGGTAATACGAAAATGCATTAGAACTTCTCGAATAGAAGAAAGAAATCCTCTAGACTCTAGTCTAGGCTAAAAGTTAAATTTTGGATGATTATTTGCTCTTAGACTATCCCGCATTACCATGGAGTACGCGGTTCGTAGCCACTGAACAAATTGTTTTCATACATTTCGACGCGATAAGACAAGTGATGGTTCACGTCGTCAACAGCAAATGGCTCTTACTCGTATATAGGTTACATCATTTCCTATGAGAAATTGCAACGGTATCACAGATATACAGTGCACTTTATACATTCAAATTTGTTTTCGTTTGAATTTCAAGTATTAATTACTACCAAAATACTATACCTAGTAAATATTCATCTGGATCTTGTCAGCGTATTAATGGGCATCCAAAGCAAGACATAGCTACAATTTGACCTTTTCCTGCTTTGATTGATTCATTTACGAAACTCTAAGTAAGATAAGATTATATCACTGATCAAAATAGCACGTATATACTTAAAGACAGAAATAAAACAGTCAGATTGTTCAAAGATAGTGATTCATCCAATCCTTGGGGAATAAAGACGCTCCAGGGCGAGTGAGAGACAGCTTGTGCAATGCAAATATTATGTTGATTGTTCCACAGAGTTGTAACAGATACGCGACACTAGCAATACAAAAAATAAACTGTATTAAAAACTTATTGGTTACCGTAGGTTAAGCATAAATAGATAACATTTTCAGACAATATACACAATATACAATATTAAGTACAGATTAAAATTATAATGATCGTAAAAGCCTAAGACCCTTTACATAAGATTATTAAGGCCATTTAAAAAGTAGCACTCTTACAACGAGACGAAAGACTTTTGTCATGTAAATTACTCTTTGTGCTCAAGAATGCTGATAAAAATTTCAGAAAGTGCCGGTACTCAGCCAGGAGCAATACATGTACACCTTGCCTTATGCAATGTGAATTTAGGACAACGGTCAACAGAGCTTTGTGTATCCGGAATAACAGCTGACCCTTATATAACACGGTCAAAACTTTATTTCAGCATATTTGACACTTTCCCAACTGTAACGTACATATAACTGTTACATATTTTGATATTCTTGAATACACTGGATATTAAATATTTTATTTGAATGCTTACTAGCAGGCTACATTTATCTACTACTGGATTCTAGTAAAACTAAATGACTCAGTCCATATTTTGTTTCTTACAAAATTTCTCGATTACGTTCAGTCTAAGTTATTTTTAATACAAACTCGAAAATTGTCAATTACAGTCGCGCGATGTTGAGATGAAGTTGAGATTTGTTTAATTACTACGCAGTTACTTTGCCCGCGATTTTTAAGAAATAAATTAATGCCGAGTCTGCTCGTTTATCCTTGAGAGCTACAATTTGTGCTAAACACCTCTTCCAAGTATAATTATAAGAAAATAAATTTCGTATTAATAAATTGTTAATTGTTAGTCACCGTGACCACGCACGCTGTAAAGCACGCGAAACGTCGGATAAATTTAAAATTATGTCAAATAATTGTAAATTTATACATAACTTTATCCGGTAAAAGCTTTTTTCGTTAAATTGTTAATTGCTTTGCATTACATACAAATATGCTACGAGAGTTAAATTCGTAGCATTCGCTACGCTATTTAATATCGTACACTTAACATTCGACCATTTCAACGCAGTGAACTAGTGAAACAATTCTAGTTTCAAATTTCATGAATACTAAAATAATAACCGGCCAAACACATTGAAATCTTTATAATACAAGGAAAAGACTACGTTTTCATTTTTCTGTCCCATTCCACAAACTAATTTAGGCAATTTCTCCGCAAATGTGTCCATTATGCAGGGGACCAGTGTAAGGTGAGCTCTGGTATTCACCCTTTGTGCAACTAAAGGACACAGTTCAATCGTCACTAAAATGTTTTTGTTTTAAAACTAAAGCTTTTCATCTCCTTCCGGTTTTAAAACAAAGGAGAGAAATTGTAACATTTTCATGTAACGGATGATATTTTCAAAATTGGCAGACGTCGAAATCCGCAATTCTGTGAATACACAGTTTTTTTAAATACTACGCGAAATGTAAATTTAAACATTAAACCTAATACAGACTTATTACGACAAAAAGTGCATTACAAGAATGGGCTCGACTTAAAAAAAAAGGCCTGGCTTGTCTTTATAAGTATATTACTCAAAAGACCGAAAAATTAATTAAAGTGTCGTGTTTACTTAAAAAATATTGAATCGCTAGTAAGACTACAGTGAAACAAGTGAAAAACGTTTAAAATTTGCGAAAAATAAGAAGATACAAAATGTTTTATACAAATCTTAGTTAAATTTGCTTGTATTTAGAGCAGCGCGTGCAGGGGTGACCAACCGTGCACGCAGCACACGTGCCCTATTCTGAGGGAGGCCTAATGAAGAGGGTTGTTCTCCCCTGACATGCTCCTCACGTACTGCTAGATAAGCGACCAAGGCCTAAATAATTTATGCTAATTATATTACATTTTTAAAAGCAAAAGTCATGCCAACAAAGAAAACTGAAAACAACATCACTCAAATATAAATTCAAATATAGGTATTGAATATTGTTTCGTTTCTACCTTGAATTTCAATTCCTCCTCTGTTCTTTTACAATATTTTGCGATATTGATACCTTGTCCACATTTAGTTTTGAGGACGCACATTAAAGATATTGATTGGATAAGCAAAACCATTGCCGCTGCTTTTAAATATTAGCAGTCTCACTTTATCTTAAATAAATTTACTATACTTGAGACGCATTGAAAATAAGCAAAATCTTTATTCTCTCTATTATTTAAAAAGTTAATGTTTAGTGACCAGTACAGTATCTTCTGTGAAATAGAAGATAACACTTAATAGATCGCTTCAGAATCTGTAATTGAGATAAATAATAGATTATAATTAAATTTCTTGTCGGATATCGTCATCTTAGAAAGTCCACTAAAGGATTTTTTAATCAAGAACCACAAGTAGAATAAAGGGCACCTTGAAGATAGATTAATAAGATATACATGTATCTTATGTTCCAAAATAAACATATTTTATTTTATTTTACGGAATTTGATGTACTCATAGCTATTTTGAACTATATACAGATAAATAGTTATTCTTGAAGAGAAAGTAAAATCATAAATAAAATTATCTAGTTAAACTTGTGTAAGAGTAAGCTGTCGTTAGATTGAATGAGCGTTATTTGTTTATTTCGTTTATTCGCGTTATAACTTCGGAGTAACGCACAAAGTTAAATTAACTTGTAACAGGATCCGAATAAGAAATATCGCAGGGTTATAATTTTATTTACACTCTTCCTACATAGCCTATCTCTTGAATTCTGACTTGTAAACAGTAATAAAAGAATAACGTGGTTGATGTATCCTATAGGCAGGGTGATTATTATGTGAGTGTAGAGTATTTGACTGTCTTGACTTTAAATTTAACGTCAATAACAAAGAGAAGTGGCAAAAAAAGGACAACTTTATGGAAAGGACCAAGAAGAAAAAGGTGAAGAGGCCGCCCAAGAAAAGGTGGATAGGAGAAAAAGAAGCGGTAGCAGGAAACGAATGGAGAAAGAGAGTTGGAAAAAGCTGAAGGAGGACTTTACCCGTGAAAAGGTTCCAATCGACGGTACTGAAGGTAGCTAGGATGGAAAGGAAAAAAATGAAAAATAATCTAAGCTGTATATTATTATTTGTTTATGTCGTGATTGAAAATAAAACGGGCTTCATTATTATTAACAAAGGACTTCGTTGATTAATTATTTTGCACGTAATGAAACAACATACAAGTGACGTCCATGCTCACTAGGCTCTTTACATGAAGTTATTTATCTACATTTATTTTTGTTAATACAATTGTATATTGTTTACGAAATAAAATTATACCGAGCAAGTTGACTTAATCAATTAATGAATTATGAAGTCTGTTTCTCTTACAAAAAGAAGAAAAGTGAATTATTTGATTAAGTAAGAAGCAAGGGTTGAATTTTCAAATAAACAATAGAGTTTCCGACGAAAGATTTCATATAGCCTTAGAGCTTAAATATGACTCGAAATCTATCTTCATAAACAGAGTGCATAATAGGTGTAAAATTTGTAATGTCATATTATCCAGCACTTTGTGAGCGTGCATATTAGAAGAACTTATAAATAAGTAAGAACTGAAGAGCTGTATTTTTAATTAGTACTAAAGTTTCTAATAAAATATAAACAAAAGACAACAACAACTATACTACTCCGAGTATAATGAAACTCAACACAACAAAAAGCATATACAAGTATATAGCAGCTGTTTTACAGCACCCCGATAAGACATTATGTATATGGATTTTTATAGTGGTTACCGATACAATCATTTGATTGAATACAATTGCAAATCATTCTGAGAATAAGGAAATTATCAGTTTGAGTATAATCAAAAATCATTTCAGATAATAAGGAATTTATTACATATAACTTTAACATATACTCGTATAACATTGAATTAGCAACGTGTTGTCCGCGACGCAGTATCTCTTAGACCCAGATGTGCAAAAAGAGCACATCGGTCAGTGAAAATGGCGTATTGTCCCGGGGCACTTTATAACAATCAGCCGGTAATTAAGCGACTCCAAGGGCACAGGCATTTCTGCTTTATTTTTGGACTTTAATATTATTTTTTTTCAAAGTTGAATCGCAGCCGAGTCTGCAAAGTCAAAACTTCTATCTAATATCATAAAGGAGAGGTCTTTTTAAGTTAAGTTTCAGTTTTTAATTAATTTTATATCTTCAATGGGGCAGGGATCGGACTATTTTTGAGTGACAAATAAGGTAATTAAGTTAGTATACGCCTACCAAAATTTAGAAGAAATTCGAAAAATTGCGTTGTCTTGTCTGTGGTTTGCCAATTCCTTAATTAAAACAAAATGTCAATTAAAGGCTAGTTTACATTTAGTCTGTGAGGGGGGAGGGGGACGGGCCGTGGATGTCTAAAGAAGCTTTAATTAATGTCGTTGTGGGGCCGTTAATTGCAATCTGAGGTCGTTTTGCGTCGGCTCGACGCGTTGCCGCCTCACCGCTAATATAACCAAAAATCTATTCATTGACACATCTCTTTTTATTGTACTTTGTGTTTTTACTAATTACTTTATACTCATTTAGCGCACCTCGTCCGTTATTTGATATTTTGACAAAGTTTAAATTCAGCTACCATTTCATATTTCTATGGTAGTTTGGTAAAATGAATTATAAAACGTATTAATTTGCATTTTAATTCAATTAGGTATTTCCCAAATGTTAAATATAACTCAGCTATGCTTTAAGTTTGATATTTTTAAAATGTAAGTAAAAAGGTTAATGTCAATATACTTTATTTACTGGGCACTTGGAATTAAGTGAGATAACCGTCGCCCAATCGACACCTCGACGACCGCCGTTGAACTGAACGTTTTTCAAGACAGTTTTTGCCACGCATCACCACTATATGGAACCAGCTGGCCACTGAAGTATTTCCGAACCAATTTGACTTAGGGTCGTTGAAGAAAAAAGCGTTCCAAATTTTAAAAGACCGGCAACGCATTCGCGAGCCCTCTGGCATTGAGAGTGCCCATGGGCGGCGGTATCACTTAACATCAGGTGAGCATCCTGCCTGTTTGCCCCCTGTTCTATTAATAAAAAACCTTCGATGCTAAGAAGCGATGCGTTTTGGGCCTTTAAAGGTGTGGTAGACCATTTTAATGTAGGTATACACATAGTTTTGGTTTGGAAATACCATCGCCATAACTGTCTTAAACAGCGCACTGTATTGCAATACTATGCCTCCTAAACACCGCACAGTCTGTGAAGGAAATACTCTCCGCTTTACATGTAACAGTTCTCAAGGCTATAATGTAGATGAGCTTTACGTAGCAATAATTCACACCCTCTCGCATTAAAAATATTAGTCTAGAGACAACGTTGACGGCGGGGACTCGAGACTCGACATTCCAGTTATCTTATTAATTAACAGGCGAGACGCGAGAAAAATTTTCGTTTGAGCGTTTAAGAAGGCCCTTCACACCTGCGCGAGGTAATTAGGTGCAGAACCGAATTACCGACACTACGTATAAACGTTTAACTGGTACGTTTTGTAGCCCTCTATGCTGAAATGGTACGTCGTCTGCTACGACCGCCTTTGGTAATCAGCGTCGTAACCGAACGTTGCTTTCTGCGTCATCAATTACCCATAAATTAAATACCAGCGACAAGTATGTTAAACATATGAGAAAATAGTTGAATAATAGCTATTTCAGAATGAGAATTTGCGAGTTAATTAACGTTATTATTTTAAAAACCGTTTCTGCGTCGTTGCACAATATTTAGAGAATACATTTAACACGGAGCGTGTAAAAATGTATTTGCAAGAATTTTATTTTCTTTCGCAAATTCGCGCGCATTGCAGCCACAGACTGTTTAAACACACAGTTAAACAGTTATGACAAAACCTTTTACCTACAGACACGGGCCACAATATAATATGAATTTTAATTCTAAAAACTAAACCGAGTTTTATGTGGATCAACCGCTAAAATTTATTTAAATATACAAAATAATTAAACTTTTTCATAACGTTACTGCGATATTGTCGCGAACATCGGTGTAAGACCTCTCGATGAAACCAGTATGCTACTACTGTTGCCAATAATCTGTGCTCGCATATCATTCGTTCGCTATTTTCAGCGTTTGCTAAGTAATTAGAGGGAAAAAATATTAAATTAGCATACATGTGCTACAACGAAGTAATGTCGGCGTGTTCGTACGAATAAAGAAGCCGTTTGGCTGAGCCTCGCAAAGCGCCTGAACACCTTTTAGATTTTAATTACTTTATTTATGAATTTTACTTTTAATTAGACGCTAGTTTATTGAAGCTACAAGAAGTTGCTCGAAAACCTTTGCGGAGATTCAACGTAATTAGTTCAGCTTCATGCTCAATTATAAGTCTTGTTCTCGTGAATATTTACGTCACGCTGAAATCTGAACGGTTTGTGAATTTCAACGTCTTTCACGTTTAATGATATAACATATTACTAAAGAATTTCGTATATGTATAATATATATAATCAACATATAGGCGAGAGAGATCTTCAAATAGACTATTATGCCAATTCTAAAGAAAATCAACAATATATTTTTCATATGAGAAACTGTTTCTGCTAATATTTTTGTGGTTATAACATTTTTACTTCAAAGGGCAAAATACAAATCGCTCCCAAGCTTTTAATAACGCAAACATCGCTCCATGAATATTAATATGAAAATCTGTTTCCACGCAGTCTTAGAGTTGCCATTTATTAGATTATCATATTCAGGACGCCGGTGACGTAACTAATATTTCTTACGAGTATGCCTTCGTTCATAAGAAAAGGGTTGTTTGGCCTTTTCACACACTTTAAGAATACCGAAGTAAGAGGTAATCAACATCTAAACACATCCAATATACACAGAATGAACACCCTTTTACACATATTCACACACCCACAACCACTCATGCTTTACTTGTATTCTGTTTATTTTATTTTGTCTATTACTTTCGTTAAGTCATAGTATATAGTCATGTTTCTGTATATTTTTTGTCCGCGATGGAAGGCTGGTCACCTGGTACTTCTAAAGTCCTATAGGCACTCACCTACCAGCACTCACAAAGATGGTCAATACCTGCAGCACGGAAATCCGCTAAATACAATAGTGTGAAGAGGCAAATAAATTTATTATCAGCTATTTATTAATGGCATCGTATCAAAATACTTAACTATCGCACGTTTGATGAGAACTAGGGAACAGACTATTTTGTGTCTCTAATCAAAGATTAAAGAAAGCAGTGATGGCCTAGTGCCTTCAGCGTGCGATTCTCATACTTGAAGTCGTAGGTTCGATCCCCGGCTGTGCACCAATGGACTTTCTTTATATGTGCGCATTTAACATTTGCTCGAACAGTGAAGGAAAACATGGTCAGGAAACCGACATGTCTTAGACCCAAAAAGTCGACGATGTGTGTCAGGCACAGGAGGCTGATCACCTACTTGCCCATTAGATTTAAAAATGATCATAAAACAGATTCAGAAATCTGAGGCCAAGACCTAAAGAGGTTGTAGCACCACTGATTGTTTTATTTCTAAAACATTCAGTTAAAACACATGGAATATGACGATTTCGAAATGAAAACTTTAAATAATAATTATTATGAACCAACAGAATAAATTGATCAGATATGAAACTCAATTTGATATAAAAAAATTGAATAGATATTAAAATGCTAACAATATTGGTTCAAATCAAACGATCGCAAATCTGATCAAACATGGCGTGCAATATTAAAACCAATTAGTTCCACAAATACATGGTGTTCTATTAGTTTACAATCGATAAGAGAGCCTCTATCGAGTGTGAAGCGTACGATCATTCAATATTTTCATAATACGCCGTGAAACGAACGTAAAAACGTATCTATTCTATCACCAATTATTTTGTATGAATTCCCTTCAGAGATTGCAACTATTAAATTTTCAACTTGCAACTCTTTGACATGAAAAAGTTGCGTCTAGTTAGTCTATTCAAATACAGAGTTTCTTTAAAATAATTTGGTGAGAAAATGCGCATATGACGCGCGTTTAATTCATATTAATACGTGAATTCATCCTCATTAAAACCTCATAAAACTTGACCTATTTGAGATTTAATCTTGGAAGATTATTTGTGACAGAATCGGTTTTATGGAATCACCATAAATGTACTATTGGGAAAGGCATTTGTAAGCGATGCCAGTGAAACCCGAGCGGGTGTCGGACGCAATTGATCGGTAATCGCGTGGGGCGCGAAGGAAGTGTCGTAATGAGGTGCACCTTCACACCTAGCGTCCACCTCACACGGTATAGGGTTACTATAACACATGGCGTATTGCTAGTCTTGCAAATAAAAAATAATTATCTTTATAAATTCCCGAATCAAAGAAAATTAAATTTATTTATTACCTATCTATAAATAAAAATGAATCCCTATTTCCCTTGGTCACGGCATCACGCCTGAACAACTGGACCGATTTCGCTAATTCTTTTTTTTGTTGTGTTTGTTATTATCAGGAGAATTTTTATGAAAGAAAAATATCAAGAAAATTTCGTGGAAAATTAGAAAATTTAAGAATACTTAACAACCGTACAATTCAAACTTTTTTGATGTAACCGTAACATTGACAGAATGCGTGCTGCAAATATCGTCAGAGGATGTAAGAAAATTATATTGATAAAATACATATAAAATAATAATCAATAAATTTATTTAAAAAGGGTATAATATGTAATAGACTATACTTATAACTAGATCAGCACTACATAAAAAACTTTTAGAAACTGTAGAAGAGGTGTAGCTATATAATTCTGCCGAACGTGTGTATGTCACTGAACTCCTCTTAAACGGCTGGACCGATATGAATGATTTTGTTTTGTATGCGTTTGGGTGACGCCCTGGATGGTTTAGATTTACAAATCAGCCCAGCAGATGGCGCTGCAGTCAGCACTATCATACTTTATTTAATATACTAATCGCTTGAAATATCATGCAGGACAACGTCTGTCGGGTCCGCTAGTTATATATAATTAAAATTTTATTGCGTATTGAAGCGTCAATGACCTCTGATTGTACAATACGCGTAGTGTAAAATTGATAAGAGCGAGTTGTAATTACGAGTCGAGTCGAGTGCGATGTAACGAAGGTGCGAGTGTCAAATACTTAACTACAGTAATTGTTCGCGCCTCACTCGAGTGCGTCATTTCACTCTGTATTGTTTGTGTAAATAATTGTAACACCTTGTATACGCGTCTACGCTCTGCGAATTGTATGGGCTAACGAAAAACAATGAAACATTGCAAATTACGTCATGTTATATGTTTTACACGAGAAATCGGTGGTACTTGGACTCCATGCAACAAGATGTTCGGGATCATGTAGGTTTCATCGGCGCCAACTAAAGGAAGTTTTACTTTGAATTATACACAAATCGATTAAATTGCCGACTTGAAACAAACCGTTGTATAGTCATTACTTAAGCGTTAGTAAAGAGCATGTTAATTGCATGGGCACATATCGGTCCACTGAATAGTATATCTTAAATATGCCTTTTTTTCTTCTGGACTCATTCCATAAACTACTCGCATTATTTGGAAGGTGTTATTTTCACCTTTCGAGTGCCCTCCACTATAATCGGCGTTGTTTACCAAAAGATTGCCTCTCAACCGGCGAAGCGATTACAAGTTAGCTACTTAAGTACAAAATTGCACAAATAATGTTTGCACCCCAAAACGTGGACCCCTTTTCAGGACCCGAAAGCCTGCACACGTTGGCCGTTGCCATGGCAACGGGGTCAATAACCCACGCCACGGTATGCCTTCTATGAAAATTCAATATTCTTTTTAGGCAATTACATAAATATGACGACTCTCTGAATGCTTTGCCTAAACCACATCATAGTATATCCGAAGAAAGTGTTTTCGTGAGAAATCCTGTTCGTTATCGACAACTAAATAGGTAATTAGACCCAGCCAGGTAAAATAACATTTATTTTATAAATAAATTGAATTTACTTATTATAAGAACTTTATGTTTTTTATAGTTATTTTATATTTATCGTAAAAATCAAACTTACCCGTTTAATACAAAGATATTCACCTAGTATATTTCATATACTAGGTACTTATGGTGACACCCAATGTAAGTTATGTGTCCGAGTTTAAAAGTACTTATTCTATCCACTATCACTATCAAACGTCACATTTTGTAAGTAAATAAGGTAAAAGTGAAACAAAAACATTCGCGTGTCGGAACATTTGAACGAATGCGACCGCCGTGTTACAAACGAGCACACGGACAAACATACAAACACTCGAAATACCGAATCACGGGCGATTGTGGACCCTAGCCGTACAGTTCTTGTGGCATTAGAATTATAGGGAATGAAAAGTTAACGTTGTATCTGCGTCCACACGAATTCCATTTTCAAATTCTGCCGCGGAAATCTGGCTTTTCTACTCTACATGTAAATGCCAATTTCCTTTATAACATTTGAAAACAGTTCAATGTAAACTTTATAAAACTAAAATAGAGCTCAAAATGAATTGCAAAGTATTTTCAGACAATGCGCCACGCAATGACGTTTCGATAAAGAGACCAATAGCCCTTTGCGTACGAGTGCGACGGAGAGGGGCGATCCCTGGGGAAGGCAATACTAGGGGTGCATTTTCGTCTGAAACGTCGGGATATAAGGAATCGATGTAGAAGACGTCGGAAATTTATTGTATTTTCACAATTTAAACTTTGCTTTTCAAACGTTTTCAATTGAATCAAAATTGCTTGAAAAATTGTTGATTTTTGGGTGTGACTTGAAAATTTCAAAGTCTTATGGTTACAATGCAGTGTTTGGGTTTCTACATCATTCCTTACGTCAAAATCATTCTATTCTAGTGGTGAAAATGCCGTGAATATATTATTTCTTTAATTAAGATACAGATTACCTATCTTGTTTTATACCTTACACACAACTCCGGATTAAATGGGTTTTATAATAAGCGTATGCGTTGCTTGGTAACTGATATTTTGTAAAATTATTTTAATTCTTTTCGGTTTTGCTGTTCAAACAATGTTAAGTAAAGTGCTGCATATTGACTTTGTATCGAAATGACGTGATGACATTTGTAAGAGGTTCCATGACTATTTGAGATTTTTTTTCTATGCTAATGATAGGATGACCAAGATTTTTGACAAATTAAAGTTTCATGTAGCAACTGCAAGTAGATGCTGTTCAGTGTATGAAGAGTTATCTAGCAGGGAACGGCGTGATAAAGCATTCCCTTTGCCATCGCGGCCTAGCCGACATACTTCCTAAAGATGTTGCCACACTCAGCCCTAGTTTTAAAATTACAGGCGTTTGTTATTTTAATGGACTATAATGGAATGGCTAATATTTAACAAAACATATGAGTACGTTTACATTAAATTTTTTTTTTTTTTATGAATGGTATTTATGTTTACCAAAATTGTCATATATTTTATAAAAGATAGCTTGTTACATATACTGTAGATATAGCATTATATATGATGTGGTAAACTTTAATTAATACATACGATTGTACCACAAAAAACGGTTCGGTGGTCGTAGATTTTATACTATAATAATAAGTCCCGAGTACATACCTCGTTACAATGTCTCCTTACCACGAAGAAAGGCACACAATATCGTCAATCGTAAGGATTTGGAGAAATTGCATTAGTTGTACCCAACAAAGAGAAGTTAGACGTACACTGATACCTTGCCTCACAAAAACGCACAAAACACTCACTATAAAGTTATAAACTGAGAACGTAACTATTAACAAATATAATTAACAAAAAGGTATAAATATAAATTAAAATGCGTGTTACATAACCCGAGTAAAACAAACAGTGGCTACCAAAAAATGTGACGATCGGCCGAGTAAAAATATTTTGGAAAAAACTAAAATTATGTATTTCGAACAACTATAGTTTATGTTGTTTATTGAACATAACATAAAACAATCGATGCCCTGTATCGCCTTTAATATAGTATAATGTAAAGATATATTAATATAAGCGCTAAAACGACTGGTATACTCTCAGCTGAACTTTCGATTCGTGAAGTCTCCACTCAAATATGAGCCTTCTTATGACGTCATTCGCGATTCCTTAGCAATAGTCAAGTTGTTGTCAAAGCGTTCTTTCTTAAGCATAGAAACGAAGAGCCAAGTTATCGAGGTTTTTGGGTTGATAGCTACTAGAAAGGGAAATAACAAGGCCTATAGGCATGGCTTAATTTGTAATCTACAAACCCAATATCCGGGCCACGTCATGCATAGCCTCGTTACTTTGAGAGACGAGACTATGAAGACAGAGATCTGATAAAAAATGTCATTATTAACAGTTTTGTTTAAAATTCAATCATATCTTTCTGTGCCCCAGCGAGTGCCCATGACAGGCTACGCTATAAGATGGGATTTCGTAATTGGTCACAGGTTTGTTTCAGTGATTTTTGAGTAATAATAATTATTATTAAATACATACAGTAAAGAACAGTGTACAATAGTTAACAGCAACTGTATTAAAAGAAGCAGGGCTCTCGAATGAGAGTCGCTCTTAACGTTTTTTCCTTCACAAAGCTTCTTTTAGTATGTTTGAAGTATTTCCGCGTCAACGAGCAGTCGCGAGGTTATCATACGCGGCGCTTTTGATGTTCCCACGAATATTCCTATAGAGGGATTGTGTGCTTTGCAACAGAATTACTGACGTCATTACGGTTTAGGCATTTATTTACTGTTTTAAAATGTTATTAGCATTATTAGATATTAGTAGACGTTACTAAGAGAAATGTGATGACATCTTCGACAAAATTGAAAATCCAGTGAAGCACTTCGCAAATAAATATACCCCAGACGCGAATATAATGTGAACAGAGCCATTCGACTGGAGCCAGTGAAAACATAACGTAAACGAACAAGCCTTTCAACATTTTTTAACCAAATCAAAAGAGTCAGTAAATTGTGAGATGTCGATATCATGAATTCCCTTTGAATTCTCGTTCGCTGCGAAAATAGTTTTCCAACTCAATAAGCAACTTGTAATATCAGTTTGTTTGAGTGACTGTATCTCTTGGGCTTATGTATCTGTACTTTAAGTACTGACTTTATGATGTTTCTAACTGCACCTATTGACTTGCACTCGAATTGACTCGTCATTCCATGAAGCAGCCGCGACGCGTTTCAATTTGTGTTATATTAGATCGTAAGCTACCGATGAAGCTACAGTTTCTTGATTTTATATTTTTTCGTCCTACCCTGCTGCTATTGCAAACGACGATTTTCTAAATAATATATTAACGAACTAAGCTATATCATGCGTAGACAAAGGTATGCTGTTTTATATTATTATTTTAGCTTAGATATTTTCTATTTATTTATTTTAGATATTTAGTTTAATATTACGCACACGTGCTCTGCAATCTGAAGTATCGAGTGCTTGCAGTTTTATTTCGTTGGAGCGCAACCAAAACCATAATATTTCAAATAAAAATATTCGATCACAGAACGCTCTCAATGATGCAATGGCATAAAGCGCGTTTTTTGATAAATTCGCCAATTCACTAAAAACAAGTCCAAGTGAAAACGGCTCTATTACAGCCGGATCCTTTTACAAAATTGAACTATCAGTAAAAATATTTAGAATTGATCAAAAGTGAGGGAAATATTTTTAAAATGTAACTCTAAGCTCAAAGACCAGGGCAATAGTTTTAAGTGGGCAGTCGAAGCAGCGCAATCAAAACGCGCGCGCTGCAGATCAAAGGGCCGCTTAATGGCTTTTAAGCGCGCTCGGGGCGGGCGGCGGCGGCGGTGGGCGGGCGGGTCGCAGCTTCAAGTAGTTAGGGCGAATTGTTGCGTACACTCGTTTTTGTTTCGGCCTCGTTGTCTAATGAAAGTCACTTGTGCTCGGCGGTGCCTCTGCGAGAGCCTCCGCTGATACGTGAGCACTGAGGGCCGCTGCCTCCTGAAACTGTTCCCATTCTAACGACAATATCTTCAAGTAGACTATTAGAGGACTCGCCTTTGTGAGACTCCGTGAATAAGAAACAGGGAAATGTCTTCCTGAGAGCTTATAGATGGACTTGTTTTGTTTATTGTAGTCTTCTTGGTTATCTAGACGTTATACTATTTATTGTATTTCAAACATCAATTGCAAAGTGGTCTCATATCAACTAGTCTTCGAAAAGTGGAGGTAGGGATACGCTCACTGGGGTTGTTTGTAATAAGAAATTAACCACAGCGTACACTTATTCTGAACGAAAAATACGAAATGATTATATCGATTTTTAAGGTTTTTACTTTATTAGTATAATTTACATTTATTTAAAGAGATTTCACACAAATATCTTTCGATCTCAGAGTCATAATATAACATAAATTACATAATAACGATAATCGTGACAAATGTCAAAGTTAAAGCAATCCAATTAAATCTATTTTGTCAGATGAAGTGTAACCCGATCGGATGAAAATTATTAATTGGATGTGATTCTTATTATCGGTGAGTTGAGCCGGTCGCGATTGTCAAAAAGAGTCTGTGCGTTCGTGAAATAATTTCGAAAATTCCATTTAAAGTTAAAACTCGATATTTTTATTGCTCTCAGACGACTGTGGCTATTGAAACGCAATCAGAAATATGAAAAGAATGCACGCTACCTGCGTATTATTGTTGACAGATTGGGTACATATCTTTCTATATATATACAAGTGGCCAGCGCCTTCTAGGAGTTGAGTGCACAGGTCATCAGACGTCTTTGTTGGCAAAGCGACTTGTTGGTCATACATTCGACAGGACAAGTCTCAGTCGGAATAGCTCGCTGTGAACTCGCGACCTAGATCCTTTCAGCTCATTTGCACTATCTCAGTTTGCCATCTGAATGTTCTACAGATATCATCCGTCTTACAAATCGTCTCTATGCTCACACATGTCAAATCTTTTCATCCCGAGTTAATGTAGAGACATGGAAGCTTTTAAGCGTAAAGTTGTCCAAATAGTGTATTATGACCTTCATCGTGGCCAATGAGTAGGTATTCCTTTGACTAGATCAACTGTTACTTGGCATTGATGGAATCAGGAAGAAAATCACTAATTATAAATATTGTTTTGCTAAATAGCCCATATGGGCTGAAGAGATGGAAAAGAAATATTAACTTGGGATGGACCGACCTAAACTACTAGTAATTGTTCGATGATGAAATCTCGCCCCTATTTACGAATAGTTAAAATCGTAATTGTGAGAGGGTGACGATTTAGGGGATATTCGCTAATATTGACAGAAAACCCAACTTCCGGCAGAGCGCAGCACATTCCGCACAATTTGCCTCTAATTGCTGCGACTGTGTGCTCTAGTTATCTATACGACAAATAGACACCGTGTTCAAAATGGCATTCATTTTTGCGTTATAATTAATAGTAATAATAGAACTATTGTACTAACAGAAATTCAATTGTTAATTTAATTAATATTTTTGGAATCTTGAGCAAAAGGTGTCATGGGAACTGAAAACCTGATTTGTCAATAATGTAAAAAGAAATAAAAAAATAAACTAAATAGTAGTAAAAAGTGTGCGTCGGCCGGGAATCGAACCCGGATCAACTGCTTGGAAGGCAACTATGCTGACCATTACACCACCGACGCTGCGTACATCGAGCGCGAAAATTGCCATTATTATCATCCTACTTATCTTATAATAATAAAATATATTTGTAATGAACATTGTTATACAATTTATGTCTGCGCATAAGTAGTAATTTTATATTTCAATGAATAACAAGTTGACAAGTTGACAAACAACTAAAACGCGGTTCTCAGGTCAATGACGTCATCGGCACTAGAAGATTTCAAACGCTATTTTATGTAAAAACGCGACAAAGTAAGAACACTAGAGAGCACAATAGAGGTTGGTAAAAGTTCATATGACAGTAAATAGCGGGCTAATTAAAGTTGCACCGGCTCTAGAGTCATCTTAACCCGCGGCCGCCTACCTACCGGCGCATACCTAGACAGACAATGCCGACGGGAGAGGGCCACAGCGCACGCACCCGCCTCAGTGACGTCACACGATAATGTCAAACATACAACAGGCCAGTTTTGAGTTACTACAAAATGTATATAAGTCATTTCATCATCAGTCAATTCATCGACACAAAATGTAACTCTAAAACATAAATAAATAAATCTAAGAAATACTTAGGTAAACCAAAGAAGAAGTTGCGTCTTACAATTTTGCAAACATTTGATCCTCTGCGCCTACGGTCGACTGTGGACCGCAGCATCTCGAGTGCGCGCCGTAATCAGAGCTAATAGAAGCGCGCGTTCTTTGATCTGAAACTCAAAGGGAAGGGCCCAACTCGAGACGAGCGCGACACACCGGTTAACTTTACAATTGACACTGAATTCGGACTTTTTCCCACCCACGCAGCCGCGATGTTTAACGCCTTTTCATCTTATAATTACGATATTTGTATACTTAGTAGACTATGATACTGAAAAGTTTAGAAAATGAAAAACGGCTTAATGTAGAAAGTTATTTATTATTTATTTTATAGAATAGGGGGCAAACGGGCAGGAGGCTCACCTGATGTTAAGTGATACCGCCGCCCATGGACACTTTCAATGCCAGAGGGCTCGCGAGTGCGTTGCCGGCCTTTCAAGAAGTGGTACGCTCTTTTCTTGAAGGACCCTAAGTCGAATTGGTTCGGAAATACTTCAGTGGGCAGCTGGTTCCACAAAGTGGTGGTGCGCGGCAAAAACTGCCTTGAAAAACGCTCAGTTGTGGAACGGCGGACGTCGAGGTGACACGGCTGGAATTTCGTACTCTGCCTCGACGTCCGATGACGAAACTCAGCTGCAGGTATTAATCCGAACAACTCCTCTGAACACTCTCCATGGTAAATGCGGTAGAAGATGCAGAGTGACCCCACATCTCTACGCAACGCCAAAGGATCAAGCCGCTCGGAGAGAGATTGGTCGTCGACGATTCGAACCGCTCTGCGTTGAATACGGTCAAGTGGAAGGAGCTGGTACTGGGGAGCCCCCGCCCAGAGGTGAGAGCAGTACTCCATGTGGGGCCGAATTTGCGCTTTATATAGTTGCAAGCGTTGGCCCGGAGTGAAGTACCGTCTCGCCTTGCTGAGCACACCAAGCTTTTTGGAGGCTAATTTAGCCTTTCCCTCCAAGTGACCGCGAAACTGAACGTCGTTCGATATGTCAACGCCAAGTATTCCAATGCTGGCTGTGACTTTTATTGTTGCCAAGACTTTTATTGTTTTTCGAAGTAATCTCCGTCGCATTCGATGGAATCTGGTTCAAAGCTTCCTGACGCCTAAATGTTCGTGTTATATTGTTTGAACTTGACTCATACCAATGCCTAGGCTTGCCCATATCTGTTTATAGGTCACTCTCTTATCTTCCTCTATCATGCGTCGCACAGCACTGATGTTATCTTCAGTAGTCGCTGTTAAAGGACGTCCCTCACGCGGATCATCATTGAGATTTCTACGTCCACGCTTAAACTAATTAAGCCAATTGTAAATAGCGGCATGAGATGGGGCTTCATAAAGAAATACTAATCGCAGCAT
Organism: Pieris melete; assembly: GCA_963693345.1. Classification (NCBI taxonomy): domain Eukaryota; kingdom Metazoa; phylum Arthropoda; class Insecta; order Lepidoptera; family Pieridae; genus Pieris; species Pieris melete. The sequence goes on from CAVNZK010000114.1 coordinate 1,357,216, forward strand.
ATCATAGCTTTGTTGTTGAGTAAGCCCACAACGATAGTCATAATAAATCATTTACCGAAAATTTTCTCGCGTTAGGTTAATTTTCACGTGTAGCAAGAGTTTTAGATTTGCCCCAAAGTCACAAAATCAAATGAATGATGAATGCAATATGCAACATTAGGTTACCAAAAAGTTCTAAAAATGACATTAAAAAAAAGTTACATTAGCAATGTTTCTAACTGGCCCGGTCTAAACATTTTCAGTGTACCGGCTTTGGAAATAAGTTGTCGAGGTAAAAGCCAATAATATTAATTTGTGATACCTCTTGGAGCATCAGCAGTCCCCATGTTATAATTAATTCTTTTGTGCCTCGATCACGAAGCGCGCCGGCCCTCAGTCAGCTTTCATTGTAGTTGGTTTAATTTGATTGTATTGTGATTCTAATCAATTTATTATTTTGTGAATTTTCTGCATCTAGGGTTATACCACAACCGGTATCAATACACATGAAAAGTATATTAACACGTTCGTTGCGTTACGAGATCTATCAGATCTCTTGCAGGACTTTTGTATTGTGCGTTGAACATAATCGTGTTTTTTCACTCCTTGCGGGAGGATCTAAGTTGTTCTTTAAGTATGAGCAGGACAAATATGTATATTTGCTTCCTACTTAAAGCTGAATTAAAGGACATTAAAAAATAAATTAGAGATGGATTAGGTCCCTAGCGCACAGTACTGTAATTGTTTTAATTCCTTGCGTTAGGAGATATGTCGGTAGGTACTCGTAAAATCGTACGCCTCGTAGACGCATGAGAGGGAGGATGGGCGGCGTGGGCGCTGCGTGACTCTTTTTAGTGTTGTTCAGAATCGACATGGGAAGTCAATAAAAATGTTGGAAAATGTCCAAATTTGCCGCACATTGGCTAATAATGACAGTGATTCTGATTATGAAATATATGACGTACCTACAAACAAAGCCATGAACCTTTTTCGTTGGAGCACACGCAGTTAAACAGCACTGACGCTTCTAAAAAAATCTAAACGAATTGTTATACTTTTGCGCGTAATGTTCAAGCAATCAATGTGCTTACCATGTTTAAATAAAAAACACTTTGCATAATTAATAAAACTTTTATAATCGATAACTGAGATATTATTTTAGTGCCATCACTACTTACTACACATATTGAACTATCTTCGGGTGCGGTACGAGATACAATCGATAGGTACCTAATTTTTTTTTGGTATTTGTAGTTTATTCAAATGTCGTAAGTCGTAACTGCGTGCGAACCTAGCAAAATATTAAGCAATAAGCTATCTTTCACCCACAAAAACTTCAAAATATATGTCATTGTTTTTTTGGAAGATATAAATTATTTTCAAAAGGGTATTTTTAGGAGACTGATTAGATCTCCAACGTACCAAAGGATAGGCTTGTTACGAGATCTTTTAGGTCTCCAAAGCACCAGCTGAAAGTTCTTTGAAAATGATGGCGCAGTGAACGTGTTAACTAGCTTTTTACAAATAGTACGATAGTGAAAAGTTGTCGGGGTACACAGGTGCGACAGGAGCCGATACTACATAAAGCACGTATTCTATTAATTTATCCGTTTATTTGAGCAAACAGAGAATCAATCACTGTCAAGCATACGATAGAGCGTATGTTTGTTCGCGATAATCCCCGGCTCGCCACTCAATAGCCGGATTATTTCCTGCGGCGTTACCTCTGCTGTTTACTTACACGTGTTCCGATAACAGACATTATCGAATACAAATTCGCCTTAAATCAACTTCCTTCAAATTATTCTTATCTCGAGCTACGATTTCCCAAACACATACTCCACACTACATGCTAGTGCCACTTCTGTGACCAAATAAGAAATTTGTTAAATAAAAAACATCACTAAATCTTTGGAGATAATACTCAGTTACCTTAGAAGCAGCATACTTATCAACATAGTGTTAACCTTGAACCATAAATAGTTAAACGGAAAGCAATTAAAAGGCGCAGGACGCCATTAGCGCGTCATCGGCGAGCTCCGACAGTGAGAGAATTATACCGACACACGGTAGAACTAATGTATGGTGACGTGCACGAAAACCAGATCGCCGTTTATAACTATCAGCGCTGCTTCAGCCCATCAATACATCTGAGCAAACAAACACACTTAAATTATGATTGCTCTACTATATAAATAAGGCCGGGGCACACGATGCTACGCAACGACTGGTTCTGAACAATATTTGTGTTGAAAAGTCAAAATCATTTATTCATATAGGTAACACAATGTACACTTATGAACGTCAAAAAAGAAATATACATTAATAATTGCTTCTAATTTAACATTTACAGCCAGCTCTCAAATCAAAGGCGTAGAACGGAAATGAAGAACTGGCAATAAACTCTCCGCCACTCTTTTTAATCGCCAAGTTTGTGTTTTACACAACGTTTGTAAGGAGCTACAACCATTACACCGTGTTCCAGATGACATCTTAAGTAATAAATAATAATAAAATAAATTTAAAACAAAGATTTGTCCTCTATCAGCAGGAGGCATGGTGAAATAGGAGCACGCACTTACATTCTCGTGGGAACAACACGAAAATACATAGTCGAGTTAAATCGTGACATGAGAAAAACAAATTGTATTATTACTTAATTACTATTTTAAGTAATGAACAATAGATGTTAACGAAAATCATCAGTCTACAAATATATGGTGATCGCTCAAACGGTAGCCTTTTAGAGGAAATAAAGGAACAATATAATTTATATAAACTTTCCCAGTCAACACACAAAACTTTTGAAAAGCGTGTTGGGTGTGTCAACGCCTTACAGGTGTAGCAAGTGAAGCTCATTGAGCGGCCCCAATTGCCCATTAACTTCATACTAGCCAATTCAAGGTGTTCTAATAGCTTTGAGCCACTTTCATCAAGAAATATTACTCCGCTTTTGTTTACACTACGCCGTAGCTGCGCCTTGTGTGCGAATTGTTTTTATAACACACTAGCTGATCCGGCAAACGCCGTTTTGCCATGTCATTATATCATTTATGGTTATTGTGCCTCACTTGACATAGATAGGTATAGTGTGTAGCGGACTTTTTTGTAGATATTTATAAGATCTACAATTACTTAAAACATTTTATGGTTCTATCTTTAATAGTTTAGGCAGGGTACGCAAAATAAGAAACTTTTTTGGTTGATTTTTACACCTTGTGTCCGAAAAACCCTAATACCTTACGGAACCCTATTTTTGTTCAAAATTAAATATAGCCTATATTACTCGTGGATAACGTAGGTTTCGAATGGTGAAAGAATTTTTAAAATCGGTCCAGTAGTTTATGAGCCATTGTTCATTATGATCATTCATTATATGATTCATTACAATCAAACAACCAAACAAAGTTTTGTTGTTTGATTGTAATCTCTTTATAATATTAGTGTAGATTTAGTAATTAAGCGAATTTGTACAATCGGGTTATTTCTTTGCAAATGTTTTAATGTCATGACATTCATGTTAGGATATCTCCGAACAATCAAGAGAGCATTCATATTGATTCCCATAATTATAGGTATAGGATAAACGCCAGGGCCTTAAATGCTATGCAATGCTCCACAGAATATATTCCGCACAAATGTGCAGACTGCAGCAAAGCCTCAAAATCCGGCGTATTGCGAAATTAACGCAACATGCCGTCACCACACTCCGGTCCGGTCAGATAACGTGCGAGCCTCTCCTAGGCCTGCAATTTCCGAAGTGTCACTCCGCACTTCCTGAGACCACGTCAAATCCAACATTTCAAATGTTGGATTCGCAACTTCATCTAATTTCGAGTATATATATATTATGATCTATATTGCGCAAGTAAAAAAAACTATAGTGTAAAGTAAATTTTAATTACAATAAAAAACAACTTTATAGTTTCGCGTTTAAAATTGATAAAAGAATCGCCCCCGGGTGGGCTCGAACCACCAACCTTTCGGTTAACAGCCGAACGCGCTAGCCAATTGCGCCACGGAGGCATGTGAACACTTCACTCAAATTTAACATTACAAGTTTTAACTACAATTCAAGCTTGACAGAGATAGCAATATATGTTGATTTCATTACGCGTAAACCTGTTTCAAGCTTTTATAACTGGCTCAAAACCTCCGACACAAAATCCAGCAAAAACACCCGTATTGTGTACCGAAGTTGGTTAGAAATCTCAAGACAAATCTACGGTGTGAAGTTGGATGGAATTTGTTAGTTATTTGTGTAAAGCTTACTATTAAGGTTATGTTGACAAGTTGAGTTTGTAGTGAATAATTGAGTAAATACCTAGAATAATTTACATAGTACTATCAATGTGTGTCTCTAGTAATGAATGAAGTGCACGGCATCCGTTTGAATAAGTGTGAGTGATAAAAAGTGATTTTATAACGATACGACGCTTGTTGTTTTTGTTTGGTAACAACTTTGCCTATAAAATATACAGCGGTTTATTTTAAGTGAGTGAGCAAAAAAGGGGAATTATTCTGAAAGTTGAACACATTTGCTCTAATAATCTGCGAAGAGAAAGCGATCTAGTTTAGTAGAAATGGCGACCAGAGTGACGGGGACCTGTTGCACAGCTTCAGTTGAGAGGGCTGGCCTGCCAGGGTTGCTGCGTGATCTGCAGAGACTATCTGAAGATCAAGATTCAGCAGATATCGTATTTATATTGGGAACTTCGGAAGAAAAGGTCTTCGCACACAAAATAATACTGATAGCCAGGTAAAAAAATTTCCCGTACCGGGAATCGAACCCGAGCCTCCTGGGTGAAAGCCAGGTATCCTAGCCACTAGACCATACGGGATGTATTAATTTCGTTGAAATATATTATTATAACCATTTTCGATGATGTTATTTTAAATATAATTATTTATATTATAAGTAATTTTACAGAATTACTATTTTTCATAAATGTACAAATAATTATAAAAAACTACTATTATGTATGTGTAGTTAAATTTGATTGCTACGTTGTTATATAAATGTTTCAACTAAAAATGTAAAAGTGAACGACGACAAAATATTATCGCCCCACGAATGCACGGTAATGGCGGCGTTGTGTTTCAAATGCAAATGAATCGACTCTCTGACGGCGAAACTTATAATTTGCCTAATGAAGCGCACCTCAACTTTGCTAATTATGTAAGAGGTACATTTATTAATTATGTATTCATCTTCGTATTAATTATTCAATGCTTTGTTTCGCGAAAAACACGCGACCTTCTTTACGTATTACATTTCGACGTATAACTAACGCCATCTTCATTTATTTTCAATAATTAATATACAGATCACACCATAGAGGGCGTAATGCCAAATGTTTTAGCTCCTATTACCAGTTCGTAAAATAACTCTAATGTAGTCAATACACTTACATACTAAAGTGTGTCCTTTTCGCGACACACCAGTTATAAAATATTCTGAAGGAAAATGGGGTCCGAAATCGTATCAGAAGAGGCGTTCGCATTAAATTTGCATGAGAATACCGTCCAGTAACATGTGGCGGTTGAAGAAGTGCCGAAACTCTGACAAGTTATGCAAAAAGTTATCCCGCTCACTTCGTATTTGTGAAGAAAACCTTTATATTGAGCTCGCGGATACTGACCGTGATGTATTACAAGTGCTGTCTTATAATTTTCTGTAATTTATTACATTTCTTCCAGAACTTCGAACAGGGAATCAAAGAAAAATTCTAAGCATAACTGATATGAGTTTTATTAGATATTGCTTTAAATTATAAGAGTAGCTTATATGACAGTTTCTGTTTCACATATATATCTAACATTTATTTAATTCTTTCTTTACAGCACAGAAAGACGATCTTGACTTGATCACCTCAGTGGGTTTTATAATCTGTTTTAAACGACTTAAAGTTCACGATTGTAGCATCTAATAGATCTAATAGGTATATTTGCACAAATGCACTTGTAATTGCACTCACCTAGTTACCTACCGCTGCCATAAAGCCTGCAGAGTGTATTCGTCTTTCAAGATCCGATTTTGATAAAACTGCAGTGTAAACCGCGGAAAGTAGTACAAGCTTTATTATACCTACTTATTTAATTGCAACTGAAGGGCTTGAAGATCTAGAGTCAAGCCCTGACTCAGGTCGTAAGGTTTAAGGGGGTCGAGATCTAGCGCAAAGTATGGCCCTTGCATGTAAAATCCAGTAAATCCAGTTTGGACAAGTAGTAAAACTCAGTCTTTTGACTTTGCTGTATCACTATAAAAGACATAGGTACGTCGATGTCCGACGGATAATTTGGTAGCAGCCAGTACTCGTCACCGCATAAAATTCTTAGCTCTAACAGTCAGAAAATATTTTGTGTAAACAAATAAAAGTCAAAGAAATGAAAATTTGTAAATTGACAATTCTGTGAATGTTCTTTTCGCCACGTTCAATAAAATCTCCGCCTTGAACATTTTATTTCCACCGAGCAAATAGCGCAATCTCGACTACTATTTCCGTGTTTTGTTACTTTTAGCTGTAAAATATTACACAACCCAACCGCATTATAACTTGAATTATATTAACTATTATTCGTATATTTCTTATTTAGCTTTCGTTTTATATGCAATACATAGTTTCTGCTACGGTATGATACGGTAACAATTGTATATGTACCTACTGATACCTCCGTAGTACCTCCATATATGTAGTATAAAATTTTTGATGAAAAATACTTCGCATACTAATTTTATTTAAACATAGTATGAAGCACTTACTTTAAGGCTAAGTAAAACAATTCAATTAAGATCAGTTCTCATGTGTATTTTGTAGAGGTATAAAAGTATACAGTTTAAAATATATCTTGCATCTCTTAATTATAATACAGTTTAATAGTCCTCGCGTGTAAAAATTGACTGAAAATATACAAATAAGAACTCTGATTGGCTCGACATTAGCAGCGTATAATGAGAAGATGAAAAATAACGTCGATCATGAATACTCTTCAATATCATTCGACTGAAAGCTGAAGGAAGCTGAATGTTCATTACAGTGCGGGCTGTAATTTGTACGGCAACTTGAATGGAGCGAAATTAGAATGTTCCTAGTATAGATGCCTTTGCGCTGGCAACACTGACGACGAAATTAGCGTCATCAGTCTATTTAGCGAAATAATTCTTGTGGAACGCGATACCACGTCTGTAGATTCGACTCACAAAGGATGTAAAAGTTTTAGTTATCTTTCAAGTAGTCGTTAGCTTCGAAATCTATTGTAATTTTAGCGTTTTTGCACATTAAAGAGTGCAAAAGGGAAAGATGCCTCTGCGCCCTGATTAATGGCTGTTTGCTAACGCCAAGCTGTACACCACAGACTACGGCGATGCATTAATCGTTAGCCGGCTACGAGTTGCGACATTTCCAAACGTGGCGGACATTACGTGATCAATCATGGCGCCGATACAAATTGTGTTTGAGCATCCTTGACTGATTATCTTCTTACCGACACTTGTGCTGAGAACTATTTATAAGGTCATTATAAAGCATAGTACAAATTATGTTCCACCTGATAGTGGTAAAGTTACAACTTTAACAATTTTATGGAAAAAGTAATATTGTATCTATTGAAAATATATACTTTTGATAAAAAGTGCGGCGCAGGGTTTCCTTATATCTATGACCACCGTGTATTGCTATTCGGCCAATTATGGAAGGATTTGTAAATTAGTAACAGCAAATATTCAGCATCAAAAACAATACGCGAAGCCACATCATTTGTGTGTGCTCTGTTGTCGAGCAAAGTTTGTCAGTTTGACGTTTCCTTCCCAGAGATTTACCGCGCGCTGACAGATTCATTATAGGAACAAAGTGTCGCATTTAAACTTTGCACAAAACATAAATACAATATGTCATTTTCAATAGTCACCACAATAATATGAACATAGTCATATAACGTAAAAATATAGATTTTTCGTCTTTACATATTCATTATTTCGTCATTACATATTATATTTTTTTTTTTAAAGTACAATAAATCTTAAAAAGATTAATTGTAGTGTACAAGTGATAATTGTAGTTTATCTACTACTAGAGAGAAGGGGTTTATTTTGGTTCCGAAAAATTCTTAAATTTCGTTTGTCTATGTTTTTATTATATTCAGATGTTTGTCCGTATTTCCCTTTTTAGCTAATATTTTTTTCATTATTTCCGATAACGATGCTGCTTTTCAGCATTTGCATTGCAAACGTATTGTAAGTGATCAAAATTATTATTATGAGAATTGCTAACACATTAACCTTTATCAAAAAAAAAATCACAAGTGAATGTAAAAATTCAGTTTAAAATAATAAATTTTAACCTAAGAAATTGAAATAATAATAATATATTCACAATATTATCCACATTTTATGTTATATTATAATAATAGTTGTAAACAAACTAGGACTGATTATTATACGACAGACGATAATGAGGTTCGAAAAATATTTTGTCAATTCACGATAAGCTAATGGGTCTCTTCATAAATGCTTAATATATTATATAAAAAACAATAAAAGTCTTCCGTTAGGGCAAGCCAAGACATGTGTAAACTTACTTACATATTTTACAAAATCGCCTAGTCGTGTTTATGGACGAAGCAAGAGCCTTTCATAGAGTAAAGAATAATTTGATTTGACGAAATAAGAATACCAATATATCGCTCATTAAAACTACAAATACATATGTAATTTGAAGTGTCTAATACTCTACTGGACTTGGTGAAAAATTGGAGAGTGCTGCAGCCGATTTATCTAATTGAATGTTTAACGTTTTACATTATCGATGCTGAAGTACCGGAAAGAAGTGAGGAAGATTAATGGACAATGTCGGATATTTGGGCGTCATCGGAGACGACGAACCGCGAATTAATTACGCGCCGTGTGATTAACGACATGAATCTGGTGATCAACACCAGTAATCCCTGATGTTTATCGTGTTCATCTCTAATAACTCTAATAATTTGGACGCCTATCTTCATTACATTTTGTACAACAATACTAGTAAAGTACTGTTAAGACAAAACAAACGACGACGGAGCATCTTTTGCTTAACTTACAACTTTATTACATGATTAAAATTGCTGTAAAACTTCTTAAGTACACGGTGCATCTCAGTTTTGAGTTTATAATTATTAAAGCACGGTACCTCCAAAGTTTTTATATTAAATAAGTAAATAATTTGTCAATTTAAAGTTAAATACACTGGTTGCGACATAGCAATAGCATAAAACTCAACATCCGCTACGATATTTTCTACTCTCAGAATTCCTAGCTCTATAACATAATGCTGAAGCGATAACAATGGCTTAGTCCTGCCATGTTTGCAACTTCTATTAAAGTAAAGCAATAATTAAAAGTACTCGACTCTGTTTTCATTAACTCTTGTTTTGTTTTGTGCAGATGCAAAAGTTTTCAGAACACAAAGCGCGGCGAGGTGTGTCGCATCCCAGGGTGCACAGTGACGCCATCTGTGGGAGCGCAACCCACGCCCGTGCGGATGTCGCACGTGCAACCGGAAACGTTTCGGTTGTTTATTCAGTATGTCTATACTGGAAAGGTGCTAATATTTTAATCTTATTCTTCACAAAGAACTAACGCAATTCTATTCTAAATTTTATACTTATTTTGTTACTGAACGTTAAGCGCCATCTGTCGCCAAATAGCGCTATATAGTTACAAATCTTTTAAAATTTAGTTTTTTTTGGTTTGAGATTTTTGCCATAAATATAACGTAATATAATATTCTCTGTGAAGCTGTTATTACAAGATTCGAGAGTATTTGAAATGATGACGTTAGCCGCGGACCTCGGGGTAGAGGACTTGCGAGCGGCCTGTGAAGACCACGTCACGTCTACTCTAAGTGTTGAAAGTGCCTGCACTTTACTTGCAGCTGCTTTGGAAATTCAAGATCGACCAGGTTTGGCTCATCTAAACATCAATTTCAATAGTTTCCGCAAGTGCGATGGTGGTGTAATGGTCAGCATAGTTGCCTTCCAAGCAGTTGATCCGGGTTCGATTCCCGGCCATCGCACACTTTTTATTCTTAGAAAGAATATTATATTAAAGCCCTCAGCAAATATGTTTTATAATTACTTCAATATTAACTCGAGATTCAGTATAATATTAATATTGAGTTATTATTAATTTTGTAAAATATGACGACATACACAGAACATATTATATAAAACACAGAATTATATATAAAAAAAATATTTTTGCGTGGCGTTGAAACTAGAATAAATTAGTATCCCATAGAAAAAATTGTTTCCGTTTTTCTGCGAGCTCCATAAGTTTGACATTCGACTTGAGCTTTGACAATAATTATTGTCAACGCTCAAGTCGATTGTTCATAATATTCGGAGTATAATAATTTTGCGGAGTATATATTATTTCTTCTTGTTAAAATGTCAAAACAAATATAAAAACATGGTTCCTGATAAGAAGTTAAACCCACGCGATATTTGTATACCATTACCAATGACAGTTAGTCTTGTATAGTCTGTACTCTGAAAAGTATAGACATTAGCTGTAGACAACGGAATTCACAAAATAGACGCCGGGTCGCGTAAATTACAGCTTTCTTCGGAGTTCAAGTAAATAAGAATTAAATAAATTAACGAAATGGCGTACAAAGGCCCACCAAAAGTTCAAAAAGTGATGGTGCAGCCCATCAACCTTATCTTCAGATATCTACAAAACAGGAGTCGTGTACAAATTTGGCTGTACGAAAACGTAAACCTAAGAGTGGAGGGTCACATTGTTGGTTTTGATGAATACATGAACATTGTACTTGACGAAGCCGAAGAAGTTCATATGAAGACTAAGAATCGAAAACAAATTGGACGTATTATGATGAAGGGAGATAATATAACTTTGATACAAAACGTGAATCCGACTCCGTCTGGATGAACTTAGGTTATAAGTGATGGACATTCCTAGGTCTAAATAAATTGAAGTAATACAGTTATGGTGAACTTACTCTCAGAATTTGTGTTATTTTATAATTAAATATAAGTACCTTAACCAAATCGGCTTTTATTTTATTATAAAAACTACAATATAATCAAATCCCAGTTTTAATCACAAAAACAAATTATTACATTAAGATTTACTGTGCTACTTTACATAATAGCTCCGATAAATTGATTTGATATTAAGATTGTAATATTTTGGGCAAGGTGGTAAGAGTGCATCATCATTTATGGAGAGGTGCATAGCATTTATTGGTGATAATGCAGCGGAGTGTGTCAAGACAAATGCATTTCTCAATCTGCCTAAAGAAGCACTTGTAAAACTCATCTCCTCGGATTTTGTAAGTAATATATTATGATTTCTACAAATACTAGCAAATATATGCCTATGTCACTACCTCACATCTGTTGTAATAGGATAAAAAGTTGAACATTTTGTGTTTAACTTGACCTTATTATAAGGTCAAGTTTATGAGGCTTATAAAAATAATAATAAAATAAAGTAGAAACTTGTTCTAATCAATTTACTTCAAACTGCTTTTGTAGATTAGGATTCTCGTACAGATAATTTCCTACAACAATATTTCCTTAAGAAATTATGATGTGTACATCAAATTCTGTGTCAGTTGTGTTTAGAGGAAGAAGAAGTTTGGCGTTGTGGTCTAGCTTGGGCCAAACAACGTGCTGGAGTGACACAACCAACTGCACACTGGACAGAAGAAGAACGAGCAAGAGTGTGTCACCATCTAGCACCACTAATGCACCACATACGGCTCCTGCTTATTGGTTAGGCATTTTTGAATTTATAGCTGATTCACTTTATTTCAATGATTCACAACTTGCAAATCTCTTCTTCTCTTCTCTATAAACCTTAAACATGTATTTTAGTAAGTATTGTTAAAAAAAGTTAATTATGGCATTTCATATGCAGCTAGTTGTATTACGGAATTATTTTAGATAGTGCAGTGTTTGCGGAAGAAGTAGAGCCAACTGGTGCGGTGCCGATGGAACTCTCCTTAGAGCGTTACCGACGTGCGGCACTCCACGCAGCCCGTGCAGATCCTGACAAACTCACTCAACCCAGGTATAGCATATATCTACTTACACACATCACAATTGACGATAAAACAGAGTATTGTTTGTTCAACTTCTACAATCAGCTTATATACGAAAAGGCGTACCAAATAGACCGTCATCGCACTAGTGAGTGAGTGTCCATGGGCGGCGAAATCACTTAACGAGAAAATAACTTAAAAAACTAGATAAAGCCGACGTTGCAGTCAACCAGTTAGTCAACTCTATACATTCCCAGAAGTTTGCAATTTTACTTTTTGGCGTTTTACATTTCATTAATGGCTAGTCTATACTGAGTACTGCACTGCATATCACAAGTAAGACGCGGATAGGCCGCGTATTTAATACAAGACTAGTTTCCAATGAAAGAAATAGAATAAAGAAGACTTTAAATTTAGATTTGTTGTTGATTTTAAATAAAAGCGAAAATGTTTGTTTTCTCTTAATTGTGTAGACGAACTGTTTAGTCAAATCATGAACTGTACATACCTATTATTTTGAATTTTCAGACTTGCTGTAAATATGTTTGCTGGATCTGTTATCCTACAACAAGACAAAAGTGGTTTCCAAACAGTAATTAACAGTTGGTAATTATTAACCTTGTACTTTATAGCTGTAGTTATATTAAACAATAGCACAATAATTGTTTACAGTATTATTATTATTATTTGACATGAGCTTCTTTATAGAAGTTGGGGTTTGTATTTTTTTTTTCCAATAAGCTAGTTAATTGACTGCAGACGTTCAAATAGAACAGAAATTGTATTAATACTTCTCATAGCATATCTTGTTTAGTGGCAAGACTTGTAAAATTCAAAAATAGATACAAATTATTTAGAAGGAAAATGGGTATTAATTAAGTATTCAAAGCCATGGACTCCAAAACTTAAGTCTAAAAGCTTAACAAATTAAATTGGTTGGAAAAATGCCTTAGTAACAACTAATTAGTGACTGACTCGGTTGCTTAAGAATCAATTATTGTTATTAAAATAAATAATCACACCAACTGGTTTTCTTAAGTTTTGTTGCTATGTTTATTATACATAGCTAATGACTTATAAATTAATTACAGGTGTGGAACACCAAAGCAGTGTTGGAGGCTGGTCTTCAGGGCTTCAACACATGGCTTTTCTGCGCAAGCTTTTCATTCACACTGTGATGGAATATCACCTGTCTTATTACTCGTACAAGTACTAAAAATTTATTAAGTTTTATTTTACACTCAAAATTACATAATGAATAAAAAGCTATCTGCACTACGACCTGTGTCGTTTCCTAGATCATTTTGCTTCATAGGCAAGTTGCTTGAGACATACTGTCAATATTTAACTTTAAATATTAAACTTTAGTTAATTTTCTATTTTTTTGAAACCCCGGTTAAGTACTTGCTTTACTGCCGAAAGCCGAAGTTTAGTAAAATTTAAATAAAACTAACATTAACAAATATGCCTGTCAGGCCAGTCATAAATAATAAAACTTAAATCAAAATTTTAATATGATTTATTATTATCTAAAGCAGAGAGAATATTTCAGTTGTCTCGGGGGCCGGTGATAGGTGGTTGGTGCGAGACGGGGTGGGCGAGTGGGGCGGGGGGTGGGGCAGGAGGATACGTTCCCGCGGAGAGGGGGCTCCTCTTCTCTCTTACCGACCCACCCGCGCTGTATTCGCTCACCAAGAAGGCGTTTGCGCTCTGCTACCATCCAGAGTATGTATAATTATTCTTGTCGGAGCATATGAGATGTTAAGCTTACTTTCATGTCCTGTCGACAGATGCGGACCAATATTTGGCGCCGGAGCAGACTTACTGATCTCTAATAATTGCAATACAAATTCAGAGAGCTACAGCAACCTTCACTCTTACGGCGATTCGTTGTCCCCAGCCTCTCTAACACCCGAATACAGCTTCACCGTTCGGGACTACGAAATATTCACTATTAAACATAATTAACTGTGATTTTCATATATATATTGATTTATTGTTATATTCTGTACACATTTAAAATAAAAACTTAACATACGAAATTGCTGAATAAAAACTATTTTTATTTTATGTATCATTTTGATGATGATTCAATTTGGAGTATCTAATTTCATATTAAATTCAATAAGTATCTTTAGGCGGTTACAAACAAAGGGTTTTTAAAAATATATAATAAGCTTACCCTGGAATAGATTTCATTGAAACTGGCATAAAGTTAAAACTATTGCCATAATATTATAAAAAAAAATAGATTTCATGCACCTTACTACGTGTTAGGGCTTCATAGCCTAGCGGTCTTATTAAGTGGCAGCTAGGTGAGGGAGAGGGGTTCGATTCCCGGTTCGAGGGCACCTACTGGAAAAAACGTAATGACGTCACGCGGAAGGCAACGCTTGCATACATTTTGTTTGAGCCGGCGCATACGTTCGGAAATTTCTATTCAGTATCGCCGATCGCGCCAGCGCCGCGTGCATCGGACTTATTCTCTGTATTTGTTACGCCATAGAAATGCAACACGAAAATGTGTGAGGCAGAAATATTAATATTTGCTGTTGAAAAATACTCCTGCCTGTGGAATATTCATGACAACGACTATCACAACAGAGATGTCAAAGATTTGGCCTGGGAGAACGTATTTCGAGTGTTCAATGGATATACCCAATACCGACGTTTCTTTTTCTTAGATTGATAATAATAAATCGTCGTGCGTTCACCACGCTATCACTATCTGTACTGATTGTATACAACCGGTACGTTTGCGCTAGTCTACGGGATTTCAAATCGAAATTCCACATTCGGAAATTTAATACGGAAAACGTGTGTATGCTGCCAGCCTGAGACGAGCGATATTCATGTTTTTAAATTATGTCCAATGCCGTAGCATCTTCCGTGGGCAACGTCATTCGCGCGCGCACCTCGTAAAATTTCACTCTCATCAATTTTTCATAACGCGCCTAAAGAAGTATAACTTCAAAAATAACTATTCAAAAATATTGTAAACGGAAGTTTGAAACGTATTGGTAGAAATAAAATGACACTTTTAATAATTATACACAGACACTAACAGCTTTATCACTTCAAAATGCTTACCTGCTAACAGCTTAAAGGCATTTATAAGACCGATCTGAAGAACTCCCTACAAATTTCACATTCGATCTTTGCCGACGACATTAAATTTTTTTGAAATCGACTCTCCCAATCTGAGAAAATCATTCAAATACCTTTCACCAAGAACACTCTTAAAGGTATATAAATGTTACATAAGACCACTTTTAGAGTACCTATGCCTACAGCATTTGGGATCCATATTTCATAAAGGATATTAGTATGCTTGAAAGGGTTCAAAGAAAAGCCACCCTCAGGAAGAAACCTTATCTTTTGACTTTACTGATTTAGGATGTAGGAGATTAAGAGGAAATCTTATTGAAACCTATAAAATCCTCACTGGCCACTATAATGTACCAGGAATTTAGAAGCTCTTTATTTTAAGTGAAAATACACATTTCAGGGGTAGTTCTTTAAAACTTAAGACCACTCAACATAACACAAATTCCCTAAAGAACTTTCTCCCAAACCGAGTAGTGGCTGACTGGAATAGGCTTCCGGAAAGTGTAATCAGTGCACCATCTCCGAACTCCTTTAAAAATAGATTGGATGGTTTCTCCAAATCTCAAAATACACGCGCATCAGCTTATTAAGCTGCTAGTGTATACATAATAATATATACATAATCATAATAATAATATAACCAGCGACATGTAAGTCTAGCGCTGGCCGATACGTGGAGGGGATTGCTGCGCATGTGTACTGTCGCGCGGGGGACAAAATGCGACTGGAGAGTCAATTGACGCTCTTCATTCCGCTAGCCCCCCTAAGGTACCTTATTTTTTACTTCTGCGCAATAACGGTCAGCGCTAGAGTTTCGTGCCGCTACTTATAACAGTGTGACCTTTCGAATTTATATATTATTTCCCTTTAATGCGTTTTACCTTGCGGATATTCTTTTTACAAAACTCATTGAAATAACAAACAAAATTTATATCAAAAGTATGTTTTACTTACCTTCCATTGTGTTTTCAACATCTCTTAAGTTTCTTTGTTCCATATTATCCAATTATAATACCTACATTCAATCATCAAATAAGGTCGTGTATTTTGTTTTGATTTTTGTACTCAAAATTAACAATGCATCGTCGAGGTGGCAAGCGAATCCGAATGGATGATCCTCCTCCGGAGTACGTAAATCCTATGACACCAGCAACTCCTATGACGGACTATGGCAGGCAATCTGTTCATGAACCTAATCCGTCTAATATAAACTATTCTGGGTTTAATGCTGGAGCTCCGGTTAATTCAACTGCTATAGAAGCCCCGAGAGAAGAGCCGGACGAGCATGAGGACGAGTTAAGGTCACCTTCACCGGCAGTTACTAAACGCATAACGCGAAGCAGGGGTCGAGGTGGTGACGGTGGCTAAAATAAAATAAAAAAAATATGTTTATTATGGAACATAAGATACATGTATCACTTATTCCACGTCATTAAATTTGAAGGCATCCCTACTCATCGGCAAAGAAGACAGAGGGTGTAGGCCGAGAGAAAAAGCCGGCGTAAAAAACTCTCGGTACTCTTTTAAAATGTCGGACGAAATGCTATGTCGGACGATTAGCAGAGTTGCCTCCGACGCCCTCAGTTCGACCCAGACGCGGTCGAGGTGGTCGTGGAAGAGGTGGAGCGGTAACGATCTTAAAATCGGTTGCCCGAATCTGATAATACTGATTATGCAGGAGTCTCGGGGCACCTCAACAATTTTTAATATTAAAATCGAATACAAAAATCAATTATTTTTAATCATCGATTTTTCATGCTAAAAAACAATCGATGAATTTACCGAGAATGTCACATCTCTTATAACCAATAAATGTAGAAAATGGCGGATTGTTTACAAATTTCAATACATTTCACAAAACTAATTTTTTTTTTAAATACTAAGACACATTTCCGGCAGCAAAAATCACTTGGAGGTGTTCCAATCAAGGTGCCCCGGGACTCCTGCATAATCAGTATCATCAGATTGGGGCGACCGATTTTAAGATCCAAGTTCCAACCCTAATCTATTGCGATTTAACAGCACTAGCTGTATAAAGAGAGAAAAAAAAAAGTTATATTATCTGACAAATGACAATTGACATCTGTAAAATTTACGCGCGGCGACGCGATCAATAAACTTATTTATGAAAACTATTGTAATAATTATCCCTTTTTATATAGTCAAGTTTCACTAGCAAACCTTCTAAAATTATAAAAGTAATTTAATTAAGAACATTTTTGGATAAAGTAAATTTGAATTAGATTAACATATATGTGAAATAAGGTCAGTGTAGTGGTCGATGAATTTTGTTTTGATTTTTGTACTCAAAATTAACAATGCATCGTCGAGGTGGCAAGCGAATCCGAATGGATGATCCTCCTCCGGAGTACGTAAATCCTATGACACCAGCAACTCCTATGACGGACTATGGCGGGCAATCTGTTCATGAACCTAATCCGTCTAATATAAACTATTCTGGGTTTAATGCTGGAGCTCCGGTTAATTCAACTGCTATAGAAGCCCCGAGAGAAGAGCCGGACGAGCATGAGGACGAGTTAAGGTCACCTTCACCGGCAATTACTAAGCGCATAACGCGAAGCAGGGGTCGAGGTGGTGATGGTGGCTATGTCGGACGATTAGCAGAATCGCCTCCGCCGCCCCCAGTTCGACCCAGACGCGGACGAGGTGGTCGTGGTAGAGGCCGAGGAAGAGGTGGAGCTCCACCACCACCTGCATACTCTCCACCCCCAGTTCTCCTGCCAGGCGATGATGAAAACAGTTTATATAATCTATTGCGCTTTAACAAAACTGCAATTCATGTTAGTATATTTGCTATATTGTAACAAAAACATCTACAAGTATTCACCAGTTTTTGGCTTTAACAAAGATCTAAACTACAAAGAATCAACAAAATTTTCATTATACAGACACTTTATCCACCTGCAATACAATTATAGACATGACACTCGTATATTACACACTCTTAATCATTAGCTGTACCTAGTTAATATATTATTTCCATGATAACAACAAGTTTTAAAGTATCAGTGAGTACTTTTGGGGAAAAAAAGTTAAAAGTAAAACTTAACCTTTTTGGTATGTACTTAATTTAACATAGTAATAATCTGTAATTGGCCTTAAGGCACTACTATATGTAAGCTGTAGTATTATAGATATTGGCTGTAGATTTTGGATCTTAAATAAGTATGTATGTACTATGATACCATAAAATGTAACCAACCTTCCAAAATAACCATATGTACTTTTCTCTTGTATATTAGCAAGTTGTTGACATGTGGATTGAGGAATATAAAAGCAATAAGGAAAGTGCACTGGTGCAGCTCATGCAGTTTTTCATCAATTCCTCTGGGTGTCGAGGAAAGGTCACACCAGATATGGCTCAAATGGACCATACACTCATCATTAAGAAAATGACTCAGGAGTTTGATGAGGTATTCTTAAAAAAAAGTTATCAGAAATGTTAAAATTTTCTCTAAAGTTCGTTTTATTACTACACAGAATGAACTTGCTTGTCTATTTCATTAAAGATGTGTTTATAATTGGTTATTTCTTTCTTTAGTTGCAAATCAATTGAAGCAAGAGCTTTTGAAATTTTAAATGAGTAAAGCTTAATAAGTTAGTCCGTAGTCTATTGTCAACCTTAATAATATAAATGTTTTTTTGGAATACAGTAATATTATAGTTCTTTTGATTAGTGTTTGTATTCTATGTAAGTTTGAAAAGTAAAATTTTTATCTGTATCTAGGAAAGTGGTGAATATCCTTTAATAATGTCGGGCCAGACTTGGAAAAAATTCAGAGCAAACTTCTGTGAATTTATACAGAAATTGGTAACAATGTGTCAATACAGCATCATCTATGACCAATACCTCATGGACAATATCATCTCACTGCTCACTGGGTTGTCTGACTCTCAAGTTAGAGCATTCAGACACACTGCAACATTAGCTGGTGAGTAATAAAGTCACACTTAAATTAATAATTTTCAGATTTTACTACCTTATTTGTGTGCTTGTAAATTCAAAATGTAACACATTTAAATTGAGGTTTAATACTGTGCTGGTGTAAGTAGGTATTTAATCACTTCACACTTCATATATGGACAAGTTCTCAAGGATGTAGAAGATAAAAAAGAACATCTTTAATAACTGTGTTGTCTGTTTATTCCTCTTTTTGCAGAGAACACAAAGATTTTACCAAAAATGTCTAGCAGAGACTATCTCTTCTAGCACTATTTTTTTGAGAATTTATAAATGATAAATGACAATAGTATTGCTTTGCCCATAGCACCTACTCTATATTTGGAGGTCTCACAAGTGACTATTATCTATAGTTTTAAAGTTTTTAGCAGAATAAAAAGCATACTGTTCATTAGTTGACAGACACTTAGTGGTGTTCTTCTCTAGAAACCTATGAATTAGTGCGAATACTAGCTTTCTTCAGAATACAATGTTCATTGAAGTTAAATAGTTCTTAAGACAATTTATATTAGTTTTTATGTCATTTAAGACTCGCCTTCTTTATTTAGCTTATGACAATATCCAATAACTTATAAATTTATAATAATATTATCAATGAGAATGATCACCCCAGATAATCCTGCCAACAATAAAGTTATTCATATTTGAGAAATACCCAGTCTAACCTCTACTTCAAATGCCAAACGGTGAACTGTATAACCCTTGCGTAGATAAATGCACAATCTAAATCATCCAGTGTAGTGATATATTTTCCCTGCTGCTGCAGCGAATACTCCATTTAGTGTCTGATACGTATCCAACTCTGTAGACTGTACTCCTTGAGGCAACACACAATCCCTTTCTTTATGACGAGCCTCAACAAACTTTGGACTTGCACCGTCTTCAAAATGAATACTAATTGACTGATATTGCTCTGTCCATGACTTTTTTACCATTAACACTCTGACTATTGAAGATACTGTGATTATTTGTAGACTTAATTAACAAACTTGTAAAAAGGCTGTATGTGAGCCTAATTACAAGGTTTCTCATTAATTAATGAAAAACATGTTCCAATATGAGATTACTTTAAATAATTACCATTTCCCTCGAAGCAATTTATTATTTACTTCTTTGTATTTTTTTTTGTCGCCGTTTTTGTTCTAATATATTGAATGTTAGAACATGCTAGCGATGCCACATACTCGTGAAATGGTGCTACTTATGGTGACTGGTCGTACTTGAATTTGTGTATGCGGTGATGTTAGTTGTTTCGACTACGTATTTGCGTGTTGTTCCCACGAGAATGTAAATGCGTGCTCCTATTTGAAGATGCCTCCTGCTGATAGAGGACAAATCTTTGTTTTTTATTTATTTTATTATTATTTATTACTTAAGATGTCACATGGAACATGGTTGCAGCTCCTTACAAACGTTGTGTAAAAAAAAAACTTGGCGATTAAAAAGGGTGGCGGAGAGTTTATTGCCAGTTCTTCTCGTCCGTTCTACGCCCTCGATTTGAGAACTGGCAGTAATTGTAAAATTAGAAGCATTTAATGTATATTTCTTTTTTGACTTTTGTCGCACTGACAAAACGAAACTCCCGCTTGGACCTCACCACATCGATAACACGCAATACATTAAAGTCACTTGTCGAAGTAGAATATAGTATTTAAAAATCATCTGTTCTGTAATATTTTTCTTTAATGCTTTATTTCCAGTGATGAAGCTCATGACCGCCCTGGTGGACGTGGCGTTGCTGACCAGCGTGAACTGCGACAACTGCCTCCGCCAGTACGAGGCCGAGCGGCTGAAAGCCCGAGACAAGAGAGCTTCCGATCGACTCGAGGTGTTAGTGGCCAAGAGGCAGGAGCTGGAAGAAAATATGGAAGAGATCAAGAATATGCTGTCTTATATGTTTAAATCTGTCTTCGTACATCGATACAGGTGCGTCGGCACACGCGTAATGCTGTTTCTAGCTTTACGCTGTTTAATCTGTGTAACCTGGACATTAGAAAAAGCCAGATTTTGTATTCGTTTGAAAAATAATGTTTCAGGGACACGTTGCCGGACATCAGAGCCATCACGATGTCCGAGATCGGAATATGGATGGAGAAGTTCCCGGCTCACTTCCTGGACGATCTCTACTTAAAATACATCGGATGGACTCTTCACGACAAGGCGAGGGCCACTTTTGATTTTCGGCCTGCGGTACTTCGATTTCTCCGAAATAAAGTCTCACTTCCGTGGCCTTCTCTACCGAACAGGTGGGCGAGGTGCGTCTGCGGTGTCTGCAGGCCTTGCACCCGCTGTACCAGTGCGAGGAGCTGAAGAGCAAGCTGGAGCTGTTCACCAGCAAGTTCAAGGACCGCATCGTGTCCATGACCCTCGACAAGGAGACGGAGGTCGCCGTCCACGCGGTCCGACTGGTCATCGCGATACTCAAGTGGGTCCCGCTTCGGTCTCGGCCGGCGACGAGGGGCGAAGCCTGACCGCTCTTCTGTCGCAGGATGTACCCCGACGTGCTGACGGACAAGGACTGCGAGAACGTGTACGAGCTGGTGTACTCCTCGTGGCGCGCCCTGGCGGCGGCGGCCGGCGAGTTCCTCAAGTGGCGCCTGTTCCGCGACGACTTGCCGCCGCCCGAGGCCAGGTCGCGGCGCGGCAAGGTGCGGCTGCCCAACACGGGCCTGCTGCGGGACCTGGTGCAGTTCTTCATCGAGTCCGAGCTGCACGAGCACGGCGCGTACCTCGTCGACTCGCTCATCGAGTCCAACCCGATGATGAAGGACTGGGAGTGCATGACGGACCTGCTGCTGGAGGAGGCCGGCCCCGGCGAGGAGGCGCTCGACAACCGCCAGGAGTCGTCGCTCATCGAGCTGATGGTGTGCTGCGTGCGGCAGGCGAGCACCGGGGAGCCGCCCGTGGGACGCGCCCCCGCCCGCAAGCACCCGCCGCCCAAGGACGCCAAGGTCGTGGCCGAGGAGAGGGCCAAGATGACGGCGCACTTCGTGGTCGCCATCCCGGCGCTGCTGGACAAGTTCAGCGCCGACCCCGAGAAGCTCACCAACCTGCTGGCCGTCCCGCAGTACTTCGACCTGGAGCTGTACACGACGCAGCGCCAGGAGGGCAACCTGCTGCTGCTCCTCAACAAGATCCGCGACATCGTCTCGACGCACACCGAGGCCGAGGTCATCGAGACCTGCGGCAAGACCCTGGAGGTGCTCTGCAGCGAGCAGTGCGCCGTCTACTCGCGCTGCAACGTGGCGCGGGCCACCGTCACCGACCACTGCGTCAACCGCTACAAGGAGGCCGTGGACGACTACCGCAGCCTCATCGAGGGGGTGAGAGACCGCCGCCGCCCTTCCGCAGGCCAGCTTCCGCCCACCTCCGCCCGCCTGACCGTCCTCCGTCTCTTGCAGGGCGAGACCCCCGACGCGGACGAGATCTTCAACGTGGTGAACTCCCTCCGCAAGGTGTCCATCATGTACATGTGCCACAACCTCAACGACACCAACATCTGGGACTCGCTCTTCGAGGACCTGCCCAAGTGCCTCAAGAACAACGAGACACAGATGCCCACCGAGGTGAGCGGGGCCCCCTACCCCCGTTGTCCCCTTCCCCCATTCCGCCGACCCTCAGTCGTCCCGTTGACCGAACGCTTTCGGACAGGCGTTGGTGTTCGTGGTGCGTTCCTGCTTCTACTCGCTGCTGTGGGCGCTGAACGAGGCGGAGGAGCGGGGCGTGACGGGCGAGGCGGCCTCCGCCCTGAGGGACCGCCTGCGGGCCTACGTGCTCCACTGCCAGCTCATCGTCGCCGACGGCCTCACGCTGGAGCTGCGAGAGGAGGTATTCGCTCGCTCGGGACGCTCTCCCGCGTCGAGTCGAGTCACGTGGAACGTTCTATTTCTGTTGGGCAGGCGTACGTGTCCCTGTGCGACCTGCTGATCTTCTTCGCGGAGCAGGTGGCCCTGGGCGACTCGGCGCTGCGGCCTCTCGTGCTGGAGGCCGACTCGCACCTCTGCGACCTGCTCAACGCCGCCGTGCAGGAGTTCGTCTTCTCTCACCAGAACTACGGTAATCGCGAACCGTCTCATCTCAGCGTCGGTCGCGGAGGGGGCGATCTTTATAAAAAATATATTTGTTATAACGTTCGCCCCCAATCCCGAATATATGGGGGCAGTAAATTCACTCAGTTTCGAGTCTAGTCGATTCCGTAAAATCTGTATTTTTTAAAAAGAGTAGAAGAGAGTCGTTCGCCGACAGCGTGAGTCTCGTTTGAAAAGTAGAGACGGGCGAGACTCGCGGTGAGCGTCGCGGGGTCTCGGGGGTCTCGGGGGTCGCGGGGTCGGGGGGCGGCGGGCGTAACTCGGGTGTGTCTGTTTGCATGTCCCCTCGGATGCGGCGCGTCTTCGCCTTGCCGGTAAGCCCCTCCGCCGTCGCGACGCATTTTACCTTAGTAATGTCCGCCGCCCGCCGCCCGCTCCGCTCGCCGCTCGCCCGCGCGTTACTAAGGGAAAATGGTCGCGGAGGCGGTCTCACGCCTTTTGTGTTCCTTTGCGCTATTATTATATTCTTCTCGAAACGCTTTTTCGGCTCGATTCGCTCCGAGTAGTGTCGCTTCGCCCCGTTGCTTGGTTTCCGAGACGGTCGGTCGAAGGTCGGTCTTTCGCTGACACGAGGCCCGTTGCAGACGGCCAAGACGAGAGACGCATCGAGGAGCTCCACAAGCGCCGGAACTTCTTGGCCGGGTACTGCAAGCTGATCATCTACAACGTGGCGCCCATCCGCCGAGCCGTCGACGTCTTCAAGCATTACATCAAGGTATCTCTTCGCCTTCGCCGGCGTCCGCTTCTCACTCTTGTCCGGGTGCTTTCTCACGATTGACTTCGCAGTGCTACAACGACTACGGGGACATCATCAAGGCCACGCTGAGCAAGGCCCGCGAGATCAACAAGCAGAACTGCGCCCTGGCCATGGAGCTTGCCATGCAGGCCCTGTACGCCGACATCAGAGCGAAGCATCCGAACCCGCAGCGGAACTCGCCCGAGCTGCTCGAGCTCAAGGTGGGCTTCTCTCTCTCCCCGGCTCGATCTGTCGCGTCGCCCGCTCGTATAATGACGACGATGACGCGGGACTTTCAGGAGTTGGCGAAGCGCTTCTCGATGATGTTCGGGCTGGACGCCCTGAAGAACCGCGAGGCGCTCGTGACGCTGCACCGCGCCGGCATCTCGTTCGCGGCGCTGGAGCCCTCCGCGGGCGGGCAGCCGCCGCCCAACCTGCTCTTCCTGGAGCCGCTGGCCGAGTTCTGCGCCAAGCTGCTGCGGCCCGACAAGCGACAAGTCCTCAGGGTACCCTCGCCTCCGTCGCGCGTGAAATATCGAATTCCTCGAACCCGCATTTATCTCTGCCTCCCTTCCAGTACCTGGACGCCCGCTTCCCGATGCAGTGGGCGGAGGAGTGGGCGCCCCTCTTGGCCTACCGCACCGCCCTCGTCACCGACGCCCCCGACGACCGGCCTCCGCCCGCCCGGCGCCACTACGCCCGCAGGAACAGTGCGTACTCCTTACTTCTCTCGATTCTTTTTCATATCGTATTAAGTATATTGACACGCGAGCGTCGATCGCAGAGGGCCAAGCCGAGGAGGACGAGGCCGACGACAACGCCGAGTCCGACCAAGACGCCGGCTGAGCTGCCCCCGCTTTTCCGACCCGCTTTTCCGACCGATGACCCCGTTTCCATAATTCACCGTGGAGCGACATATACACGTACGTGCAGGAGATTAAAAGATCGAGGTCGTCGTCTTAACCTATTTCTACAACTCTGAGGTAATGTTATCCAGTATCGCATTAAGTAATAGACAACAGATAATAAATATGTTTATATATAAATTTAACGGATATTTTTGTAATAAACATTTTTGATTAACGTAGTATTATTTATTCCCTCCTTGAAATCCAGCCGCGGATCCTTTGTGAGATGTGAATTGTCATAAAGAGTCTTCGCTAAGAGACAGTGTCGGTTCCGTGAAATAGACTTTATTTAAACTCGGTAGCTATTTACGAGAATGTTCTAAGAATATTCTGCTCTTGCGATAGTGGTGCGGTGCTATCGGCCCGCCCTCGTATGTTGCGAAGTTGCAACATATCATTGATATGCAGGAGGAACGGGGTCGGGCATAGACCTGGCCTTGCGTTCACCGATGACGATCTTGATGTTCCCATTGAAAATCCAGTTGCATAATTACTCGGGAAGCCCATCGGCTGGGACCTAAGCCGCTAATAAGCTGTTGGCTCTCCAGGAATTCTAAGGAGCTGGCTATTAGAGACGGATCAGAGCGATCCTCTTTTTGAAGTGACACTACTTTAGGCGCATGAGGGTAAGTTTTTTACGGAACGTCACGAAGATGTGCAGCGTTTTTGTCGAAGAAGAGGGAGAGAACGATTGAGACCTGTTGAGAGAGAGTGAAAAAGGCGAATTAACGTTATAGAAATTATATTTTTAAAACTAAAATTTCGTAAAGAGAATTTATGGAATATTAGTATTTTATATTTTATGCAAAATAATTTATTGAAATCTCAAATGACGAATTGTAGATTAAAATGCCATGTGTTTTTATTATCGAAGAAATAAATTAAAAAATCAAATGTATTATTTGTATGAATTTTCGGTACTTATAATATTTTAATGACAATTATATCCCCCTAATCCCTATCATATCTTCCTTTTTCCTTCCCTCTAATTCTCGGAAATCTAAAATTTTAGATTTGTATAAATATGAAAAAGAGGTAAAAATTTGTTTGCCAAAGAGGTTTCACTTCGTTCGGATGTATTGAATCGGTTCGGGACTTTGCCGAGCGAGTACAGGTCCTGGAAAAAGCGCGTTAGGACTGGGGCCAACTCAGGAGCACAATTGAGGGGATGCCATCAGGCCCGCTCCATTAATAAATTTCCAAGGAAGAGACAAGCATTGCGGATAGCACGTAGCCGAAATATAATATCAGGCAGCGCAATAACGTCGGTGGTGTTTTCCCTTGGTCATCCAAAGTAGAGTTCGACGTAAAGAGACAGCCCAGGATATCCGCCTCTTCCTTCGTGGTCAGTGAGTATTTATCCCCGTGTGCAGTGGCGGAAGTAGGACTGACAGAAATTCCCTTGGATAGCTTTGGCAAGAGTCCCCGTAGAGAGGCGGGCCAATTTTGCGCCAAATCTGGCTATGTGCTGAGTCTTAGTGATTTCCCGTTTGAAGAAGCTGCTATAACTCAGGCAAACGACAATCGCATCACAGGATGTCGCTGCTTCTATCCAGGCTCTAAAGCATTCTCTCTTTCGACGAAAAGCCGCCTTGCGTGTAGAGCGGCTTAAACCATGGCTCGGACTCGCCACCAATCGGCACCGCAGCAATGGAATAAAAAGTTCCATAATCTGCAGGACCATCTCGGCGACAGAGTCAGCAATGAGCCCCCATGGGAAGAATACAATAAAATACGGCATCCAATCCTAATCTGCTGAGTTGTAGTGTGGTGTCGAGGTGGTGGAGGGACCGTGAACGGCACAGTGCTCCGGACCACGCAACGATCCGATGAACCCAATGACGGGTCAACAGAGACCAATAAAACATAGGTATATAACAGTAAGTAATTTTGATATCCTTACGCCACTCCTTCCTCGTTTTCTTTATAATATTGATATTTGTAGGAGTTTTTATTTCTTAGGACATAAGAACTGTCTAGTGACGTAACCATTGTTTCATGATTTGGGAGTTTCTGCTAGAATTAAAAAGGAATAATTAATAAATATAAGTAATTTATTAACAGCAAAAACCCAAGTTGGCCGGTCACAGTGGGCCTCGGCGACCACGGTCCAACGCAAAAACAAACACACAAAAACACTTTACTTATCTGTGTAGTTAATTGTTTTATTCTTAGTATTAGGTACGTACTTAGGCATTGTCTCGTAGTTCATTTAACATTATTTATTTATGTATTGACCGTTACGATTATGAAATAAGAAGTATGTTGTTACGCAATGACGTTCTGCATACCATAGTATAAAATTAACCTATAACAATTATATAATATGACGTCGCTCGGAAAGGAAGTTATTGGGCGGAATGCGTTTCGCGTCATAGAACCAAGTTTTCCTGCCTCTGACGCGGCGGAGTCCAAGATTGTGTTCCAGCTAAAACCCAACGTCAACTCTGTTTGTTGCTACATTCCAATTTCCAAGCAAGCTTTTGTTTTAAGGGAAAGGGAAAGAAGTCAAAAAAAGTATTTGAACATTACGCATTGCGTTTCCCATAAACCACATATCACGTCATGATAATATAAATATAAAATAACCAACTAGGTACATTCCATTACAATCGGCAGCAATTTTAACAGTAGTTTTGCATGGCATTGCTTTTCATCGTAACGCACTGTATATTCTTGTAAACTCTTAAACAAACTTTTTTTGTTCTGGGCTGCTTTTGCTTCATAGATCGCATGATTATGACGAGCCCTGTTTCCAGGAGGAGTAGGACATACGAGCTTCGTCGTCCGCACGACACATCCGAGGGCGAAGGCCGACCGAGGTCCGAGAAAGAGACTGCGGCCCTTGCGTCGATCAGAATGCTATGAAAAAATACTTTTCAGTTATTTTATGCCTTTATTTAATCGAATACCATCGCATTTAATTAGCGGGTTGAAATAACGCCAAATATATTATGACACATCAATTATGGTCCCAACCGTAAAAGGATAAAAAGCAAATCACAGATAGAAGGATAAAATCCAAATTTCCTTTTAAGCATTAAAACGGATCTAACAAGGAAAATTTGTGCACTTTCCTATATCCTGTATTTTATGAATGAGCTCTCGGCGACGTCAAAGCCATAGGAATTATTTACCTTTAACATTTTTATCAAAGTCAACCACGTCATTTTTGGAATCTCTGTTAAGCAATTTCACATTACGTCTTTACAAGCGGAGGGAGCTTGTAGTTTATTGTTTATCAGAATGCCAAATCGTAAAATGACTGCTTCACGACTGATTTGGGCGCGACCGCCGCTGCGAAAACTGCTGTGAGAGTGCGAAAAGTTAGTTACTGAATCGCAAGGCTGATCCCATAACGGAGGTTTCGCTTCTAGTTGTCCTAACAGAGTCCATTTCTGTTACCAGCTCTACACGTTTTTCGATAATAGAAAATGAAGAGTGCATGTCATTCTAACATTACCATATTTGGTTTGATAAAGCCGAGTCAATTACGTCAAAACTTTAGTTCACGCACGCGTGGACGTAGGTGATTCTCAAAATTAACTAATACAATAATAATTAATTAAACGTTACAAAGGAGTTAAAGAACGGCTAGATTCGTCATCACGCTAACACGACCCGACGTCCTGCTCTGCGTGTGTCATGTCTGACTTTCGATTCTGATGAAAAGTCCTCATCGTTACAACAAACAAAAATTCTTTAAATATTTTGCTATTATTCTTTTCAGTATTGAAATTATCTAAATTGGCGAAACAAATTCAATCAATAATCATAATAAAATCTATTTCGACCTAACTATTGTCTGAGAAAATCCTAATTGTTTTCCCTTATAACAGAGTTCTGTGCGGCCCAACCAGTAGCGTAACAATAGGGTGGCAGGGCTGGCAAAATGCCTCGGGCCCCCGACCCAAGAGGGCCCCTGCCCAAGAGATATTATGTTCTATGGATGACTGTGAAGTCTCCAATACGCATTGGGCTAGCGTGGGGACTACAGACCATTCCCTCTCGCCTTAAAGAGAAGGCCTATGGTCATTAGTGGGACATATACATCGTGTAATTGAGTACGCTGAAAATCTCGAAGTTTATTAAAATTAAACTGAGTACAACGTGACGATTTTTACTGATAGGGCCCCATGAAAAGTATTTGCCACGGGCCCCAGATGGTATAGTTCGCCACTGCGCCCAACAAAACAATTTCTGTTACGTCAAGATTCTAACTGTGGCCCATCATGATCACACGTTGTCCAGTATTGCGCGTTGCGTGCTTTTAATGCTATATTATGTTTAATTGTTAATAATTCTGAGTGTCGCGTTAGTCGTTACCTCATTAGAATTAATATACGAAGGGTGTTAAATAAATACTTAGTGATAAATACGTTAATACTTGAAAAAAAATAATACTGTCCGGCACAGCCCAGTAATAATAATAATAAAAAAGTCAATAATTTTTGTTTTATATTTTAGAATAGAAATCATTCGTTTGCGTCGTGTCGGAACGTGTTCTTAAAAATGGGTAATATCAAAGTTCGCGCGGTAATAAAATATCTCTGCTTGAAAGTGTTTACTAAGGTGCTGGTAAATCAAGGCTTAAGAACTTCGGATCGTCGTGCTACTGTTTGTTTTATAGCAGAAGAAATAAAGATTTCTATAGAAACTGTCCATGATATTATCTATACACAACTATTTAGGTGTAAAAAAGTTTAAGCAACAATAATAATAATAAAAGCCCGTTTAATTCCAAAAAAATGAAAAGCAAGTAGGTAGATATATTAGCTTAGATTTGTCACATACATTTTATAAATTTATTTTTTCTTGTAAACCTAATATCCTGGCTTCCTTCAGTATCTACAATGGACGAAACCCCATTACGGGTAAAGGCCTCCTCCAACTTTTAAAATCCAAATATCTCTGTTCATGGCTTTCTTTCTCCATTCGTTTCCTGCTAATGCTTCTATTTCTCCTATCCACCTTTTTTGGGACGCCCTCTTCTTCTTCCCTTTGGTCCTTTCCATATAGTGAGTCCTCACGTAAGACTTCGAATTGATGGAAAATCCTTTTTATTCACCGGAAGTGTTCTCCTAGTTTCTAGAGATTTCTACCTATTTCTGCGGTTACAGAGGCTATAAATTTCAAGACGATGACGGAATGAAGAAAATGAAGAATGAATGAAATATTAATTTAGCTTTAACCAAAATATACACAAAGTCTATTATCTATATAAGCGACTACGTCCAAAAAAAGGGTAACATTTAATAAAAGAAAATTGCGTCGGAGCCATTATCACTTTTATTGAACATCAATACAATATCGAAAGATGCACCGTTTACGGTATATCCAATGGTGAAGTAAAGCTTATGGTTAATCACGACGTTTTCATTATATATATTCATTATTATTTAGTTGACTTAAAAGGGGTAGTGTAGAAAGTTAAAGAATGATCAAAAAGAAATGTTATCTGTGGCGGAAGTGGGCGGAGGCAAGCGGTCGTGGGCTGGCGCACGTGTGCCCCGCCCGCTGCGTCTGCGCATTTTATATTCTTTTGCAGAATGTATATAAAAAAATATTTTACACAGTATATAATATTTTAATCAGGAATAACTTATAGATGGCACTGTGTTGAAAGTACCAACGTTTCATATAAGCTATAATTTAATGGCATAACCACCAAAAATGCACGGTCCCCATGACTGGTGTGCTCCTACCGTTTCCCTTGAATAGTTTACTACTATGTAATATAACAAAAACTTTAGCCACAGCAATGCTTGGCCGAGTCTGCTAGGGTATCTATAAATATATGTATCTTCAATCTGGTATTCTACTATAAAACAAGTAATATTTCTTTAAACTCATATGAATCATATTTTATCTTAGTTGATAGTTTAAATCTGTCCGTAAAAAATTAACTGATACCAAGTATAATGTTATCAATGTTTGCTAGAGTCAACGGTACTTCTTTGCCCAAAATTAATCCTCCGACCTATCCTAACGCCAATGATAATTATAATATTCGCTCAAGATATTTTTTTTTATAGATCACGGGGCAAACGGGTAGGATGTTAAGTGATACTTCCGCTCATGGACACTCTCAATGCCAGAGGGCTCGTGAGTGCGTTGCCGGGCTTTTAAGAATTGGTACGCTCTTTACTTGAAGGACCCTTAGTCGAATTGGTTCGAAAATAGTTCAGTGGGCAGCTGGTTCCTCATAGTATAGAAAGATATTTTTTATATTTGCGCGCGATATAGATATGTTAAGTAGTATATTAAGTAGGTATATTGAAATATAATCGCTGACAAAATATCAGAATGTGCAGCGATAATGGCGAACGAAATAGTGACGAAAAAAATAATATAAACTATGACTTACACGTGCATTTGATAAAATAAATTCGAATTGTCGCCCTAGTAAGAAGTTCACGATGCCTATGGTGCCTCGTGCCTCCACGCAAAGCTGTCCTGCATTATGTATGGGAGTTATGAAGTACGAAGTGGCCCTGAAATTATTTTAATCATTCAATATTAATAAATATATCGAGATAAAACTCACTATTTAGAAATAATTCTACGTTACCAAATAGAAATTCGGTCCTGATGAGTAATGAGTAATTTTCATATAACTAATCGGTATATGCTCGCGCTGTTTTAGAAAGATCTAAAAGATAAATATAATTTAGATAAATTAGGACAATCTGATTATTCACGTTTGTTTATTCGGCATGACTCGCCTTTCTCACATACACACAGACACAGTCTTCATTGTCGTTTAATTTATATAATATCTGCGGGAGATAAACACCTTAAACCTAGTATGTGTTTGTCTGTATAGCATCGTGATTTGCGGCGTATATTTCAACGTGACAAAATATATAATCGCGTTTACAGTCTTGGAGATGTTCTGTGTGTGTGTGATGAATTTACATTTGAAGCATCTTATTTATTATCTTGAGAGTGAAACACCGCTAACGCGTTTCGTGAGATGTTCTAATGATTTAAATATTTTTTATTAAACTTTAAAAATTAACATAAATATTACTCAGCAATTTGTAAAGCAAACCATAATTCATATATTCATACAAATTATTTGATGTTGGAACCTATGATCTAATTAGCGCATCTGAGCAAAAGCGTAGGTAAGTGAACTTCTTTTTTAAAGCATTCGTCAAATTTATTTTATGTATATTTACTAATAAACAATACAGAGTATATAATGAAGCGTTGGAACTGTAACTTTAGCGTTTTTGTATTCAGTTTTGTGAAAAAGTTCAGGTAAAAAATAAGTTTACGGGTACAGTTTAACTTGTTGAACAGTCTGAAAATATTAGACGTAATAAAACCTTCGCTTTTGGATTTCAATACTGTGAGATAAAACCCATATTTAATGACTTTTTAAGCCAGAGTTAGTATAGGGTGACTCATTGACTCTCATTTAATCTCAAGTCCCACTCTCCACAATTATATTAAATTGTTTATCACTTGGGTTAGCAATCTTATAATTATAAAACATTCATAAAAGATATTACCTTGTGTTTGTGCGCAATTATTACCGAACTAGCTGGTGCCCGCGACTCCGACCACGTGGAATTTATAGTTTATTTATTTATGATTTCGATATCGCTTGAACCACCCAAGCTGATGCTCGGTTGCCTCAAGAAGAGAGACAAAATTCAGAGAATTGAGATGGAATATAATTTTTTTATAATTATTATAACTTAAATAATTACTAATCAAAGACAATCCAATCCAGAACTGTTAATCTAGCGTTGAACATGCGCTAAAGAAACCTGAGGTCGTTTGTTTGAATTCTGTTTTATTTTTATGTAAAACTTAAATTAATTAAATTTATTGTTGCTATTATTTCAAAAGGATTGTGACTAGATTATCATTATCACGAACAAACCTGCATCGCCAAACAATTGGTTTAGTAATTCCGAATATTAAATACATAAAATAAATTTAAAAAATGTTATTCAGAAAGGTACGTGACTTTTGTGATTAAAGATATCTTATACAAGGCACCACTCAGTATATATTTGCAGCGACAGAAGAAATGCAGTCTTTATTATTTATTAGAGGGAATAGTATATTTTTTCTTCTTAACTTTTTTAAATATTACTATTTTTAAATATAAATTAGATATAAATTTAATTTATATTTAGGTAAATAAAAATGTGTTTTTCTGGATTATAATAATAATTCTTCCTACCTTTAGCGAGGTAAGGTCTACTAGAATTTCATAATTCCAACTTATATGTAATGCAAAATAATAAATAAAAATCAGAAATACAAAAACTATTTCAATTTAATAAATTCAAGCTTATAATAAATACCTCTTCAAACTTCTCTTAAACTATCTTTAACAATAATAAATCCTTAATTTCTCTAACTCTCCGGCTCACAACCATTTCTAGCAATTAAACAACTATTGCGTGGAAGCGAACTCTGCTCGTGTCTGTAGGCCTAGGCGCTGTCAGCGCCGCTGGCGGTCGGCAAGTCCCCGATGCGCCGGGACTGAGCTCACCGCGGGGGCGAAGTGTCCAGAGACTTTGCCGCCGTGCTCTTGTCTACGATACAGCTGCAGCCCACGGGCACCTCCAGAGTCACCATATCGTTCTTGATCTTGTCGAACACGAGCACGGTGTCGTGGACCTCCACGCATTGCATCACGTGCCCGCTGAGGCTGTGGCGGCAGCACTCGTGCTGCAGGTGCGCCAGCCGGCACCACTCTCGCTGATCTTCGGCGCACTTTAGCATTTTTATCTTTCGCGGCACTCGGTGCTCGTTGATGTCGATCTCCACCTTGATGGGGCACACGGTCTTGTTGAGAACATCGTTCAGGTCCATCGAGCGGGCCTCGCCGGGCCTCACCGAGATGAGCCCCAGCAGAGCTGCAAAGGCGACGAACGTAACAATCTTGTGGAACATGGTCAGTCGAGTCGTCTGCGTTCACGTGAAGCTAAATTGCGAATAGCAGGTACGCATTTTGGTGAGGCTTAAATACCGATTACGAGCACGACGTGCGAGGGTTCAGCGGGCGGAGCGCCGGTCGCGTGCCGTCGCCGCGCCAGTCGTCTGCCAAACCGCGTGCGCGCATCATCTCAACGCGGCCGCCTCGCTCTACGAGACTGTGATTAACAATTTATACGTTCAGTGACGCTTTCGTAGCGTAATGTTGGATGCGTGTGTTGTGTTATAATGGTGCTTAGAACTACGATTCGGCGCAATCTTTGTAAATAAGAATGTGGACATTCACTTGAAAATGTAATAAATTTATGATTCATTCTAAATCGTTTAAAACTGTGCAACGATAACGATATTTGTATATGTTGAGATTTAAATATGTAGATGTGCACCGAATATTATTATTTTATAATTAATACAAAATACTTTAGCGTATAACATTCATGTTGGATAATTCACGAGGGAACATGGTATCAACGAATAGCAGTAGTAAGATAACAAAAATCACGAAGTTTCACTTTGTTGGGCGGGATTGAATTTGGCACTGACAGATTATTCAAGTGTATTTACAGTATAATGAACACACGTATCCTTCGAGAGATAAGAGATAAATGTGAAAATTTGTTAAGTAGATAGTATTATATTTAGCTTACAGGCGGCCTAATTAGTCATTCTCTATTTGTGACATAATTATAGAACTTTCGGTTTGTGCGTAATAATTACAATATTTTTTTTATTAAGTCAAATAGCAGGGCCAATGTCGTTTTATGTTTAGTTATAGTTATTCTGAGGTTTGTTTAGCGCTGTCGGCATAACAATACAGATTATAGTGTAAAAGTTTAGAAGAGATCCGAGAGCACGCAAGAACCTCAAAGCTCATTCCAACACGCACTAGAAAATCAATACCTTATTTCCACATGTTCATGGTGGTGATAGAATCACTACTTATATAAGATAAGCCTACTTTCACTGTTAACTTCTTTTACTTAAAATAAAAATATTATTACAAATAAAATACTACATTTTCGTTTGGCTGCTGTCCTTTGACATAGGCCGAATTGCATTACATCTCATTCTGTGGCGAGCTATCACTCGCCATTTCTTTAGTATTTTATCCAATCGTTTTTAGATGTCACAATTAAAAATTTAAGTATTTTAATAATTTGTAAATTATATTTATTTATGCCGTAGCGCTTTAACAATAATTGAATTGGAAAAAATCTAATTTCTGGATACGTCAGCGTAGCCATTTCCAACCAGCGTAGGCCGCGTAGACGAATCGTTCTACGCGCGATTGTTGCGTAGATAAATTATCTAGGTTTGGTTTCAACTTTTTCCAAAGGCTTTATACAAAAAAAAATTTAGCCATTTAGCATTTCCTACAATCTTTTATGCAAAATACTATTATTTGTATTTTAATAAAATATGTTTATGAAAAGTAGTATAATATGTGATGTCTGCTCCAAATTGGCCTTAGTTACGTTAAGTGACTTAAGTTAAAAAACATATGCGAATAGGAATGCAAGTAAAGTTCAATGACGCGTGTGTTCAACCTTCCTTAAGCGAGAAACAAAAAGCAGTCTTAGGTTTTCTCATACAGTATAATTATTATCCTCATGTGAAGTTATCGTTTGCAAATTTTGCCGACGCCACTGTGACGTAATCCGAGGCTCGTGACGTCTCGTCGTCCTTCGAGATTCCCGTTAGAAGTCGACAAGTCACTGCTTGACTTACCAAACGAGATTGTTACTTTTTGTTTCGTACTATTATCCTCATTAGCAAATACCTGTTCTTATCAACTTTACCTAAACACAATTTGTATAGTTTTAAGTGGCTAGATGAAATACGAAAGAATATTATGTTGATTAATTATTGATATTATATAATATTTTCAATGCGTTTTGTGTACCTATCTAAAATTAGGAATTATACAATTGTATTACATGTTAGCATTATTTCTTAGAATGGATGTGTTATTTGTGGTAATTAAAGTCCCTTTTAACAGTTTTTGTTTTTAAATAAACGTTACTATGAACAATGATGTAGTTTAATTTATAAATCTGACCGCATTTACGCAAGTCTTACTGTTTATTTGTGAATCATATGTGTGTTCCCAATTTTTATTTTTTCTAAATGGTAAAACTATATTGGTACTCATAAATATTGGTACATACATAATTACTATTCTTAATTATTAATTTTCCATTAGTTTCTCCCACCATTACCTATTTGACTTTAGAAAAATACATAATTCAAATGGAAAAGCCGGTGAATTAATGAGGAATTTTTTAAACGTTTTTAATTTATTTCGTTACCAGTTGCTATGATGTCTGTCTCGGAATACTATATTTAAACAGGTTTGACAGTTAGATGTAGTAAATTCGAAAAAAAAAATTATTTGCAATTCGCCCTTGTTTTTATCTGTTTCATTTATATAGGAATAATATGTCATGTTCAACAACTACCTTTTTTTTACACTTTCTTTTTCGACTTACTGCGACTATATCACATAGTTGTTGTATTATTAATTATGTCTATTATTACAAATTGTGGTCGGCGACCACAATTGACTGGTGTTATCATTCATTCATTAGTTTGGCAGTAAGTAGTCGGTAGTGACTCACAAAAAAAATTGACAAATCGTTCGTCGAAACCTAGGACTTATCGGTTATATTACTAACCGAACTAAGAGAATAATTATTTAGATTCACAGCAGACATGCACGTCACACATCATTAGCTTTCTATCTCTATCTGTCTATCTGTTTTGTTGTTAATATACTCATATATTGTAAAACCACGATTTCATGAACATTTGATATCACAACAAATAGCCATGTCCCTGGTAGAAATATACATATTATAGTTTTATCAATAATAATTTAATTAATTTTACAATATCTAATACTATATTAAATAAGTGCTTCTTTTGGACACAGACGCTATCAAGCAATTTAAGCTATGATTTATTTCAATATTTTGATCAGACACTGATTAAAATAAATAAAAAAGAAATCAGTGGCGCTACAAGCTTTTTAGGTGTGGGCCTCAGATTGATACACAAATCTACACCTAAACCTTTTTACTGAAACCTTTTTCATGATCATTTGTCAATCTAATAGGCAAGGAGGTGATCAGCCTCCTGTGCCTGACACAACATGCCGTCGACTTTTTGTGTCTAAGGCAAGCCGGTTTCCTCACGGTGTTTTGCTTCACCGTTCGAGCCAATGTTAAAAGCGCACATAGAAAGAAAGTCCATTGGTGCCGCCGAGGATCGAACCTACTAGGGATGAGAGTCGCAAGTTGAAGCCACTAAGCCAACACTCTAGACTAACCTCTCTTATCAATCACTGATTATTATTTTAATTATGTTTAAAACATTTCCTTGGTACACGCCAAGCTATGACCTACGTACTACGTAGGAAAATCCAATTACATAGATTTTGGGTTTGTCACAACAAAGACATTTGAAAAGAACGCATCTTAAGTTAAGAAATAAAGAGGCTTAATCTTTACGATTGCACACTTTTTATGCGTGAACTATATACGTACGTATGTATGAAACAGAAATGTATTTTCCACAACAAATGTTATATAAGTATATAATAGGTGTTACGCTCAGTGATAATCGAGATGGGTTTCCCTCGGCAGCGGTCGACGGACGTTCGTGAGCGGAAAACTCGCCTAAAACTGATTCGTATGATGTCTCAGCGGAGCAGATTCGATGCGATATGAATCAAGATGGTTTTTCTTCTCGAATCTCGATCTATTTATATTAGGTCATACAACTTTATTGTCAACATATTATGTTGATTGCAAATCATCCTCAAGTAGAACGTACCTACACCTATGAATCTGATCATTACTGAAATATCGTTAGTGTGCATTAGTAAAAAATATTGCCCTCTAAAATAATCTAAGCACAGAAAATTGTTTTGTAAGCTCAACCTGAGTCAGCTTCACCGACATTGTAATAAGATTCAATTGAATATAGGTATTATAATAATTATGATAGAACACAAATGGGTCATTAGATGTCGCGTGCCGGCCGGCGTGGTTCACGCCACGCGACGGGAAATCACAGCGCGCACGCACCCAACTACACAGATATACACACACAGGCACAGGTGAGCTCGCGCCGCAACCTCGTGCTGCGCACGCGTCGCTAAAACCCAGGACATACCTACTAATCAGTAACCTTACCTGTTATTCAATATAATCGTTTGCAAATTAGACGTTTATTCCGTAAAATAATACATGCGGGTTATTTACATATTAGTGCTATTTATGTATGGTGTCTGGCGGGTTTTTTTAATTTCTTTTTAAATATATTATATATACAGTCGACTCTCGATAATTTTACACTCGTTAATTTGAATCTCTCGATAATTGAAATTTTTTTTCCGGTCCCTTGAAAAATACTCGATAAATTGAATAAAATCAATGATAATTGGTCCCTTCGGTAATTTAAAGAAGAAAAAGTATTCTCTTGCTCGCCAAAATGCGATAATTTGATATCCGGTCTTCCCTACTCTCTATAATTTGAAGCGTTTACCTTGCACATACCTGTCGTTTGTTTACGTACATGCACATACTTGTCAATTGTTTACATAAATCGATTACAAGTGACGATTACTTTGCAGCTCTCACCACTATCGAAAATTCTCTGGACAATGATAAACTGAAGTCACTCACTCAAAAAAAGATTACAGACTTCTTTTCGAAATAAATATGTGTGAATAATTTTTAATACATAATAAGAATATAGAAATAATAAGTAACAAATTTTGATAGAATTCTTATTTCCTTCAGTCGCCCCTCCCCCTCGTGGTTATTCAAACACTTGTTATTTTGAACTCTTAATAATTTGAAATTTATCTCTGGTCCCTTGAATTTCAAATTATCGAGTAGTTCTCATAGAGATCCATGTGTTATCACAGTATTTCGTAATATTTCAATGTATGCAACAAGTATTATTGAGTTAGGTCATGACTAATAAACATTTACATTCTTAGTCACCAAACAATTTCGCTCGAGAATGGATCAATTAAGTGACGCTCGCGGTCAACTCGACTTTTCAACATCGTAAAAAAGCTGCCATAATCAGTTTTTTGCGATATTCCATTATTACACAGAACATAGGGCTTAAAAACTCTCGCTTATACGACAACTGACCAGTAAGACCAAAAACACTTAAAGCGTTTTACATTAGTTAGGAAACTGCTAAGATTTATTTTACGAAGTCAATGCATGGTTAGAATTACAGTGATAGAATTACACAAGAGTGCGTCAGTGAGGATGGCGAATGGTAACTGAGTCACCTTGGGTTACCCCCGTGACGTGGGCATAATTCACTCAAAGCCAACGACTTTTAATGAAATTACTACTTTCTCCTATATATTTTAAACATCTGATTTGTAAAGCGTTTATTTAATACACCTTATTACACCCTCTACCCCTCCTTAATTTTACGCATCAACGACGTATGTGATGTTTTGTCGTTTTGTTTTGTTTGTTCAAATGTTGAATTTAAAATGTTGATCCGAGCGTGGTTGGTGTAATTTCAAGTTGCAACATGTTACCGTCAGAATATTCACTTGCTGTGGTCTGTTGATAATAACAGGATTTCCATTAACAACCACATTGACGAGCACAAACAAAAGTTTTGCAGGCTCTTTGAAGGTGTCGGGTAATCACAAAAGCGCCCCTTAGCGCGCCTGTCTATGAATGGAACAATTCGTTTTAAGAATTAACTGTTTACCTAAGCAGTTATCATTAGAAAATTGCTTGACTTAATTAGTTCCAGGTATTCGTTTATTATTTAAAGTTAAATCAATGAAACAGGGCTCATATAATCAGGCATCATGTATATGTACTGCATCGACCAATTTTCAGAAAAAAATCGCTCTTTTAGCTGTCCAAAACACATTTATAGTTTCCAGATACACAATCACACAGTCATCGTCATATATTTATTATTTTTTCACTACCATTGTTTAAAACCAATTGTGTTAGTTATTTTTATTAAAACAATGTTTATTAAAGAAGAGCGAAGCTTGCCGTCACAGGTCTTTGACTTACTGGGGAGGTCTCAATCTGAACTCGATGTATAATAAAACAAATAAAGTAATACAATACATTTTTTTTTAATTTTTTAAAATACCGTTATGCCTGTTTCTTCTATATCACTTTAGCCAATTACTCAAATTAAATTATTTTTATATTTTTCGTTAATTATTTATTATTACTTTATTTTTTCGTTCGAAAAAACTCTTCGCTCACAAATCCATTTTTACATTTAAATATCTAAAGAGGACGTAGTGAGATTGATACGAAAGGGCATTCCCTTTCGTATCGTATCTAGGTGGTTGGACTATCTGGAACGGATGAATGAGAAGCGGTTAACGAGTAGGATATACAAGGCAATCGTGGATCGGTTAGGTTAGGGGGGTTGATTAGGCCTAGTCAGACATACGTCGACCAAATTCAGGAGGTACTAGAGAATGAATGAGATATGAAGAGAGAGAAGTATGTCAGAACTGCAGCAAGTGGGGATCCGTGGTCTCTGGTCCCTTTCGAGAAACGGGTGTAAATAAAATAAAAAATATCTAAATGTTAACTACATGGTACCTATATTATTAACTACGTGTGTCTCGCGATTCTGCCTTAATTTAATAAAGCAGGTAATTGCGCCTCATCGTAATTGCGCGCGTTATTGATTGATCTTTTGTCAACTTATTTTGACTTACTTTTACTTAATATCCTATAAGCCGTAGATGGGGCAGAGAGCCTCAATCGCGTTCGGTCTTAAGCCTGGCATTTCACCTCGCTTCAAATCTATCTGGCTCTTTTCGCCTCATCTGCAATTGTTCCAATAAAGAGGCTGCTTGGGGATATGATTGGAATCTCTTCGGAGTGTATGGCTTATCTATTTTGACTTCCCCTGTTATTTATGACGATATTTTAAAGATATTTTGAAGGCACATATGCCATTGCGGACTTTTTATTTTTTTTTAAATAGGAACAAGTTCGTCATAATTAGACATAAGGTAGGTATATTAGGATTTTTTTTTATTTTAAGGCATTAAAAAAGAAAGGCAACTAAATTACAAAAAGTAACATCTCGTTAATTGACCACAAATCTCCAAACAACACTTTCTATGATACTCTTGATGAAAGTTTGTGTCTGTTTGGTACATTGTTTGGAGACCCGATTCACTTGAATCGAATAAGTGAATAGGTGCTAGAGAAAGCCTACCGTAAAGGCTTTTTCGACTGGATTTTTTAAAATTATATTTTTGTGTTTACTGATTTTTCAGAAGAATATTTGATACTATCTTAACAATTCCCTATTTTCCTTCGATATAATTACTGTTCATCGTTAAAATGCCTTCGGATCTAAACGGGGTTTTCGTTGTTGAAACACATTTGGTTTCACATGCTTCGTATAGCTTAAATGTATAATAATAGAGAAAGAAATAAAGAAACAATAATGCAGCTTCCGTTCACCCTCTCCTACAATCGTCGTTTTCTACACATTCATTTGAACAAGCCTTAAGCAATATTCATTTTTAATAATCATGAGCTAACCGCAAATGATTAAACTAAACTTTTGATTCCGATCACTTTGCGGTTAACCAATTTGCCTTTGCCGTTATTTTTACAACAAACAATATATCACATACTTTCATTAATTTTAACAAACAAATTACGTCCTTCAATCACCAATACGTGATTATTATAACTGTATTCTGAAGTTTAAAATAATAATGAACTGAAGATGACGATTATGTTTATAAAATGTTGTTTAGGTTGTATAATTCAGTCACGATGATTAATTATTAAAAGGGACTGCCAAACGTTGAATTTTGCTCTAGTATTTTTTCTATATATTTATTGACAAGTAAATCAGATTATTTAATAATAAAAATAAATATAATAAACCAGTCATTATAGACATTCGAAATCGAAAATTTGATAATAATTCCAAAAGTTTTCAAACTTCGGTCAAGTGAATGGTACATTGGGACGACAATAAATCTCATTTTGCAACCTTGTCCGCAGTCCGGAACATTGTTAAAATTGCAATTAAATTAATTTTATGTCTGTATGGTCGTGAAAAAAATTCCAAAAGTTCTGCAAACTTGGGGAAGTTTTCGATATAATATTTCATATCACGTATAAAATTTGCAACCAACCTAAGTGTACGGAACATTTTTTGTTATTTATTTTATTTTCGATATATCTGTCAAATTTGCAGAACTTTTGGAACGTTTTCCTTCAGTTTAATAAAGAACAACATTAATTTTTAATAACAAAAAATGTTCCGTACACTTAAATTGGTTGCAAATTTGACACGTGATGTAAAATAATATATTTAACACCACTCCAACTTTGCAGAACTTTTGGAATTTTGGTCTCAAGAACTAAGCAAATTATCATTTATTGCATTTTTAACAATGTTCCGGACCGCAGAGCAGGTTGCAAAATTTTATAGTTTGTTTTAATACCACTCCCGAGCTTACATCAAAATTTGAAAACTTTTGGAATTATAATGAATTAATTGTCTTGACTGACTGGACTATAATGTGAAGCAAAATTTGCGGATAAGGTGGGAAATGGAAAATAAATTTTCTTATTTTTCAAAACCAATGCAGACCTCCCAAACCTCACAAAAAT
The DNA here is from genome assembly GCA_963693345.1 of Pieris melete. Taxonomy (NCBI): domain Eukaryota; kingdom Metazoa; phylum Arthropoda; class Insecta; order Lepidoptera; family Pieridae; genus Pieris; species Pieris melete. The sequence continues at coordinate 1,399,700 of CAVNZK010000114.1, forward strand.
ACAACATACTAAAATATAAAAGGTATTCAATATTTTTTTATATTTTTTATATTCGTTTTGTAGAGGCGCGAGTTTCAGATTTTTATAAGACACTATGTGTTGTTAGGTTAACTAAAATCTTTAAAACTATTAAAGATACTTTATAAGATTATACTCTTTTTATTTGGACGCAGATAATTCAAATTATTTCGTGTATGTTAGATCCTAAAGTACACGTCCGATTGGAAAAAGGCCTATTTGGGTTTTTTGGACTCGGCCCGAAATTAATGAAGAAATAATCTTATCCTTTTTAAAGAAGTATTTTATGTACCCGAGGTGTTTACTATTTAAGAATTACATTATGTGCTTATAACTTGAGACCAGTTTGATTGGATCCATCAACGAACCAATTATGGATAACTTTCAAGAGAGAAATCTAAAACTAGAGGTCTAATACGAAAAACCAACGCCGAAGTTTCGGACCGAAACGAAAAATCAAACTTCGTATTAAAACTTATTACCAAAGCACTTCGGAACCGAACAGTGTGGATGTATTTTCGTTTCGTATATGTATATGAAGAAATAGAAAAATTATGATTTGATCACATCCTTATATTTCCGATAAAAATGTGCGGAAACCGCTAACAAATTTAAAAAGCTTTAAACAAATTGACGTTGTGTTAGGGGGCGCAAACAGGCCTATCATCATCGCCATTCGGTGATGTTGCAGCAATAGCTGAGCGCATATCCCTCTCCGAGTTAAAGTTTGGTGCACATTGCTTTACATAATAATGTTTTGTAAAATAAAAAAAAAAACATGTGTCTACATAATATAAAAAATTACTTCGTATGGTGCATACTAATTGCGAGGAAAGCTGCGAAAACCTACCGGAAAACCCCGACAGCTTTCACTAGATGTCTGTTAGCGATAACTTATAGCTTGAATCACGAATGATTATTTTACGAGTTTGTAGTTGAGCAATGCATGTGGACCTCGAATCTCGATCGAGTGACAAGCAGTCATCTGCATGCAAGTTCAATGTCCGTGTGTGAGTGACCTTAATACCGGGCGGATGCGTGCCCGATACGGCACTAGTGCGTGCATGACGCAACACGCGTACGCTGACGCGTGTGACGTCACGACGCAAGCCCCCGACGATGCCTGTCGACGCTCAGCACACGACGGCTGGCTCAGCACATACGGTTCATGCGACATACACATGCTAGTCGTGGTCGGCTGTAAATAAATTTCTAAATGAAACCGAACAGTTTCACGTTCGTTGACAAGCAGATCCTTCACTTCAAATAACTTCAAAAAACTTCATCGTCAATTTATTTCTACGTATAAAGTTAATAGTTTTGTTTCTACAGATGTTCTGCCTAACCCAGACGCAACATAGACGTTTTTTAATGACCCGTCTCTAGGACTGTCGATGTTATTACCACTTCTAGTCCTATATAAATATATTCAGATCCTGGTTTGAGGCTGTTCGTTGTAATTCATTCGTTTAATAAAGTTGTGAGATTAATGAAGCGACGTCCATTGTGATAACAACACATGTGACCTGCCCTTTGACGTCACTGAACTCCTGTTCGTTTAATTGGAAAACAGGCAACCGTCATCTGGCAAACTGATGTTCAAAATAAAATAAACTAATCAGTTAATAAGTGTAGTATTTAAAAAAATGCGAAAAACGGGCTCGAGAGCAAATTGTATAATATTGTAGCAAGATATTTGCACTGAACCAAACATCGTCGCATTAATACTCCATTAACTGCTAGCTATACAAATATCTGCCATTCATAATTGATGAGTCACTTATTCTTAAGTGAGCGAGTAGAAGTGTGAATGAGCCACCCGCCGCAAAGGCTCGCACACAATGAATGAATTCCTACTTTGTGAGGTTCGTATAGCCGTCGCGGCAGGTAATGTTCTCAGCTTAAGTTGTCAAACGATAAGCGCCGAAACGGATGTAACACAAATATTTGTGAGGAGTTTGTGGAAGTTGTGAATGGGTCTGATCGGGAGTGCAATAAACAATAAAAGATTTATGTGGCCACTTATACAATACCGTGATGGCGCCGGCGCCGCGTTTCTGCTCATAACTCTGTACTTAGAAATATGTTTTTTGCTACAGATAATGCCGTTTTATTTGTGCCGAAAGTTGCGGAAAGCCTTTGTAAGTTTAATGTTGGTGCCTCAATACGGCTAGTAAATGTATGTTGTGTTGTTGAAAAAACGTTTTCTTGGAAGAACATGGGTGGCTGGGAGATGTCATGTGAAGTACCTTGTTCAAAATTCCAGTAAATATATCTAGTTATTACAAAATGCCGCGTGAGTCATAATTTACACATTTAAACGATTTTTTAATTTCAAGTGAATGTCAACTTTTCTTGCCTATTGTGCACCTTGGCTTTTATTAACGAGATTCCAACATTTTTATTTAAATAAAGCTATATAATATCAACTTTAAATTCCTAGAATTACAATTAAAGACATCCCACGTGTCGTAAGAATAGTAAGTCGTACTCAAATTACCTATATTATAAAAATAACGAGCCAGGAAAGGTCTGGAATGGAGCGACCATTAGTGCATAACATTGACTAATAGCTTTGGAATGCTGATGCTCTTATAGGTCCTCTACCTGGAAGGCTAACAGTAATGTGTGAGAAATAAAATCATCGTCTTCTCTTACACCAATGAGGTGCGGAATTTCTTGTTTGGAAATTATATTTAATATAACTTTGACTGAAGCAAATATTAAAGAAATTTAAACTATACAGAGCCGTGTCAAGGTTGTTACACTCATAAAAGTAAGCCTGAGACCGCAAATGCACTAGATGCGCATACGCCGCTAGAATACTGATGTGATTACACATTACTTGTCGACTCCTCCATAACGACAAAATAAGTAAAGTCCCGCAACCGGTTTGACTATTATAAACAACTGTCTGTACGTGGTCCTTCATTAACTTGAATGAGTGGTTTATTGAACATGATACTTTCAAGTTCAAGTAGGTAGGTACTTCAAAACAAACTCAATGGTATTTGTTGAGTTTTTGGTGAAAACTTCATTCACAATGAAAGCCTTGTGCGAAGGCCTATTATTTATATATTATCTTAGAGCAAAATCCAAGAATTTAGTTTCCACAAATCTGGCCTATTTGGTCGAACTTGCTCTCTCACTATTTCCTTCACTTTTGCGATGTAAATTCACTTGAAGATATCGATGGCCTACCAGAGCGAAGCAAATTTTCCATCACTTGTCGCCTGATTTTGAACGCTTTGCAGCACTCATAAGCACGTATTTTTGAGAAAGTCGATTCATGAAACATCAAATTACTTTTGCTATGCAAAATTTAAGACAAACGATTCTAATTCGATGTTTTTGTATTAGATATAATCTAAGAACACCACTGTTTATAATCTATATATGTATTATCTTTTGCGTCTATAAAACGTAGCTCGTTTACTATTACAACTTACTTTATTTTACTTTGTATGTTCCAAAAATTTTGCTTGACTTAGGAAGTACTGATAGGCTTCAAACGCTGCACTGTAGCCAATTTATACGCATTACAAGTATCTATATACTTGTTTAACTTGACGCATGTCAGTCTGTTTATTAATTTAACCAAGAGTGTTTTTAGAACTTCTGAAAAATACAGACGCAAATGGAGACGAACTGACGTCAGTTGCAAGTCACACCCTTCGCGTTCTAGGAACAACAACGCTCACATGAGTCTGATGTAATCCCGTTCGGTTAGTCCCTCTTCGACTGACTCACGGCACACCTCCGGCTTGTTGTGCATGGAACACTCTTAAAACAGCTATTTAACATTACAAATCAATTTTTGTAACGGGAAAGTTAGTATATGGAAAGAAATCCAGCGCACACTATTATTTTCCAATTTATAGTATTTTTTGCATCATAGAAGATAACAACATTTATTAGAAATAATCGTGCTCGTTAGTTTTGAATGACTATCATATTCAAAGGCGGTAAGCAGATAATTCAATATCGGTATTGGTTCACACTTCTGAGGCCACGTGAGCCGAAGAATGTGATGTCAGGTTGTGATTAGCATGGTGCTGCGCTCCCAGCCTTGACATCGCCGACAAATCGTCCGCACGAGCCGCTAATTGCCTCCTAACTGCTGTTTTCCTCCTTCTCGTGTTATTACTATAATAATTACGCTACGTAGCTACTAAGTTGCTGGAATGCAAGAAAAACATTACGTTTCTTAAACCTCAAATTTATTTTCTGTATGACGAGTTTTAATAAAAAGTAATGTGTAGTTGTTTGAATGGTTGTATTTCTTTCACTACCACTAATAAGAGAGATTTAAATTGATATGAAAATTAACTGTCAAAATTCGTAAACCAAAAACATTAAATAATTGTATAATCGTATGCAAATGTGAAGCCCCGATTGGTATTCAAAATGATCGCTTAAAGTCTGCAAATCGCTCGTACGTCCGTAGCAATTTGAATCCACTACGTAGCATGTGCTACGAGGCCGGAGCTGCGAACGCGCCCTGCAGTATGCCTGTACTGCGATAGTAATTTGTTGGGGAGAAAAGTATAATCATTAATGATCATATGAAAAGCATCATATAATGTAAAACACTAAATGATTTTTATGTCCCGTTAGTTATTCCAGAAATCAGGTATTATTCGTTATAATTAAAAAAAAGAGTGGCGAGAGATTATTGCCAGTTCTCTCTTCCGATCGACGCCTTTGATTTGAGAACTGGCAGTAAATGTAAAATTAGAAGCAAGTTTAAATTAGAAGATATGTATTTCTTTTTTGACGATCATTAGTATACATTGTGTTACCTATATGAATAATTAATTTTGACTTTTGATATATTTTATGATTTGTACCATCGCTGTACTTTGTTAATACACATACACGTAAAGCCTTAGCTTAGCTATGTTGTGTTACGTGTATTTATATAAGGATTTCATAACATTTAAAATTGGGTATCATTCTATGAATCAGAGAATATAATTACCTACAGATTACACGAACGTGAAATCGACTGACGGAGCGATGCTTCAATTACGCAACTTAACTTGAATGCATAAATATTTTATTAATTATAGTTTGGTATTCCTTCATTTTGACTTGACTATAACAATATCAACACTTTATTAAAAAGTAAGACCTACATATCTACCAATTAAAGCCGTAAATGGAGCGAGTCATCCGGCCTAACACATCGGACCACGCTCGCGCCACCTCCACTGCGCAACACCACAGATGAAAGTAGTGTGAGGGCTCTTATCGGGCATCCACATGGCAATGAGGTAACAATTGCAATCAAAACATTGTGGTGTGGGATGCAATGTATCATTGCGGATTCCCTCTGAGTCATCGCGTGAAATCGCGCGTGCCTGCCGCGTTGCTTATTCCACGTCGTTTATTTACATATTTTATCTGACTTTTTTAAGCCTTTTTTGAAATAAGATCATGCAAATATTTTGGAAACTAATCACCATTACTTTATAGTTTATCCTTTTTTGTGCATTGTGGTTTTATAAATAACGATTTTGGGTGTGAGTTTGTTGTTCTTATCATAGAATAGGAACTCTAAATTGAATTGTCAGCAATAAACATTATTCTTATTTTATATAATGTATTATATCTGATCATTATACACAAAATGAACATGTCACCTCAATTGAAATTAAACTTTTAGTTGAAGAGCGTTATTTATTAAAGAAATAATATTAATCTTATCTGGACGTAATACCCAAGTCCGAGTCCAAGTACCGAAATCGTCTTGTGGCTAAATAGGCCAACGGGGATAACTTAAGGAAGGAAATTGTGAACAACGATACTGAAACACAAAAGGATCGCTCTGGATATTACGTATTTTTAATATGATTGCAATTGTGCATACGATTTAAGAAAATAGTATTGTTATCCTTATAAATAATATATTATAAATATAATATACTACTAATTAATTTCCTACAACACTGTAATAGACATGACAACTTGTAATAACACATATATATACAGTATTTACAATATTCTTAATCTACACAACAATATTAATAATTAAAATCAATGAGTAGAACTTTTTTTAAAGTTTGTCCTTGTGTACCTTTAATGCTTGCAATTTCCTCTTTGGATTGCGATACTTATTCGTTGAGCGAGAAATGCTCGGGCTCCAAGGTAATATCTACCAGGCGCCAATTTAAATCTTTAGTTAGTTCATTTGAACCTCGCGGCCAAAGAGTCTACTCCAAAGGAACAAAAAATCAAAGTTTTTGCCGTTTATTATTTTCCGCCTGCGCCCGGTGTTCACACAAGTAACATCCCATACCCAAGCCCGTTCCACCCTCCAAAGACTTCCCGGCAGCTTGCCATCGTCCCTGCTTACTAGGCGGAGTACATGGCACTCCTAAACGAAGGCTGATGGCAAAACGAAGTGGTTAAAAAGTTAATTATTATTTTATAACAGTCTCATCTTCATTTTATTCAACGCAACAAAACGCGAATTCAAATTAGAAAAGTCTGTGTAATGTATTCCATCTCATTCTTTTACACGTTCAATCCTACAGATATATATGTTTATCTCTTTCTACATAACGCCTTAACTTTTCGTGTTACACTTGATTTTACTACTCATAAAATTTCCGTATCGGGCCTTATAACTTAAATCGTTTCTTAAGGAGTAAACTCCAAAAATTAATAAACCTTAAAATAGACTTTGGAAAATTGGCTGCAAATGATTCACTACTTTTTAAAATCCTTATGCAATTATAATGAGCAAAGCCTTACTAAATGATATCACAGCATTTTTTCACTATAGATTTGCGTCAACTTAAGAAAACGCATATTTTTCTCTTATTACATCATCATAATCTCAAACATTTGTTTATCTAAATATTAATACAGTTATCTTATATATAACATGAATAATCTGAGCAAATGCGTATAATGAGATAAATTAGTTGATAAATCTCGAATTCGGAGAAACCCTTGAAAATAGTACCATCTTTTTAAAACTTTAATGATTCAAAATATTATTTATTTATTTTTGAATTACGGTTAGACACTTATTTCACAAAGTTATAAATTACATCATCTGAGGCAAAAAGTGTTTGTTTTGCATAAGCGTATAGGTACATTGATTTATTTTTGACCAATAAATTCCCAAATCCTATTAAAAAAATCCTGACACTTTCGTTTATCATACTATAATCAAATTCTCATCATAATGGTGAGTCAATACGGATCTATCCCGTAATATGTGAGTATCATTAAGTATTCTCGTAGCGTAATAGTGGCAGGTGCCGATCTTGCCGCCCTGGCTGCAACTTGACGCATCGCTTTTCCATAGAAATTGTAATCAACATCAAATGCTATCAATCTTATGACTAGGCCGTTTAAAGTATAGTTTACTCTAGTTATTTATATATTTGTGATCGTTTTCGGTAATGTTCAATACGAGGTAAAAACTCATCATAAACCTATCAAATTCTTCTGAGTATCCAGTCACCCACCCAGCTATACACCTTCACATTGGGCCACTTTATCAACATTTTCATAGATCATATGGTTTCAACTGTACATTACTGATTACGAAAAAAAACCGGCTTCTGCAAAGATCATACAATGACATCGATGTATGCAGTTAAAAGCTTTGACCCAGACGCATTCTAGCAGTATTTGGTAATAAGTGCCAACCGTGTGCTTTTCCGGACATACCACACATTCGTGGGCCCTAAACACTGTGCAAGGCGTGTTTTGTGAGTAAATTAATATTATCCAGCCTCAAACACGCAATGGAGTGGTTATATTGAGACCATGACACACCGGAAAGCAAGCACATGCCTCGCGGTCCTACACTGCACGAGTGCTAGTTCCTTGACCCGATCTTGTTTTTAAGCAGAAATCAAGTTTTAATATTACATAACTCAGTACTACCTCAATGTCGAAACAGATGTTAAAAGATTCAGATTATATATTAATGATACACAGACATATATTTAATTAAATGTAGGAAGTCAATAAATAAAGTTTATACTAAACGGCAATTGACTATATTATTTTTTGTTGATATCACGCAGAAACACCATAACTGTCGTTCAACCAAATTTATCAGTCATTTTAAGTAAATATTATTTAAATAAATATTACATCATTTGTCATTAGAGCACCGTTCAAGTGTCTTCTTGACACAGTTTGAATAATATGAACAAAGGGCCAAATTAAGTGAAACAGGCGTGTGAGTTGTGACGGACCGACACAATAGCTTACCATAGCTAATAGAAAGGCTTAGAATGCGCTGACTTGCCTGTCTGCCTCTGTCACTCGCATGGTAGCCTACGTGACGATGCGCACGACGCCGCACTTCATCCCAAACGTCGACGCTGTCTTGCATTGTTAGTGAAGATAATGAAGTAAGTCTTCTTAAGTATATCTGGTTAAATTCAAAGAGTTAGTATACCCAACGAAATGTCAATGGTCAATATCTAATCGCCTTATATTAAAGGGCAATTTTGCATTTCACAAGGAGGTGCGTCCCAGCATACGAGATGAGGTCGCCCAGGCAGCGGCGGCGCGATCAGTTGTTGTATTGTCTATTGGCATGTTAATGTATGCAGATACTACAGATTGTGACAACGTGTGTTCAAGAACGAGGTGCTTCATGTCGTATTCAACAAATGAAAAGTCGAATCATGCTCAGGCTTTGAAGTGAGCCTTTTCTGTTTTCATTTGAACACGAGTGAAAGATAAAAATTGTGAGCTCCGTATACCTTAAATAAAGCAGCTTATAAAAAATAGGAACACTATATTAGGAAGTATACCAAAGTGGTAATTGCAGTGAAGAGCGTTGAGTCATACAGGCAGCTCAATGTTTGTCGAGTAACGGTGCCGGGTGCCGGGTGCCGGGTGCCGGGTGCCGGGTGCCGGGTGCCGGGTGACGGGTGCCGGGCGCCGGGTGCCTCCTTGTCGGAATGCGGGACATGAGTGGTAACTAAACTTAGGTATTAACTCATTATTATGGTCTCGTAGGTATAACTACCGGAAATAATATTTATTTTTAATAGCCTACTCAACGAAGGTCGTACAACAATAATAAAAAGACAATACTTTTCTTCTTGTTAGTATAGGTATTGAATATTGTAAAAAGTATTATACTATTGTAATAAGGCCTCATGGGAATGCGCCGTGCACACTCAGCAGTGTGATTAATATTCAAAATAAACAATCACTTGATTAAAACTATAATTGTACGTAAATTCCGTTAATTAGACTCGGCTAGTCCTGTGACCCGTACTGGTCCATTGTTCGCGGGCGCCGCTCGTCGTCTCACAAACAACTTAGGCGACCTGTCATCCGTAGCAACACAATCACAATTTACAATGCTTCTTTAATCGAAATACCCATTTTGATTTACAATTAAACGTTCCATGAAAAGATTACCCGCGCAAATAATTAACAATTCGTTGCCAAGTGCTGGAAGTTAAAAAATCTTGAAAAACCTCTGTCCCACGCTTGAGTACATAGGCTGCACTAAAAGTATCGGGAATGGAATAATACCACTGTTCCTGTCATATTTAAATCTTTTTAATTGAAAACTCCTTTTTTTTTAAAAATCGAATACCATTTATTTTTTTTAAAAAAGATTCTCGGTCTTTTCACAAAGTTTTGTCAAACTTGTTTAGTCGTTGAGAAAATGGAATTGACTCGAGAAAATTCAAGAGCGATGATTTATTATGACTTTCGAAGTGGTTTATCACAAAAACAGTGTGTTGACCGGATGATTTCTGCATTTCGTGATGAAGCCCCATCCAAAACCACAACTTATCGCTGGTTTGCTGAATTTCAACGTGGACGTGTCAAGCTCAGTGATGATCCCCGTCAAGGTCGTCCAAAAACTGTAGAACGGACAAAGAACGGTTAATGCAGAATGGTATGCTAGCATTTGTTTGCCACAGGTCGATTCTGAACTCCGTAAAGAGAACTGCAACCGCCGCATCATCATCCATCACGACAATGCGAGTTCTCAAACCGCGCACAGAACAAAAGAGTTTTTAGAGCAAGAAAACATAGAATTATTAGACCATCCGCCGTACAGCCCCGACCTAAGCCCTAATGATTTCTATACTTTCCCTAAAATAAAGAATAAATTGCGTGGTCAGAGATTTTCATCACCTGAAGAAGCTGTGGAGGCCTACAAAACGGTCATTTTGGAGACCCCAACGTCCGAATGGAATGGTTGCTTCAATGATTGGTTCCATCGTATGAAAAATGTTTCAAATTTCGCGGAGAATACTTCGAAAAGCAATAAATACATTTTTAAATAGTAATGTTGTGTCACTTCCTTGATTCCCGAAATTTTCAGTGCCGCCCTCGTATACGTACTCCAATAATATTCCTTTAGCCTAAACCGTGTTAGTGGATCGAACTGAGACTAACAGTTATGTCCACTATAGTGTCTGCTCAGTTGTGGTCGACAGGAACGCCAGGTGGCCAGAGTGAACCCACGAACTCTGCGGTTTACAGCATCCGCTTCGAAATCAATAAAATCTTAATTAAAAAATAACGGTTAATGTTCACTCATCACATATCATTTTTATTAAATTTGTAAACAATCGGATACAATTTATTTAAATGGTTAAAGCTTTTAGACATTGAGATTTACAAAATTTAACTGCTTACAGTTAAAAAAACTCTACTTGTGCTCCAAGCGTGCCTTTTTAGCAATTATTAAATAACTCTGAGTGTAAATAAACATGTCGTGGTCCAAATTACCAAGATGCGTTTTTTTGATATATATATGATTATAAACATAAGCGCGCACTGCCAGTCTTAAATAAAATCTATCCAAATTGAATGGCGCCTAATTCTTGCCTAGTTTTTACAATATAACTCAAAAACAAGATACTAACTTAATATATCTTTCAAGCTAACAAATATGAGATTTATATATACCTACATTACGGTAACATTGTGAATATTGGCAATAGTACGCGTGACGACCACAATTAAGAATTTTCGGGATCGGTATCGGTGTCGCTAATGGAATATGAATAAGGGCGCAGATCACCTCCTAATAAGGAAGTTGTTTTGTAAGTGCTTCGTTTGTATATAGATATTTATTTATTGATCATCAAAACTTACAGCTTTCTATATAATTTTAGAGGTTATCTAATAACTACTACTAGATACTATTAGTAGCGAAAAATGTATAATTACAGATTTTACTTTGATAAAACTGAACATGTTTTTTGTCATTATGCCTACTCACAGCGTACATAGTCATGTTCTGTGATAAATAAGTTTAGCCGTTTACGAACGCACCGAAAAAGTCATAATTTTTAGATTGCCGTTGTAGAATAAGAGCTCATGTAATTATGATGACGATATATTTTTTCCTTAACTTTACGCAACATAAAACCCTGTTTATGTCACCCTCACAGCTCACCTACGTATTCGCTTGTGAGTTGGTCTTGGTGACGTCAAGCGGAAGCTAGGTGCAGGAAACAATTCTTATAATGTTACTTTATAAAGTTTGATAGACGAAGACTATACGAAAACTCGGATGCTAGGCAGAATCATAACATTGATAGTCAAAGGAAGTGCGGTTTTGTTGGGAGTCTCCGCTCTCGCTGCCAAGTCGATAATCGTACTAATTTGTATACTAGCAGGGTTTTACCATTACTTGTTGTTTGTCAAATACCCAAAACTTATTTTAATGTATCTTAAAATAGTTCAGTACAGTAGATATTATTAACTTTTTATAATTATTTTTTCTTATCTTTATACTTTATACTTTATACTTATAAAATTTTTGAAAACAATAATATCTATTTTAGTTATAATAATATACATATAGTTATATATGTATATTATTAACAGTATTATCGCAAAGCCCGATCGCCCGCTTATATTTTTTAGATTGCATATTATATCTTTAAATACAATTTGCGATTTAGATTATATTGGATTCCGAAGACAAATATATCCACAAAAATTACGGAATTTATATGAAAGTATTAAAAATGTTAACGAACCTTTCTAACTGGCGACATCTATGGTTGAATACAAAGATTAACTACAATTGTGTATTGTCTGTGAACAGCTTATTACTTTTTGTTATAACAAAAATTATTATATTGTCTATACTGTAATCTTGCTGTGAACTACGTTGCCAGCAGCTGTGTTGCAATTTGCAATGACAATTTGACATGAAATGAATGTCAAACGCAGATCAAACTGTCGTCTGTCTGAATTTTGTAAAGATTGTAGGAGTTTTTGTGCCTCTATTTAGTTTTTATAATAAAATATTAAATAAATACAATGGCTAAGAAGACTTACGATTTACTTTTTAAACTTCTCCTAATTGGAGATTCTGGTGTGGGAAAAACATGTATATTGTTCAGATTTTCAGATAATCATTTTACAACTACATTCATATCTACAATCGGTAAGTCGGTTTTTGTGAAGACTGAAATATTTTATACATAGGAATTTAATGGAATCCTAAATTTATTGGTACAATCTCCATCTTTAATTCTCATTATCACCAAGGTCGAAAATAGTATTAAGTGACAATTGCGACTTGAGATTCATTTTTATTTTTCAGGTATAGATTTTAAAATAAAAACTGTAGAACTTAGAGGTAAGAAAATAAAACTTCAAATATGGGATACAGCTGGACAGGAGAGGTTTCACACCATCACAACATCTTACTACCGTGGAGCAATGGGAATCATGCTGGTGTATGATATAACAAATGAGAAAACATTTGATGATATTGTCAAGTGGTTAAGAAATATAGATGAGGTAAATAAACTTAATATTTTTTTAATATTTATGAAAGCATTTTCTAGCATATATTTGATTGTTACCCTTTTGATTTCAAGCTGTACTCCTTATCTTTTATAAAATATGACAAAATGTATCCTTATATGTATTATGCATGTAGCTTTATTTCTTTTAAATTTTTTTTAATGATCATACTGCTGTAATGATAGAGAAAATTACTGTAGTTGAAACGGTGCAGTTAAACTGGTGTAAATTTTATGAATGTAAGTCAAAAGTAAAAAAAATTGTAAATTATTTAGCTATGAATATATTTTCCAATTTTTTTAAACCCATTTCAGCATGCTAATGAAGATGTTGAAAAAATGATCCTCGGCAACAAATGTGACATGGAAGAAAAAAGAGTTGTCAGCAAAGAACGTGGAGAGGCGGTGAGTATTACTCAATTTATATTCCTTCCAAAGTCAGTTGAAGTCAAGACTGTGTTTTGTGGAGTTTTTCAGTTTTCTGTGTGTATTTAGTATAGAAGATCATAAAGCGATGAGGTCATATTTGCCAATTTGGTGACTCATGCTAACAGTCTAATTTGTATTGCCTTGTTGCTATTGTTCTTAGGTAAGTCATTTCTGTATTTACCTATTTGACATTTGATTTCATGGTATTTTGCAGATAGCGCGCGAGCACGGGATCAGGTTCATGGAGACATCGGCCAAGTCCAACATAAACATTGAGCGCGCGTTCTCAGAGCTGGCGGAGGCCATCCTCGACAAGACGGCGGGACGCGAAGCGGACGCCGACCTGGCGCGTATCGCGGTCGAGCGCCGACCCTCGCGCGCACCGCCCGCCCGCGCCTGCTGCTCCTAGGCTACCAGCCCAAGACCACCTGCATACTTAGTGTACCATATCTCCAAAACGTAATATCGGGACTGTACGTCGCAATTATTTTTGGTCTGTGTTGCTGGTGGTCAGTGAATAGTAGTTCCCGAAGAAGTTAGCATAGATCTCGGTGATGTGTTGTACCACATTATTGTCTGTATATTTTCGGGCTAAATGTGCTTAAATAATTAAAGTCATTCGTCTTTGGAAAGCTAAATCAATGTCTCGAGAAATTAAATGAAGATATCTTTTTGTTATAATTAATAATATTCAAGACAAATTCTGTCAATTACCCTTTAGCATATTACGTTGGTATGTTCCATCGTGTCGAGGATATCAGTAGTGAGATTAACCGAGGCTTCGTTATCATTGAATGCACACTACCACTTAGGCGTGTCCTTATACATTTCAGAGATTTCTTTTCGATTAATTTAAATACTTCTGTACTCTATGCATCTTTGTGTGGCCGAAGAATAGAGTGAAATGCAAAGGTGCAATGGTGAAAATTCTTCAACTAAAATATAAATTAGTCATTGTGGTTAGCGAGAGACTTGCATATCTTACGCTTTTGTCTTCATTATAAACACAAAATAGGGTCCCTCAATATCTTACATCCCTTAAACGATTGAAGTAATTTAGTTGTTTTAGATATTATAAAGTGTAAACATAAGATTTGATATTTGTAAAAGATTAATATTCGCGTTAATAAACTGCAGTTAACTCGGTCTTAGAAAGGTGCTCGACTCAACATCTCGTAGAACCCACAATCGGATCCTCTGGAGCTCCGGCTGGATACTGGATACTGAGCACCGTGTATAGTTAAGGCGCGGTCGATAAAGCGTGGGTCGCACATTAGTATAGCGTAGCGTAAGCCATGAACTTTATATACTTGAAACAATATTATCGTATGGTGTATGTGTCGTCGGTTTTTACCCGCTTTTTTATTAAACAATGGCATTGTAATTTGTATATTACATTCATAATAAACAATCTACTTTTATTATTGTTATTATTATTTAAACCGTCACCATTTGTCTCGTAACTAGCTTCATATAATTTCCCGCATTGTATGGCTATAGATTAGCTTCTAGAGTCAACTGAAACAAACATAATTTTGAAATGATTGTTGACACAATAAAGGGGTTGCGTACAACGAGTCGGGTCACGCCGGGATAACCCCGCCTTATCACGGCCCGTGCCTCAGTGCTCCGATTGTCTTCGGGATGTTGCTACTACTGCTTCTCGTTTGTTCTTTCGATGTCGCGTTACTTATTCAACGTAAGTTTTTGTGTTTTTCATTGTAAGTACATACTTATTTGTGTTTTGTTGTCTATACCCACCGAAGGTATGCGATCGAACTGACTTTTTTATTTACATTTTCTTTTAAAGCTACCGAGAGCTCCTCGCTCAGTACTAGTAATTGGCTCTTAATACTTGAGAAGGTGAACGGTATCAACAGACATTTCATATTATGCTACTACAGCGGAATGCGTGATCGAACTGGGGTGCCCGGAATGTCTGCCGGAGCACATGCCGTTGGTGACGTCACACCGCGCAGTCGATGGCGAGATGCGCCTGCGCAGCGGGGACGAGATCAGGTTTTCGTGCGGCGCGGGCCGTCTGCTGCTGGATCCGCTGCGCACCGCAGTCGTCGCCGTCTGCGAGGACGGCCGATTCCGTCTCGGGCACGACGCTTCACTGCGGCATCTCCTGGAGCTCGGCTGCCAGGAGGAAATCTTCGAAGACGTCTTGCACACGGTAACGACGTCGACGGCGATGACGAACGTCGGCTACCGTAAGTTAGTCGACTTACTTCATTACCTTTCAAGGTGGAACACTGCACGGCGCCGCTGCAGGGACGGGCGTATCAGCTCGCGGACGCGACGCAGGCGGTGCGGCACCTCGCGACTTTATGCTACGACGAAGACCGCGGCGTGGCCACGATGGCTCACGTCCGCGGCGCATCCCCGCTGCCGCCGCACGACCACGCGCGGTCTCCGCTCTCGTTGCTCGGCAACTTCAACGAGATGTTCGACGCGCGCACTCGCCGCCGCGCCGAAACGCTCTACTCGGACGAGGCTAGCCTCAATCGGCGCCTGCGCGAGATATTCAAACACGACGGGGTCGACTTCGCCGGACAGACGCTCGCCGGCGCGAAGCTTCTGGCCGAATCCTACTTCGAAGACCGGTACGCGCGCGTCTCGCGATTCGCGTCGAACGCGGTGGCCGCGTGGACGAGCGTCAAGGAAGGAAACCTGCGTCATCTGCAGGACGACGTGGCCCGGCTCCTGGCGCACGATCCGGCGCTGGAAGTTTACGCGGGCACCCACGGGCAGGGGGTCGTGCGAGCGTCCGGCGCGCGGACTCCGCTCCGGCTGATCGGAGGCCGGTTCCCCGTACCTCGGTTCGTATGGACGGTGGTGGTGGACCGGCGCCGGCGTCGCGCGCTCGCCGTGGTGGTGCTCAACGACCCCTTCGTGGCGGTGAGCGAGGTGCGCGAGGCTGTGTTCTGCGAGAGCGCGTGCGGCCGAGTGCCGTGGCTGCTCTCGCTGCGACGCGACCGTCGCTACGAGACTCCGCTCTACGGCCTGGCCTTCTGCTGCCACGTGCACGCCTTCTCCGACGCGGTCCCCGAGATGCCCCGGGCCCTTCTCGAGGCCATCCCGGCGGGAGACGCGGGACTGCTCGCGGAATAGTCTACCGGTCACGGACTCTTAAAATTTTATTTCCTTTCCTTCCCTGGATTTTTGTCCATTATAATCACACAAATATAATTAGTAACGTTTTTGTTAAACTGACTTGACATGGATTATTAAATATATGCAGAATACCTTTTCTTTAATCTGAATAAAAATGACACAACTTTACGACACCAGTATTTTTATTCAATTTTAGTAAAATTACACAGTATTTATAAAATTCACGAAGTTTTAATCCATTTCGGCGATAGCAGTGAGATGCCTGTCTATTTCGCTCTCTGATAGAACCCTGCAACGATAACAATAATGGATTTATTTTACGGTATTAGTCTGGTTAAAGACAAGTTTACAAACAACATACATTTAGGATCCTTATTTCATAAAGTATATTATGATTGAAAGGGTCCA
This sequence comes from Pieris melete, assembly GCA_963693345.1. Taxonomy (NCBI): domain Eukaryota; kingdom Metazoa; phylum Arthropoda; class Insecta; order Lepidoptera; family Pieridae; genus Pieris; species Pieris melete. The sequence goes on from CAVNZK010000114.1 coordinate 1,416,457, forward strand.
AAGAAAAGCCACAAAAATGATCAGGTCATTCAGGAAGAGATCTTATAATGAGCGTCTGAAAGCTTTTGACTTTACCGATTTAGGAAGTAGGAGATTAAGAGGAAATCTTATTGAAACCTATAAAATCCTCACTGGCCACTATAGTTGGACACACCAGGAATTGAGAAGCTCTTCATTTTAAGTAAAAATACACATTTGAGGGGTAGTTCTTTAAAACTTAAGACCACTCAACATAACACAAATTCCTTAAAGAACTTTCTCCCAAACCGAGACATATTTATATCTTCTTCTTTTAGTGCCTCTCCATTACTGGAGGTTGGCCGTCAGTATCTTGAAGCGTGTCTTGTCCATATTTATATACAGAATAATAATAATTAATACATATATTTGTAAGACGACAATCGGATTTACAGTGTTGAACTCACTTGAACTTGGGATGTTCTTTGGTGACGAGGCCCACCTCGATTTCAGAGCTCTTGAAGTCGACAGCCAGAACGTGAGAGAGACAGGTGATCGCGAGTTGCACTGCCTCATCGGACGAAAGGTCGGAGCGCTTCTTCAGCTTCTTCTCGAGGTAGGCATTGGCGTCCGTGGCCTTGGCCCCAGCCGCCACTGCAGCGTACGAGCAGTAGTATCCCGAAGGGTCTGTCTTCAACACGCTGGGGCCGTTTTCTTCATCATACGCAACCAGCATCATGCCTGCATCAGTCCGGTTAATATTCACTCACCTCAGTAAAATATATCAACATCAACCTTAGGAAAATTATTGAACTTACTGCATCCCAGTGGCCTCATCTCGGCGTTCTGCGTATAGACCTGTGAGATATCTGCAATGCGGCGACACAGGATGTGTACTGGAATCTCTGTGCCATATTTGTACTGCCAATTGGCAGCTTCATACCGAGCTCGCTGAACCTGTGACTTGCTATCCGCTGCCAAAGCAAATGATGAATGTATTTGTGAATTCATTATTTAAATCTCACAATATGTGATCCATTTAGAAAATGTAATTACTAATAAAATCATTGAAGCAGTTACAGTATGTTAGCATATTGAATATTGACAAATGATAATAATGAACCATGTTGTAGTTTAAGCATGATATGTTAAAATAATTTAATATTATAAAAATACATCAGTACCTGTCATGCCAGTCATAACACAGCCAATGTGGTCTGTGAGTGTGAAGAGATGTGTAACCGACTTTGGATCTAGAAGACGATCAGGCACTTTGCGCTGCGCAGCCACTACGGCTGCATCCGCCCCGCGCAGGGCCACGGATGTCAGTCCCCCTTGATTGATTGCTTTCAAAGCATACTCTAAGACAAGATAGATGATATACATGTATTAAATGAAAATAAACTTTTTCTCAAAGAAAAACAGATTTTCATAAAGGGATGTTTAAAACCAAGGTGTATAGAGAATGTTTATTAATATACGGCATAGTTTAGAATCCAATATATATGTTTCTGCAGATTTTGTTATAATTGAATATATAACCACTACTCGACTTATAGTGGTATATTCAATATTAACCCAACACGTACCAACTTGATATAATCTTCCTTCAGGAGAAAATATAGTGATATGTCTATCAAATCCAGCACTGCTTTCACGAGCCATTATACTATGATAAATTCACCACAAAATTAGTTTCAATGTAAAATAATTTATTAATTGCCGCTACAAGTTTTGTTTGATATTGACAGATATTCTCGTAATTTCAAAATGTATGTACTCAAATTTGGTTAATCATGATCACAGAACATTAAGCCATAGATTCTCACTAAGAACTATAGATAGTCATATATTTCACAAAAACAATCGACTTTTTTAAGACCTTAGAGGTCAAAATAAAAACTACCAACATTTGCCTTGCTAACTAAACCTTTAGTCACAAGATGAATCTCAAATGAAAAACCGTTCAGGGTATACTCAAAAAAAAAGCGCAGGAAACTTCATTCATGTTAGACGTTTTGGACAATTAAATAGAATGTGAGATACAGTGCCTTCATCCAAGCCACACTCTCAGATATAGTAATCCCTTATCCGAAGCTTGGCTAGATGAACAGGAATGCAAGCATGACCAAGACGCAAACGAGAGATTGTGGATGTAATCCAGCGATTTGCATTCCGATTGTGACAAAACCAGGGTTGTCTTGGTATGTTTTGTTGGATGGAAGCATAAAACTTGCCATTAACCGATTTGGAGTCATCCCAAAATGATTTCCAGGTCCTGTCTAGATATGTCTTTGCAAGAGCACAAAGATCCTGTGCTGAATATTTAAAATGATCTAGAGAACCTGAATCAACAGCTGATTTGGCACATGAATCAGCAGTCTCGTTTCCAGGGATACCTGAGTGGCTAGGAATCCAAACTAGTATGATAGACAATCCTTTTTGATTACAAGAGAGCAGAGTCTCCCTGATTTTTAGTATAATGGGAAAATTAGATTTGCTGCGAAATGGGTTTTCTTTAATAGACATTAAACAACAGTTGTCTAAATAAATAACTAAAAATTTTGCTTTATCTGTCAGGTTGATTGAAAAATTTAATTTAATTTTACTAGTTAAAAAGCAGAGGATAAGGGGAACCTTAAGTTGGCGGGGGGAAATTAATTTTTTGCACTTTTTTTTGGCTCTATCAACTGTTCGTTAACTGTTCTTCATTGATCTATCAAAAAATTTTTTTGTTCGTTCTTATTTAATTTTTTTTAATTATAAAAAAAATTGACCCTCAATTTGGCACGAACTATAGATATTTCGATATTTTTTTCTTTTTTCTAATAGTTTAGAACTATTCAATAACTGTTCGTTCAAAATAAACAACTGTTCGGCTTTCATTATCCTGTAATTTAATAATAATTAACTTTTTTTATAAATCTTAATTAAATGTTATTGCGCATGCGCAGTATCAATGCGCATAGTTCTCATAAATTATGCGCGGCCTATATTTTCTAATATTTTTAATTATTCATTTCAAATAGATGATATAATTTCATTTTCGAATACGAAAACTTTAACAATTTTTTTTCTGTACTACTTACGTTATTAGTTGACTTAGATTTTTACTTCAAAATTAATATAAAAGAATTTTAATTTAAAATTAATATCAAAATCTAATAAATAAACTTTGCAAATAGAAAGTAAATTATGTATATTAAGTAAAACAATAAAGTTTAATGATACGATACTTTTAATAGTTAAAAAAAAATGTGCGAGTACTACTGTATACACGTTAGAAGTGAAACTTCTTTATGACCTTATTTTTCGAAAAATTATGTATATGCAACTTTACAGAAATTGGTTAAATAAAGTTAAATTAGATAAAGTTTAACAAAAGGCTTTTAATATCACAGACTTGAATACAAATAATACAATTATTTAATTTTACCTTATTACCACTAAGATTATTACAGAATTTCATAAATTGTAATAGAATATTTAGTATCATTGTTATCGTTCTTATACATTTTTGTTATTAATGGTTTAGAATCTCTTTGAATCAACCGTGGTAGGGACAAGAAAAAGACGCGCGTAACGGTCAAATGTGACGCGTAACCGAAACATGTGACGCGTAACGAAAAAATGTTACAGTAAAAAAAAAAAAAGTGCAAAAAATTAATTTCCCCCCGCCAACTTAAGGTTCCCGAGGATAAGCAGGGCGGTCTGTCAAGTTATAGTCTCAAGTTGTCATTGACTGTTTTAAAAATGGAAGTTATTTGTTATTCTGTGCAATCTGTAGTTCAACGGATTTGACATTTAGTTGTCACAGTCACAATACAATTCTCGTTCCTGTAGTCGTTTTTCTTGTTTAGTACTGAGCGTTTGTGTGGTTCTTATATATTATTTGTGTTTTCTGATTTTAGGAAACTGCTCAATTTTAATATATCTTTAATAAAGTACAAAATATTAAATAATCTTCTGTTTATTAAATAAATATTGGTATTTTTATAACACAACAACAATTAAAATAAACTTACATTTCAAAATGCAAGAGACCGTTAGGAACTCAAATGAGAGAAAATCTATGTTTTGCTCATTTCTCGAAATCCTTGAAGCTCAAGAAAAACAAGCTGATACTGAGCGACGAATACAAGAGGAGAAATATCAAAGAAGAACCCAAGTAATTTATGACTTTCATGGTAAGTTTTTTTTATTAAAATAAGCTCTATTTACTCTAATAAAGTTCTAAGCCAGGGCGGATCTGGAATTTGGAATCAGTGGGATGGTCACACACTCTACTCTTAAATTTGTATGAATAATAAGTCCAATTACAAAAGTTTGTTTTCTAATAAAATTATCAACTAGGATCCACTCTTGGCTCTAAGTACTAAGTAATAATAAAGGGTATGACTCTGAATCTCACCCTAAGTTTATGTTATGTAGATTTTTACTCAGGGAATAATTACTTTTATCCAAGGACATTGTTCTTCACATTATATCTTTCTGTTTTGATGATATTGAATAGTCAGTAAAAACTTTCAAAACTATATTTACATTTCAGATTAATATATTACTCTACTTAAATCATTATTCCAAGTAGTTACGACTCATCTTAATATATGTCCAGAAAACAGGGCTTATTCTATAATAGGAGCTCAAATTTATATCTTAGGATTGAGTCTAAGCGTGGATTAAATAGACTGGTTTTTTAGATCGTCAGCAGCGTAAGGCGGCAGAGTTGCAGAGGTGCCTAGAGTTTGTGTCGCAGCATGCACAGGTGCTGGAGACAGTATTGCGTAGTGGTGGGGATGACGGGGTACCATTGTCAGCTGCCCTAGTGAGACAGGCTGCGGCATTGCAGCGCTGCATGACACAATGTGTTGCTAACGCTTCGCGAATACGACAATTGCTCGCCGCCGCGCACCGTCCTCAAATGGACACAATGCTTGCCAAGATGGTAATTATCTTATTTCTCCCATATTTTTAATTTAAACTAGGTATGTTGAATTAAAAAAATGTTTATAACTTGCTAACATTACTATTATTATTGTAAATTATTATTAATTTGTTTATATTAAATAATTGCACACCCTCATACTTAATAGACTTCTTCAAACAATTTGTACGTGGCTTCGGCAAGATAAGCTAACACGCTCGACGAGTATTGCTTGTAGTGGTGTGTTTGATTTTTTTTAATGATAAGCTACTATGGAGAGTTATTTAAAAAAAATTATATTAAGATACAGGTGCTAAAAACATATACATACATAGTTGTTTAATCGTCATAATTTTGGTTTTTTGGTAGATAATATTAGTCTGTGTTAAAAAATTGTATCTAAATAGTTCTTTTATTAATTTATTTTGTAGTGTTTGTATGTTAGAAATTTTGTTTTTTTCCATGAGGGTTCAGCATATTGGAATTAGACATATGAAATGTGGCTTGACTAAACAATTATAAATTACATTAATATTTTCTCATAATAAAATCTCCTGATTGTAAATCTAAACCATTCTCGAATCCACTTGAACACACACGAAAAATTTTATCAAAATCGGTGCAGCCGTTTAGGAAGAGATTTATTACAAACACACTGAAGATTTATAGATAATATACAAATATAGTGGGAATTTTTTTCATTTAAGGCAAGCAAGCAACCGGCTGTTATTTTTGCGACGTTTTCGGCTTATAAACAATTTTTAATTATTTGAAGGCACGACATCAGGGTATAACCACTACTATACTAGTCAATAAATTTAAAAATATATATATACATACATGATTAAAATAAAAAGGTCGGTAAATAACTTATAAAATTAAAAGTTTTATTACATATATCGTTCATAAATTGTGCCAAAACCTACGAGATAATTTCGTGTCAGCGGAACAAGTAATCATCACGGACTATAAATAAACACAAAAAGGGTTTAAACAACAATAAATACAAGTTAAAAAAGAAAATAGTTTGACAGTTCTTTATAGTTCACGCGGAAATCAAACTGAACAAGTAAGGTTCTATATTCAAACTGTGATATACAATAAATGCCGACGTGCGATATTTACGGCCCCGTACTGGACATCAACATGTTGTTAGAAACGTGCCATTTATCTCTTTAATTTTATTCGGTGAAGAAACTCGGGGTTTGAAAATATTTAAAAGTATATGTATTTATTATTTCATTGCTCTGAAGCAATAAGTAGTGGCTGATTTTTAAATTATCTATGAACCGCACATAATCACTGGCACAATACAATGCACTTTTGCACCATCCTTTGTCTGCTTCAGACTCGTGTATGTCCAGTTGTTTTTAATCTTAGTATCGATTAGGTATACATAACTCATTGATTTCAAAACAACGTATCATTGTTAAATGTGGAAATATGTGGTAAGCGGGCACCGGAGACTTACTGTTTTATGCATAAATTAAATCATTAATTAATTGCGGTTATTTTTTTAATTTATTTTACTGCACACAAATTAAAAATACCTGTGGGTAAATACAAGACGACACGAGTAGGCTTTAATGAGGTTTGCCTTTGCAGTATTTGAAAGCCGCGGTGGCCTATATGTTATTTTATATTGAAAACACGACACACACATATTCTAGAAAAGCTGTCGAAACTTTTTTATGACCATTTATTTGACTGAGGTCAAGATAATATATTAAACCCGGGGAGAGTTAGCAAGTAAAGTAGAAACTAGGTCTATAAAACCGTGCGTGCGCCGCCTCCGTACTCCCAAACAGGAACTCGGTGCCACCACAATATCTCGATACTGCTTGTTCGGTTACGCTGCGTGAACACTACTTAACTAATGTAATGTCGGTGTAAGCGATCGCTTTTCCGTCTCACGGGCCTCAGCTAACTTGGCTTACTGACTTAATAAGCAATGTGAAACAACACTTTCTTTGTTAAAACTACCAATTAGCATTTATTATGCCATGCTCGTTCGCTGTTGACGAATCAAGGTTTTTTAAATATCCTGCATCAGAGTGCTGTGTTTGAGGCGTTGAGGTCGCTAACCGCTACAGCCTCGTTGATTGTTCGTCGGCAATTTTCTTCACTTAATGTGGTTGTTCACGCGCATCGAGCTACTTGAAAGAAAGAAAGAAATCCAATACACCCACATAACATTCCATTTCACATTCGTAGATCTAAATCTAATACTTAAAACCATTTTTTTTTTATTTGGACCACAAAATTAGGACAAACACATGATACAAATTGACATACATATATAAATATCAAAAGCGGTGCCGTCCCTATAACATGTGGACACGACCAGCGAAATCAAGTAGTTACAAAAACAGTGTCAAATACAAACAAACATAAAAATTAAAAATGCAAACTATAAAAGAATTAAACTATTTGAACCAAAAAAATAAATTATCGGTACTGTGTCCTTATTCTACTCTTAGCTGAGGCCAGAGAACCGTGAAAAATGTCAAAACTCTGTGCAATATCGTTATGGTAGCGACATAACCTATTAATTGGTGAGTTTCTGCCAACGTTTGTTCGACAATGTGGGATGTGAAAACATCTTCGATTGTACAAACGACTCCCGACCCGAGGAACTTGTATGGATAAACGTTCTAAAATTTCTGGGCAATCCACAATTCCGTTAATTACTTTAAATAGGTATAGCAAGTCGATGTTTGCTCTACGAACACTCAGAGATTCCAAGTTATCAAAATTTAACCTATCCTCATATTTACTCAACATTGCACATTTATTATTTTTAATGGATAGATGGTATAAAACTTTCTTTGCACCCTTTCCAGCCTCGCTGAATGGGTTAAATACATTGGAGACCAGACACAACTATTGAACTCCAATATGCTTCTAATGAGGCTGGTAAAAATAGTAACTGCGACACTGGGATAAGTAAGAGTCCCTGTTATTCTGGAGATAACCATTATGGAAGAAATAAAATAGAAATAGCAGTAAACTAAATATAAATAAATGCTAAATGAGGTAGACAGTAAGCAGATAAAAGAGAGACAAAAAATAAATTTCTCAGAATAAAGCCATGGCACTGTTTAGTAATAAAATGCGGTTTTAGAATTGTAATAAAAAAAATGTCACTGATAGGATTTTATGAGTGATATGTCATGATTAAAATTTGGCGAAGAAAACGATCTCGTTATAACTCGGACTAAGGTCAACTGGTCGTGATTAATTCGGAGTGAACTCGGAGCCCGAGGATCCGAGATGCCAGAATGATCACAGAGGATCCTGAGAGAGGAGAGAAAGTATAATTTTCGGTTATGTAGGTGCGCTGCTATTGTGACAAGTGTGGGTGTGTGTTGTTGCACGTGGGTGACATTTTCGCTTAACTCTTCGGTTTTGGAACAGAATTTATCTTAATTCTAGAACTTCGCAAACATCTCCCTCAGTCTCCGTAGCGGTTACAAACTGAGCCCTATGTTTCCATTGACATCACCAACCACAACAAACTATATATATATATAATGTTTCCAGTCGCTCGGTCTTTGTTTTTTCATGGTGGAGTCGTGGGAACCTGTACCATTGTGTTGACTGGTAATAAGGTAGTCGAAGAAGGCCGTGTGATCTTTATTTACAGACTGTAAAATATAGGTACATAATCCTAAATTTTAAGTAATAAGTTCCTTTACGAAAACAAGTTACAGGCCACAAATTGCCCGCACGGGCCACCGAGGTCGGAGAGGCAATTATCGCGCCAGACAATAATTGAGCTCGAAGGCAATTATCTCGTTAGCGCTGACCCAGGCCAGGCGGGGTAGGCTGGGGCTTCTCTGGCCGCAATGAGGAGTCCCGCCGGGCGAAGCCCCACTAGTGCTCACAGAGTTCACGAACCCGCCTGACGATTTATGTTGTGCGTTGCGTACGTTCTCCATGTGATAGTTGTTTTACTTCCAGTGATAACGAATGAATATTGTTTCGCAGCGATCTCCCAATTTAAATTGTTAAAACTGCATCCTTATTTGTGTGTTTAATAATTAGTTGATGTGAAATTTAAAAAAAACCCATATGTATTCAAAAATAAAAAAATATTGAGCAATTTTCCAAGTTGCCCTTATAATCTTTAATCAGTTCAGAGACATATTTAATAATGAACCGATAAAAGCTAAAATCTCAATACTTAAAACGTTTATTTATTTATAGCATAATATTTAGTGAGGAGGAACTAAACGGTCCGTCATAGATACATTGTCTCGACGTCTAGTCTGCCTCTTAATACCATTGCGGCTAAGTCGACACTGCGCCGCTGGATTACTCATGATACTAATCTGTTTATTGCACTCTGTCTTCTATTGATGTTATAAGTAGGTATTGTCTTACCAATTATACAAAAATCGTAATTAATTAAAAATAACCTTAAAACTACCTTCCTCCTCAAGATGTAATGTAACTTCAATGTTTCTAAGAAAAAATATTTTTTTTCTGTAAATCAATCGGTGACCGAAACAAACAAAGGCTTTAACTTCTCTAGGACTTTGAACTTGTCGCTGGGCGGTCATTTTATTAATTACATTACTCACGTCACAAACAGCTGAGCATATATGTACACTGCTCGCACTTCTGATGAACTACACCCGTGTATGTAGAATTAGTTGTTTCGCGGTCATAGATATTGTTATTAAGAGAATTTAGTCTATTATAGCTCCTGAATATCGGTAAATTGTTTGCGCCGAACTAACACTAAAATAGTTATGTCCTATGTCAAATATTCTATTCATGCTATTTGGGGGTTACAGGACTTCGCAAGTGCGAGCGAGTCATACAGATCCGACTATCGGACGCACGCGAGCAGCGAAATGAGGACACGTGTAGTGTCGTTAACTAAATCGCTTTGTTTTATCGATTGTCGATGTTATCGCTCGGCCTTTAATTATCACCCAACTGTTTGAGTTTTCTTATTAAGCCTGTATAAGTGGGCCCACTAGAGCATGTATTAGCGTCAGAGATGGTCCAGAGTCAAGTGCGTCTCGGCAACTCGTCACCTTGCCCAAGCGCTTATAAATTAACTTTCCCATAGGATAACTTAATTCAAAATTTGTATTGTACACCAAATCTGAATCAAGTTTGTTTGGTTGTACACTGGTGTCGGGTATAACGTATATAAATCCATCCGAAACGAATCACGTCACTCATCAGCGGCTTCAGGCATTATTGAGCCAGCAATGTATTATGTATGGGATCTACATGTCATCTCTCACTTTCTAATCATTAGTGATGCTTAGGGTTACCACTACCGAAGTCGACGCACCCATGCCATTCTAATAATTTAATTTAAAACTACGTTGTTATTTAACTAATACAATTATGTAAGAATAGTAATGCATACGAATCGTACTCAAATGTGAAATTTATCATAGCCGGTTGTAAAAACAATCAGCCCTGTGGTGCATTAATATAATCGCAGTGAAAGCGCACGCGACAGGAAAATACGACACGGCTGCTCTTTCTACACACGCGCGATGTACCTTTGGTTTTGGGAGTAGGTCAATTGGAGATCTAACACTTATCGGTTCGGTAACTTATAGCGATAAGGTGTCGGCCCTCATTGATAACGGAATAAATTTCCACCGGCTGCACTAATTCTGACAATTATACAATTCTAACTGGTCCTCGAAAACTCAGCTTCCGTGGGAAGAAGTAGAATCTCGAAGACCACTCTTCGAGACATACTCTCCTTATTCTATATATACAATAAAAAAAGTTAAAAATAAAACATAAAATAAACACATAGGATGTTACAGAATATGATACAGAACAAAGCAAAACAAAACATGACAGCACAAAATTTATAAATCCGGAGAACGACAAACATACTGGTAGCTATAATAAAGAAGAAGGATACAAGGATTAGGACATTAATAGTTGTTTTGAGTTAGTGCGAAAAAGGGTCGATGTTAGTGGCAGAAGCCAAAGCAGAACACATCCTGTGAAGAGGCTCGCGGAACCCAATGTTGGTTCTGGGAGTCGGAAGGTTCAATGTTCTATGCGAGAGTTCTTTGAACGCCATATTTTGATGTATTTTTAAGCAAACATACCTAACGGAACAGCAGTGTGAGTCCGAGCAAGATCCTTCACCTTGCGCCGACATCTGACCTACTTCAAACGAACTCGGGTAGTCATGAGAATAGCGTTTTATTATATAGCGATTGTTATCGGAGAGTACAAATATATTTTTACGTTTAGTTATGAAAGAGAAATTATTATATATGTAATTCGTAAATGTTTGTTATTTAAACTATAAATATATTTTGATACATTTTATAACGTGTTAAAAAATCTCTAATTACTAAACGTATTTTATCGTCTACACTTTAAAAAACACGACTATGGTTTGTTGTATGTGACCGCTTAAAACAAGATCGTTGTCTTGACATCACATCCGAATTGTATGAAACGCTTCGCGACTGCACACCGTCCGCCGCTGAAGTGGCCCCCAGTTACGAGGACCTGACATTGATCCCCTTTTCACCCGGAAAGAGACGCTACACATCTCTAGGCCCGCTTCGGATGTTTCGGAAGGCCTTGACATACTTGATCAAAGGTCGTCAGTGATCGTAATAAAAATGTTATGAAAAATGCTCTTTTCGTTCGTTAAACGTTCGATGTAGTTTGAGAAAGCGAATTATGATCGGGACGGATGAACTGCTTGCGCGGGTTATTATTAGTGCTCACCTCAGTAGGCAGTGCTCGGCGCGAATCATAGCACTTCGTGCGTTAGGTGACGCGAGGATGGACTCATTGAACACGCTAATTTGATCAGTCACTGCCGACCCACGCCTCTTGAATTACATACCAATTTCGCATCTCCGTAATGTAGAGTTTGTAGGTGCTTGGCCGACATACGGGAATTAAAAGGCGAAAAATGTTCAAGTCCGCTTCGACGGTCCTTGACCGTCACGCCTATTTATATGCTGCATTGCGCTCTGACCCTCGGCTGCCAGATGTTATAGTAATAAAGCTAGGAACATACGCATACGATGTAGTGGACAAGTTTTCTATTTTTACTGTTCATTTAGATTGAAAAAACAGCCGTCTAAATTAATATGCTATTTGAATCGAATTACAATCACAAATGAAATTAGAGAGCTCCTTTCGCGATGTATCAATTGTTTTGTATCGTCTCAACTTTCTTAAAACTGTGTCAATTGTAACTTAGCCAAAAGTGGGATTTTGTAATGGAAAATCTATTAAAAAAAATGTGCTAATACGGTAACAAAATAAGAATATTTTTTCTATATTCTGGAGGGATTACGGAGCATATAGTAGTATTAAAAACAAAAGTCAGGCCGACTCGACCACGCCGGTTAATCTCTAAGAAGGCGCCAGCGGTTTTAGTCCATTTGAGCCTGAGATATCCTGATCGGGAGACCAATAAAGCAGCACTGCCTCAGTCAGACACTTACACTAGGCTATGCTGCGCTTAGGAATTAGATAATAAAGGGTTGCCTGGAAGAGATCGCTTATTAGCGATAAGGCCGCCCGTTGCATCCCTTATAATTTTTTTTTGTATTGTGTTTGATTTATTGTTTTTTGCAACGAAGTTTTAATAAAAATAAAGTAAGATGCTGCAGCTACTGTTGATCCGTGACCAATAATGATTATTGCAAAGTAAAAAATTATTGTTTTTTTTTTATATATATATATACATAATTGTAAATTGCATGTTTTTTTTTTAATCTAGATTGTTTTTTTTTTTACTCTAATGTTTAAGTTATTTTCTTTTCTTCATTGTAATGTTTCCCTTTAAATGCTGTGCACATTTGTTATTGATGCACATGCATGTATCTTGTTTTCTGTGTTATGTGTTCTCTGTAAGTGTTTGTATGTGTTTCGTTAGTGTGCCTTTTAAAATAAAATAAAAAAATAAATAAATAAACCCCAAATCAGAGACTATAAATTGTCTTTGAAATAATATTGTTTTTGAATCTACGATTTGACCTATACGATGTTGCAGGAGACCGAGTTGAGTGCGTGGACAGCATTCCTCCAACGCGCCGTCGACGCCACCTACAGCTCTGAAGTCACCATAGACAACCTCCACAATTTGATCGGTAATTTTCAAGGCGCAAACTTACACTTTATGGACATGTGAAAGTCTGTGTCATATTATTAGGACCACAAATTGAAATTCGGAAGGTATTATATAGAATTCTGTGAAGAGCATTACGATTTTATGCCAAAATGTTTCAATTTTTTTTATTAATAATACCAATAATATCTCCAAAGTGGGACAATGTGTGCTCTAACTTTTAAAATAAAGAGTGACGAGGTTGTAATGCGTACTGCAGCGGAGCAGCGGCGCTGCGTGCGCGAGGTGTCATCGAGCACGGTCTTCTCTTCCCTGTGCCGCGGGACGGAGGGGGCCGCGGAGGGGTCGGCGGGTGCGGAGGGAGAGGGCACCCCCCGCACGCCCTTCGCGGCCAGGCGTCCTTCGGCCATGTGCAGCACTCCCATCGCCCGCGACTAGCCCCGAGGCCTGCGCGCACTCTGCTGTCGCGCTCGCACCGTCTGATGTCCTCGCGTCACTCTCACACAATTATCTGCTTTTCAATTGAACTAGCCCGCGGTGCGTTCCGTTCGAATCTACGAATGAACGATGAAATGATGATATGGGTTGTAGATATTTGATTGAATCCATTCCTAAAGACATTTACTGCACAAAAATCGACTTACGAAAACATAATTAAATTTGCCAAGATTTCGTAAATTCAATGTTTTAATAATTTTTGTCTCTAGTTTGAAAAATCTCTGTCGTGTGTGTTAATTTCGTTTAACTGGTGACGATATTTGACATACAATTCGGTGAAAGTCGATCTTTTTGCATTTATATTCATATTGAATGTTAGTCCTCTGGATATTTGAGCTATGTATGACCATTGCTTGGCCTTATCGCCGAATCTAAATGTTGATAAATTAGATGTAAGAACGTTTATATACCTTTGTAATGAAATTGTATGTCGGCTTCTGTCGATGGATTCTGTGAACTTCTCGTGCTGACGATGCACATGTGCTCTATGAAAGATATACTGAAGGCGAAATGAAATTATTATATTATTTGTTGACTCGTCTTTAAATTAGTAATCATTGTCGTGAAGTGTGTTTTTAAACTTAAATGTAGGATAAGCAGTGTTTCGAACGATTTGTACTTTTGCTAAGTCCACTATGAATATGAGTGTTCGTTGTGTACTTTTATAAATACACGTTCGTGTAGTGTTTAGACTTGTATCTACCTCGTTGCGGAACCTGTACTGCCAAGTTTTTGCTGATTGTAATAGATTTTAGTAAATAAATATTATACGGAACGGTTTTCGGACAAAGTCTAGATGTCTCTTGACCGCCTTGGCCGAAGGCTAAGTTTAAATCTTTTCCAGATTACTGTTTTGATATAAATATTGGCGGTGTTTTCATCGCCTCGTGTTCGTGGCTTTTTCTCAAATATTACTATTATAGAAAAATGTAATTAAGGTTCTCGTTGTAGAGTATTATTGCTTTAACATTGTTAGTAACGGGTGTCTCAGTAAGAGACATTTTAAAATAAATACAAGTATTTTATGACGGAGTTGTGATATTTTTATTGTATTGTAAAGAAGACATGTTTCGATTAAGTATGGAATAAAATATCCGGCAAAGGACCCCCATGGCTCCGATGACAGGCCATTACTCTTTTCATGAAATTTTCCATGACTCGGTGAAGGTTTTTAGTCAAATTAGTTTGATGTCGATGTTCAAGATACCGACCGGTATAACCAGCGGCACGTAAGTCTAGCGCTGGCCGATACGTGGAGGGGATTGCTGCGCATGTGTACTGTCGCGCGGGGGACGGAATGCGACTGGAGAGCCAATCGAAGCTCTTCATTCCGCTAGCCCCCCTCAGGTACCTTATTTTTTACTTCTGCGCAATAACGGTCAGCGCTAGTTTCGTGCCGCTACTTATACGTTGACGTAAAGGATTCTTATTATCCGTTTTTGAGCCAAGTTTCTTTTAAAAATTTGTCCACTCTTCGAATGGTTGACACAATAAGTGCACTTTCTCGGCTGAAAATTTGGCGAAGGCGAGTTTTCACAATTATAACGCGTTGTTCTTTCGAAAAGCGCTCCATTTTTTATAATCGGAATAAACAGAGGTAACAGCTGTCAAATTTCAAAGTTGTCTTGAAAAAAATATATTAAAGAAATAAATTAATATATTAATTTTAAAAAGTGCACTCTTACTGAGACACCCTTTGTCTTTATATATTTCCAGCAACTCACGGCCGCTAGGGGTCGCCGTCGCCGCGCCGTTGGCAATTTTGAATGCGATCAATATAGACAACACTCATAATTGTCTTAGCAATTTTAGAAAACTTATTATATTATAAACTTAATATGATTCTTTTTTAATTGAGCGCTGTAAAAAATAAAATTTTGTCAATAGTCATAAATGAATTGCTTTTGTGGTTGTAGAGGTGAATACAGCATTTGTTTCCGAACGACTTGTCTTAAGTAATGTCTACTAAATATTTAAAAAATATGGCACGGAACAGTTCGAGAGCAACAAAAGAAACACGTCATGAGGAGGGACGCCCGAAATAGACGAAGTCGCGAGACAGCTCGTCGCCGGCGCATCTCGCTCACATTCCACGCAGCCGGCGTCTTTGACTAAATAAAATCGCTTTATTTGAATATACACTTTTATTTATAGATAAAATAATTTTCTCCGTACAACTAACAATGTATCAGACTCTTATTGGCAAGCTTACGAGACGGAGAGTGCTAGAGGTGCCACGATGTCAGTTTTCATTGACTCAACGCGACGGGAACAGAAAATACCATTTTACGAGGCACGGCTGCAAGCGTGACACGTATCTTTGTCAGACTCTCATCTACCGATCGATATCCTGTATTATGGTAATATGTAAATACTGATAATTATAAATTACACTTTAGGTACAAATTCTTTAAATAAATCGTCACACTCTAAGTAGACTCGTATTCGGTCGACTCGTATGTGAAGACTCCGGGTAAGTTCGTTTTCACTTTCCACAGTCTATAGAAGCACGCGGCCACAAATACTCGAGCCGCTGTTCTCGCGACGGCCAGGCTACGGCGGAGGAGGCGGGGGCGGGGCGGGCCGAGTGGCGCGGGGCGGCGAGAGCAGCGAGTGCGGCACCGACACCGTGCGCCCGCCCACCTGCACCGACACGCGCCCGCGGGACGCCGCGCCCAGCGCGAGCACGGCTTCTCCGGCGCGGAGTCGCACGCCCGCCTCGTCCCATTCCGTCGCCACAGTTCGTTGCTGCGGATAGCCCAGTTTCACACCGTTGGACACGGTGTAGGCGCGGGACGGAGGCAGCGGTGGAGGTCGCTCCTGCGGCAAAATAAGTCGATTCGAAACGTGAAACGCATTATTAGATTAGACTAGATTATCGTTTCTGAGATTCGGACAAATCGCCCTCACCAGATCGAGGCCGAAGAGCGAGCAGGTCTTCTTGACGAGGGCGGGGTCGCACTTGGAGTCCGGCGGAGGGGTGCCGGCGATGGGAGCCGGTCGGGGTCGAACGGGGGCGTCGGGAGACATGGTGCGATGGCGCCGCCACGCGGTCTGGATGCAGCGGGCCGCCGCCTGACGCCGGGCGCGGCGCATGCGCTCCAACACCTGAAACGTTGTCGAAGGTCACATCGATCGCCGTAGGCGCGAGGAGACGGGAGGATGCGCATTGTATGCATACCTGTCGCATACCCTCGCTGAGGAAGACGTGTCGCTTGCCTATGGCCCAGCGGACGGCGGCAGGCGAGTGCGACGGAGGCGGAGCGGCTGCGGTGGCGACGCGTAAGACGCGCGCGCATGTCGCTTCTCCGCTATCGGCGGCGGTATCCTTCCCTCGGGACCCCAGCCCGCAATATCGCCCGCAAAAGGCTCGGAATCGCATGCGGTGCGGGAATCCGTTCGCCATCAGCTGCACCGTCTCCAATATCTGTAGCGCTCTCACCTGATTTATGAATATCGGTTTTAATAACAGTTCATATTGGCTCGTTAAAATTATAAGATTGAATGAATTTGGTTTTTATTTTCCTTGAAAGTATAAAGCAACATTTATAACTCAGATTGTCATTCGAACCTCAACTCTTCTAAGTTTTACTCGTTGCCAGAAAAATGTAATGCCGACATTTTTTCGTTTCTTTGTATCTCAATTAATCTGTAGGTGCTCGTCTCCTGTGTTCATATTTTTTGTTTCCATTCCATAATATTTGTGCCTGATAAGGTAAAGACACCATCGTATTATTCGTTTACGCGACGCGTTACCTGCGAGGCTACGGTGGCTCGATCGAAGAGCACGGGCGTCTCGGTGGCGTTGGCGCGTAGACATCGCACGAAATGAGGCCTGGCGTGCACGAGCGTGCGCAGTAGATTGTCGAGGCGCGTGTGAAAGTCTTGCGTCAGCGTGGAGCCGCCCGACGCACCGCCGGCCGCCGTGGGCGACGCGCGGAAAGCGGAGCCCGCCGGTCCGCCGGCCGACGCCAGCGCCTTCAGTTCGGCCCCGAACAGGTGGGTGGCGAATCCGAACTCGCAGGCACGAGTGTCGAAGACGGCTAACAGGTCGTCCGGCACCGCGTCGCGGTTGGCCTCCAGAAAGTCGGCGGCGTCGTAGACCACCTCGCCGGCGTAGTGGCGCACGGAAAAGCGGCGCGGGTGCGGCGGTCGTGCGTCGCCGAGGCGCTGATGTGCCGCTCGTACGCGGGCTACGTACTGCTCGGCCGAGCCCCGGGCGGCGCATTCGGCGTCGAGCGCCGCCAGCAGCCCGCTGCGCAGCGAAGACAATAGGTCGATGCACGGCACGTTGTCGGCGTACTCTACCTCCAGAGCACCCGTCACGCCCTCCTCGCGGCACGACTCTGCGCTCGACTGCGGCCGAAACACCGAAGCTTTTATTGAAACGATTCACTGATCCATAGGGATCGGATGTATATAGATATAACTTCTAATATATGCCGCTTTAGGAATAAAGGGGTTGAAACAAACAATATTTTTGCTTTATGCATAATAATGCCAAAAGCTAGTTTACAGAAATGTCGTGACAATTCATTTATTTATTTTTTATTTTTGAAGTTATACTTCTTAAGGCGCGTTATGAAAAATTTATGAGAGTGAAATTTTACGATGCGCGCGCACCGGGACACAAAATTATCAGTATGGGCGCCGAGCGTGCGCGAGCGAGATGGGAATAAGACAATCTACAAGTAAAAATAATGACATTTGTAGTACCTTTTAAACAAATAAAGGAGTTTTAATTATTTTTTCAAAGAAATTTAGCAATGCTTTTTCACAAAGACCTATTGTTACTTAGTTGAAAGGTTATGAAACATACCTAGTTATTAAATTGAATTAATTATATAATAAAATAATTATTATTATTAATATTAATTAATAATTGAATAATATACTAAATGTTAAGTATTGTTAAATTATTAACGCTAAATATTTATTATTAATTATTTAATATTTAAAAAAAATAAAGAAAGCCAGAGAAGTACCTATAACTTCTTACGCGGGTACATAAGTACACGCGCCATTTTTTTTTATTAATGAATTATCAATGATTTAGTATTAGTAATACGAACATCGAAAATATGTTAGCATTTTAATGATTGGAATCCCGATCGAGCACTCGTAATTTGCAGAAAGTTTATATTATGTAAGTTCTGTTGTAGTCACTACATAGGCAACGAGAGGACATAATCAAAATCACACCCTCTTTGGACGTCGGAAGTCAAAGCGTCGGCTACCTTGAAGACGTGGGTGTTGTAGAAATGCTGCATGGTCTCCGCGCACAGGTTGGTGCAGAGGTGCTCGAGGCGGGAGGGCGCTGCGTCTTCGAAGCCAAACATGTCGAGAATGCCCACGAAGCCGTCGGTGGCGTGACGCACCGCATCGTTGAGCACGGCCATTGAGCGTGCGCCCGCTCGACTTCGTGCGCCGCTGCCGGCCGTCGACGCTCGGCGTGACGCAGCATCCTGGTGCACAGACTCGTTGGAGTCGGATGACAGCGTGCCCAACGTCGAGCCCGGCCGCTTCAGTGAGTTGGCGCGTCGCACTATTGTGGCCACCGTCCGGCAGTAGAGGGCCTTCGCCAACGAATCACGTGCCAGGGAGGCGGCGGCCGCCGTCGCCGGCGCGCGCACTCGGCCTCGAGCGGCGCTTCGCGTTGCCAAGCCTCGCGCGAGAGCCGCGGCGCCGACACCCAGCAGCGCGCTCACCGCCGCCAACGTCGCGTCGTCACCCACTTCGGCGCCGCCGTCCGAACTTTCGACGAAGACGAGATTTCCGAGGAGCAGCACGGCGGCGAGCACGCGAACCACGTCGAGAAAGGGGATGCCGAGCACGCCGAGACACCCGCGCCAAGCCTGGAAGCGCGCCGCGTCCTCGTCGGCGGCGTCGGCGCGAGGCCGCGCCGGTGCGGTGGGCGCGAGGTATCGTAGGTCCGAAGACGTGAGGCCGTCCAGGTGCAGACGGGCGCGCTCGTCGGCCGCGAGGCCGGCCAACATGTGATAGAAGACGTGATAGTTGCGCTCGCCGGCCGGAGGCCGCACCACGCGCGTCTGGTCTAAGAAGTAGCAATGTATCTTGGTGCGGTACAGCGCACCGTCGGTGACTTGCACCTCGATAAAATGACCGATGCGCGTCGAATGCGCGTTGGCGCGCGTCGCAGCCGTGCCGAGGGCGCGCAGCACTGTGAATGCGGCGGCGAGGTGTTTAAAGGCGTCCGTCTCGGGTCCACCGCCGGCGGCGTCGAACAGCCGCCGGAGAAGCACCATGGAAGCGTACGTTTTTCCCGAGCCGGACACTCCTGAAACGTTACAATAACTCATCACCTACACGGTACGGAAAACCTTCTTTATGGATTTTGTCGATTTAATAGTTGCACGTTAATCGAATTGCGACGCCGGTCGGTCGCAGTGACGTCGAGAAAACATACCGGAAAGGATGATCGCCTGCGGGCAGCCGGAATCTGCTTGGTGGCGCACAGCGTCGCGCACCAGCCGGGTGAGCTCGGGACGTTGCGCGCGCGCCGCAGCCGGCGTTAGCGCGTTGGCGGCGTCGCCGTACGCATTGAGCGCCACCACGATGGGGCCCACCGACGTCTGAAACACGGTATGGACATTAGGCGACTTATCGGATCACTCTCCCATCAAAGGCGACGTACTTCCTACTTACGTAGAACTTATTTTGGTAGAACCTGGTCTGCAGCGCCCTCACGATGGCGTCCTCGGTGAGCGGCCCCCGGAGGTGGACGAGGTCGTCGACATCGCCGGCGCCGCTGCCTCCGCGCCATCTCACCTCTGAAGTTTTACATACTCAATACGAATAATCGCGAGACTCTCTCTGTGAGAAGGCCCGAGAGTTGCACAATATATATTAATAATATTTCGAATGATGTTCACGTTCGATGATTAACTGGGAAGGCGGCAGCATCCTGGATTTAGGTATGCCTTGTCTGCCTACACTTAACGTTACGCAAGGTATTCCTTATTTCAAAAATGTCTTAGGTCCCCGGCAACAATTACCTACATATTTAAGTCATCATGTAATTAATGACCGTGAGCACGCGTCAAGATTTGGAATACAAAAGGGTTCTACTATTGGTTACTGTAAATTATTTTAAACCTGGCGGCGGCGGTGGCGGCTGTGGCGGGGGCAACAGTAGCGGCGCCCGTGGCGGGACTGCGGGTTGCGGGCTAACGGCGGGTTGGGCCTGCACTCCACCCGATTGGCCGGGGCCGCCCACATGTAGATGGTTGCGGAGCGTCACCAGCTCCGAGCTGAGGCTCAACAGTCGCCGCTGCAAGTGGACCGCCTCGTTCGATGAAGACGCGTCTGGAAATAGTAATTATCGATATTGAATTGAATGAACAATTAAATCTAGATCCAGCTCTTTAATATTTTTTTTCTTTATGTCATTGTCCTGACGAATTTTGACCGGGTTAGGAAATAGAATACGGGTCTGAAAGATAATACAAATTTTCCGAGACTCGGTGTGTGTGGTATGCGCGAGAGGGCGGCGGAGGGGCGAGGGGCGTCGACCGGTCGGGCCCTCGCCGCCACATTCCGCAATGACGCGCCCCGCACTGCTCCAACGTCTCTCCGAGTTCCCTTCGCCTCACTACGTCCAGTCGGTGCTGACAGAGCACCGCAGCGTATATTATATTTCACAACACGATCGATTCAGTATGGCACTGTGACAACACGACACAAACAGACACACGTAAACAAAAGAGACATGATAGATCCTCTGCGTTCGATATGGATATAACCGTTGGACAAAAATATCTTATTAATATTCGTCCGCGTTTTAATAAATCTGCTGATATTAATTTAGCCTTAGAGTAGTGAAGATATACAAACTATACCTACTCTCTGACAACACGTGTGCAACCTGTTTTGTTATAATAGTTCGTTGGCTTCTACATTTAAACACATCGGCTCCAACATATTGTTTTTTTTCTTCAAAATAAGCCATAAATAATATGGCACATCAGGTTCCGTCTTATTCATCTACCATGAAATTCACCAGAAAGTTTGAATGTAACGAATTTGACAAAGTGTTAGAACATATCATAATATAGATGTCATATAGTGAATTTAATAACAACGTTGAATATTCAAAGTTAAACGATATTTTAGGTAACGTTTCCAATTGTTTACGTATATGTAGAATCTGATTATTAATCAGATGGAAATTGTTTTTTTTATTACATTTAAAAAACAATAAAATTGTTGACAGCTTCATGAGGAGCTTCGCTTTGCCTTCACCTAAGCCTTTCAAATGTATTTTTACGCGAATGAAGCAATAAATCACTAGAAAAAATACAAGTCGCGAAAAGCTCAAGGCAAGTATCGCCAAACGCGCACGTTGATGTCTTTTGTATTAGTCATATGATCGACGCGATTCCCTGCTATAAAATGCGCTTTGAAATTTATTTTTAGGACAGTGACTTGATATTGGTATAACGACAGCCTAAATTTTTTGCTTCTTGCTTCTTTAAATATATTTTTTAAAGAGAGTATGAATTGTAACTATTTCATCCTAACTTTGTGTCATCTGTTCACATCAAAACTTCAATGAGACATGAAAATATTACTCGTTTTATTTTATTTATAAAATGAATGTAAAAAACTTTTGACAGCCACGACAATGCTCTTCTCTGAGTATCAAAGAATATACTTGATACATTGTTTTGAGCAAAAACATATTGATGTGATATGTTATAATATAAAGTTTGAGTTGTTTAGAGGAGTGTGCATATTTCTAAGACTAGGTATATTTTGTTTTGTGGCAATCGGTGATATCGTTTTACTCGCGTGTGCAAGTTTAATCCGATTGGCTACGGAGCAGTAGTCCGGCGTGCGACGAGCCACAGTAATTGCTTTTTGCATCCCCACGCATTTTTTGCCACAGGTGATCATCTAGATGCGACCGATTTGTATTTCCTACTTTCGCATATTGACGTTCAGCTAGTCGACTTCTGTATTCAGTGACTAAAGCTTGCGTCAAATATAATACGAGTAAGATTCAATGTGTGTCTATACTCGGATCTGTGTACGCGACGTTAGCTGTTAGAATATACAATATAAATACGATGTGAAATGCACAAAACGGACGAAATCCTAACAGTCATCGCCAAATGACCTCGCCCGAAATATATACGTACACTTATGTGCAAACATCATATTATCGTGCAGAGAAATTGTATTAATTACTGACCAATACCTGCTAGATTTTATCACCCTTGTTAAGTCTCAAATAGCTAACGATGTTTTGCTCGTTTTACTTTGAAAATAAATAAGCGTAACAAACCGATAATGAAATAATGAAGAAACTGTTTGCGCCGAATTGTTAATCTCCTACTTCGGCGTTTTTTTGTATTCGGTTAAAGAGTGACCTACTTCGTAATAAAAAAGGGAAAATAAAGTGCCTCAAATAAATATGGTGATACTCGTTTGAAAGTTTTAACAGAACGAAGGCTTTCTACATATTATGGTTTGGTGGCGTGGGGCTCGCTTCGCTCTCTCGTTGGCAGTTGGCACCGCTACTCTAGTATGTACTTATAGATATGTTTGAGGGCGCCGAGAACCGGCTCAGATCCATTGAGCCTCGCCGCCCGCCGGGGAAGGGCCGAATTTACCGAGATACCTGCGCCCGCCACCCGCCCCCCACCTCACCTAATTTACCTTTCATATTATTCTAAAACAAGTTTGTGTTACTTTTTATATTCAAACCCACTCTATGAGCACGGTAGAACTGAGGAATGAATATTTAACTAAAATGAGAAGATAATAAAGAAAAAAGCTTTTTAATCTCTGAATATCTACTTAAAATTTCGTAGGAAAGTATTTAATCCCTAAAACAGTTATTTTATTGTGACAGCTCACAAGATCATTATTTTCTAGTTTAGAAAACACCAATTCATAGGTTGATACGGCCTACGTATACCTATACGTAGTTTACGCTTTGCTGCCGTTCGGAATCGCCACAGATACAGCCTCTCGAATGATTTCCCAAGACGTAACTCTAAATTACATTGTACCAAGGTGCAAGCGCCCTTTTCTGTTTTGTTATTTTTAAGTAAAGCCGATGTAAATTTCATACCCCTCTCAAAAGGATCTTCATTGTAAGATATTTTCCAGTTTCGGGGTCGACTAAGAAATCATATCTTATCGAAATCACTGCACACTACACACAATCACTTTTAGGAGGAAACTAAACCATCGTGAGTCATCGCCACAAAAGAGCAAAGGGCTCACGAAACTCGAAAGGTTTTATTTAGAACACGGGTGGAGGAGAGCGACACCGTGCGTCGACGCTCACCTTGCAGCTTTTTCTCCGTCTCCCAGAACTTCTGCAGTTCGGTGAAGTACTTGTCGAGGATGAACACCTTGGAGAGGCCGAGCGTGGCCATGGCGGGCGGCGCGCTCGCATCACACTCAGCGGCCGCGCCGCTTCATTCGTCCGCGTCCACTCCGCGACCACTCGCGCGCACCGACTCTCGCCGACTAAAGCCTTAAGCCACCCGCAACCCCCGCAACCCCCGTCCCCCGCCACGGACTCTCTTACGACATCACGTCACTTTAAAGTGAGGCGGTTCTGTTCGTTTCTAAAAACAACCAGCAGCAAACAAACAATCGATGCACCTTTGGCGTTTTTTTCTGGTAATATACGGAGATCGTGCAATCCTTACCATCGATCTTGTGAGCATTAACCTTATCGTATAAAGGGAATTCGACGCCATCTATTGTCGCTCAATGGCTTTATGTATTTGGAGATTACGGTTGTAGTACTGACTCGAGTAATAGGCAGCTAATGTAGCATGCGCTCGCGTCGCGATCGTCTTCCGTTCGAGTCGCGAAAATTATGCATTAGAGGCCGCTGCTACCAAGGTTAACTCTTGGGATTGTATTACAAAAATTTGTATTATTAAAAATAATGATAATAACGTATTTAATAAAAATTGTAAATAAGCATTCATTGTGGTAAATTCTATTAAATAATAATTAATAGAAGCACTCGTATAGATGTGATCTGTTGTTAACTAAGAAGGTTCTTATTTAACAAAATTTAATTTAATCGTAACATTCACACCTAAGTCTGCAAACTAGATCTATTAAAAGAAAAATAATTCATCCATAAAAACTGCTTGTTACTGTGTATGAGCTCCACGGCACACCATTGAAGGGGGTTCCGGATATTCGTCACTTGGGTGTAATTATTGATAGAAAAGGAACGTTTGTCTCAAGTTAATAAAGTAGTAACCAGATGCGCACGAATGCTCGGATTTCTTTAACGGAACAGGTACATCTTGAAAAAATTAAAACAATTTTGTATTATGCTCTGGTGAAAGTTATATTTAATACGGTGGAATCCCTTATAGTATTCAAAGATCCTTCGACACTTTATATTCATTAGTACTGCCGTATCATCAGCGACATAGGAAATTTAAAACGATGTCACTGTTCGGTCGGAGATTACTAGCCGGTATTACGTTGTTATAGTGATGGGATTCGAGTTGCTTTTCACTCGAGTGACTCGAGTAATTTTTATATTACTCGCACTCGAGTCAAAATTTTGACAACTCGAGTTTCGAGTGACTCGAGTTGACTCGTACCACTCGAGTGGTTTATACCGAGCCGAGTGAGAAATACAAGTTTTGACAAGTTTACCCGCTGTAGGTTCTCTTTGAAATTACGTAAAAAATCTTTTTGTGTGAGTAGTTACTGTTTAATGTTTTGGTTATTTATGACTTTTGTTATTAGTAAGTGGTGAAAATGAGTAAAAATGTAAAAAAAGCAATCGTGTGGTCATTTTTTGACAAAAATTTAGAACAAAAAACCGTTATTTGTAAGTTTTGCAAAATAAGTTACAAAGATTTTGGTAATACAACTAACTTGATTTCGCACATGAAAAATAAACATCCAGTTCAGTACAAGGATAGCAGTGGTGAATGTAGTTCGTCACAAGCATGTTCTTCGAGTGAAGGTGAGAGTTTTGCTTCCACGTCTGCCACTTACAATTATATTTCAAAGAAACGGCGTTATCAGCAATTACAGCTTGCAAAGCCCAATGCTTCACTTACTAAGCAAAAAGAAAAAAGAATTTCTTTAGCTCTTACTAAAATGATTTGTCAAGACTTGCAACCTCTACAAATAGTGGAAAATAAAGGCTTTATTAATTTTTGCCATGAAATGAATCCTGACTATGTTTTACCCAGCAGGAAATCTTTAAGAGAGAAAATTCTTCCTGATGCATATCATGCCGCACGCACTGTAATTGTAGATATTCTACATTTAGTTGAATATATGGCTGCTACAACAGATTTATGGACTTCTGACAGTAACAAAGCATACTTAACTGTTACAATACATTACATTTATAATTCAAAACTTTTTTCGCAAACTATTACTACTCGAGAGGTTACGGAGGAACATTCTTCTATTATTTTAGCAAGTCTGCTGAAGTCGATATTTGATGAGTGGCAAATTACAGAAAAAATTGTGACAATAGTATCCGATAATGCTCCGAATATAAAGAAAGCTATTTCTGAATATTTGGGTAAGAGGAACCACTACTGTGTAGCTCACACTTTGAACTTGGCGATCATTGACTGTAAGAAAGCTAACCCTGAATTTATGGAAATTATAAATAAATGCCAATCCATAGTCCAATATTTCAAACAAAGTACCAAAGCGTCATATAAACTTATGGAAATGCAACGTACAATGGATACGGAATGTATCAAATTAAAGCAAGATGTCCCAACGCGCTGGAATTCTACATATGTAATGCTAGAAAGAATGCTCAAAATTAAAACTGCTTTATCAGCAACTATGTCCGATATACCCGGTTCACCGAATAATTTACAAAACTTTGAATGGGAAGTGGTTCAAGAATGCGTAGATCTTTTAAGACCTCTTGAAAAACTTACTGCAGCCCTATCCGGAGAGAAATATCCAACATTGTCTTCAGTGATTCCTTTGATTAGAAATGTTCAAGCTGCACAGGTAAAAAAGATCGTTAATACAGGCGTTGGTCAAGATCTAAAAAAATCTTTATTAGATGCTGTTGATAAACGGTTAGGTATTTTAGAATCAAACAAAACTGCAGCTAAATCTACCTACTTGGATCCGAGATTTAAGAAAATTGGTTTTGGCGTAGAATCTAATGCTGATAGGGCTATGCAATCCGTTATTGATGAAATTGAATCTACCTCTATATCCACAAATTCAGATCATATCAGAACAGAATTGGAGTCTTCATCGTCAAGCCAACCACAACCAGAAAATAAGGACTCGAATGATTTATGGGAACATTTTGATGCAAAACTTTCGGAACGTACTACAAATCAAACATCATTAGCCTCGGCTATCATCATGGTGAAACAATACAATGACGAAGAATACATAGATAGAAAAGATGATCCTATTGCTTACTGGGAGAAAAGGAAACTGATTATGCCAGTGCTGTATAAATTAGCTATGAAATATTTATGCATCCCAGCAACTTCTGTTCCTTCAGAAAGAGTTTTTTCTAAAGCTGCGCTGATATGTAATCAAAGAAGAAACCGTTTGGAAGGGAAAAAAATTGATCAAATAATTTTTTTAAGTAGTTATTACAGCAATTTCAGTTAAATTTGTTATCTCATTAAAAATACATTATTTCTGTTATTTTGTTGAGTTAATTTAAGTTAATTTTAAAGCATGTTTTTTACTATCTAAATTGTGTAAGAACATAATATAACTGTTCATATTTGGATCTCATGAAAGTTCCTTGTTAGAATAAATTAAATTAGATTAGAACTTATTAGTAGTATATTATAATATTTTGAATTGACTGATAGTTGATATAAGAGGTTTCTTAATTATGTACGACAGGTTTAGTTTGAATTTTTTTTTAAATTTATTTACATTTTGTTTAGATTTTTTGAGTAGCTTTTACATTAATTCGAAAATGAATACACATTTCCTATGTAAAATTAATATTGTTTTATTCGTTTTAAAATTTTGGTCACTCGAGTTTTATACTCCGAGTGACTCGAGTCAATAAAAATCACTCGAGTTATATCTTCACTCGAGTGGCATTCGAGTGAGAAAGTTACCAGTACCGAGTGACTCGAGTGAAAAAAAATCACTCGAGTCCCATCACTACGTTGTTATACTAATTGTGAAATGGTCAAATAAATAAATTAACCTCTTGCAGAGCATTAATTGTATTCCCTTATCCCTTAGAATCTTCCAAATTCCGTCTATAAACCCACCTAGGAGTTCAGGCCTCAACCCTACTTTATACTTATAAGGCAGTGGGCTGATCAATTTAATAAAAAACTTTGTTGAGCGCCTTTCGGGTACTTAATTCTCTAAAGGATTTCTAAATAGGAAATTACTAGTAAAAACTTAAATTTGTAATTTGCAATGTACTTGTGTGATCTTTATTTTTTGAAAAATTTATGTTCATGGTAATTGTCATGTATTTTAGAATAGATCGATTGTTCTTCTACTGTAGAAAATGCATTGTAGGTATATGATGTGGTGTCCTTTTATAAATAAATTATAAACAGTAGTATAATATTCAAGCTGTCTCGTTTTTTGAGTATTAACCTAAATACACATTTTAAAATTTTAAATCTAAGCAATAGTAATCCGAATTTTAATAAAGAATTAGGCAGCTAACATTGTTTACCGAAAACATATTAAAGATCAGTACGAATTATGTTGCAATCCGACTGCGACCTAACATAAAAACCTAAATAGAATAAAATTATATACCTAACTATAAAAATACACTTATATAATATTTATTTAAAAATTCGTTATTTTAATCGAACTGTTATACCCTTAGGATGCATGAGATGTGCCTAACCTCTTGACTATCTGATATGTTAAGTTATCAAAAGTAAGGCATATAACTATAAGCATACCAGGCGGGAGCAGGGTTAGTTGATTGTCGGTGTCCATAAAGGTTACACCTCTGTTTCTTAATTACTAATTTCTAAATATGTACATCATTTTGTTTTTTAAAAAGATTATTTCAAGTATCCGTATGACAGTACGAAGTCGTTAAACGTAGAAGAAGAATGGAAGTATGGGCCGTGAATATGTTGCATTGATTAACACCTAAATGACACGGGTCATCCTATCTACTTAAAAGAACAATATGGCATGTCTGCGCTTGATTTGCGGCCAATCCTATAAGGCCGAGTATAACAATAAAAGCTTCTAACAGATGCTCAAATTAAAGTAAAAAGCAACATCTCGCTCACACAATTATGTGACAATCGTAGAAAGAAGTTGAAATTTCACACTATTTTTTAAAAGTTTTAACCGACTCATCTTACCTAATTATTGTAAAATTATTCTCTATTACACTTATACCTGTAACGTGAAATGTATGTAATCAGATAAAAAAGGTTCTTTTTACGACTATTAAATGTTCTATAAGTTCCATATTCTACTAGCTTCGTGGGCAAACTAGAAAGTGATAAAGCGGACGAACGCGACAAGCGACTGTAGCCACTACTGGGTACTAGGGCCTAAGACGATGTATCCAATTAAGAAGTGCTTGTTGCCTTATCGCGATCGACCTAATCTCCCACCATCGGTTCTTTCGTTGGTAGGTAATTGCAGAGAAATTTATAAACAATCTTCCAATTGAGTTTGTTTGAGAAGTTTAGTACATTGATCTCGACAGAAATACGAACCGCAAGTTTTCATTTTTGAGTCTTTTTTAAGAGAACAAGATTTTTTACAATAAAAAGTACGACTCACCGCGAATGCGCGTGTAAAGCCGGGCGGAGGCATCGTGCGGCGACTCCGGCGCACTCGGCCGACTCGCTCTGCGCAATACATAACACTTTTCAGCAGTCGTATTAACGGCCCAAATTAACGACAATACGAACATATAATATAATTTAGGTTTACGTTAGTAGGTAAATACTTGCCTGGGTCGATGTCGGCGTGAGCGGAACTGGCGGCTCGGACGGGGCGGGCGACGCGGTCGGCAGTCCACTGCCTCGTACGTCTGGTCCGGCAGCAGCGTGGGGCCTTCGCGCTTCCCGCCCGATTTCATTCCTCTTGATCTACGTCGTACCGTATTCCATCAAACGGGGATCCATGACTTAGTCCGCAATGTATAACTATGAACTACAAAATCCTTCGACATCATCGACACGCGCTTAAACTATCTCGTAACTATATATTAGTCGCAATAACTGTACAATATATACGTAGAGATAACAACTTTAGCACATACCTAAAACGGATAGCAGACATTAGCGAGAAATAATGAAAGGCTTGATGTTAGGGAGACGCAATGGGCTCGTTAGACACGCTGACTCGGCACTATTCACCAAACATTGACGATGTGACGAACCTGTCCAAACGCTTTGGCATGGCCGGCCTGCCGACGGCTCTCCGCCGCCGCCGGAATGCCGCCGAGGTAAAGCTTTTTGTCCAATTCAGAAATCGTGAACACCGGACACCAAACGCGGCTCGCAACGGATTGTCGACCGTCCGGTCACTGTTTCATCGAATATCAAAACTTTATAAATTTATTACGTTGTAGTAGATCAAATGTTATAAGATATACTTAGGTACATAATTAACATAATATGCTATATTTTATTTTCATAGAACTACCGAGTGATTTTTGCGAAAATTTCAATTACATATTTAGGCCAATCTCTATGCTCTCTCTTAACTTAATAATAATGCGTCAATCACGGTATACTTAGTTACTATTATAAGTATTCCCCTTAACTAATGATTCTGTAAATTGTGGTTATTTAAAATCTATCTCCATTATTATACTCGACCGATGCACACATGATAATATAATTATTGCGAAATAAAAAAATGAATAGTGAACTCTTATAGAGGTGGCATCTTAGAAGTTTTGTCCAGAATATTATATATATACGTATAATATATTTATTCCACATAATATTTACATACCATTGTTAACGAGTCCTTTACCGGCCAGTTTACCGTGAAATCACATCATCAATGAAACACGATACGTACTTCGTTTTATTCTCGAGTTTACTCTTCATAGACCAATACAATGTGAATCGGGAATATTACAAGTTTGAAGTTTCTACATTGATCAATTTTTTTAAAAAGACACGTGGTATTGTATTTTGTATGTTATGGATACGTATCCGTACATATAATATAGAAACACATGCAATACCTTTCGACGCATGTTGTGGTGGTACCCTCTTGTCAAAAGGTTACTAGCAAATTCACATGAGAAGCAGCAGAAGGTACGATTCACGTAGAGAAACGATCCACCGGGCATTGGTTCATTGTAAACAATCAAGACGTAGACGAGCGCGAAAGTTTGCATCAGAGGCGCACAGTTCTGCTGCCGAGTATCGACTGATCATACTGATGGCCCTACGGGGCGTATTGGGACTTATGGCCAATGCGTGCGGCAAGCCTCTACAGTCTACAGTAAACTACAGTCCGCACTCCGCAGAGCACCTTAGCGCTCTTCGGTCGTGTGTTCTGCAATCTTTTAAATACGTCAATATGTAGGTATGTCTTCTCCCGATCGTATGATGTGGCCAACTCTTCGGGAAATGACCGTATAAAACCCAGATAAACTTTCCATCGAACTGCATGTCAGTTGATTTTGGACTGTACCTAATTTTTTTACCAACAATTAAAAATCTATATCAGCGCCTCTAAAGATAAACTTTAATATTTAATCACTATGTTTAACCATAATATCATACCCGATTAAAATTGGGCTTAATATAGATAAAATGGCGCCACGACTTGAGTAAAACCTCTTCGCCTGGGTCACGACATGTATAGGAAAACTAGAATCCGCTCACCTCTTGCTAAGTATATTCAATACACTTCGTGTGGTTAACTGTCAAGAGATCGCTCCACATTTTTTTACTGCGGTTGCCGTCTGACCGCTACATACAAGCGACTCGTGACAAATGAAGCCATTACAAAATTATACGTTTCCACTTTTTATCGGGCCAACTCATTTCGTCTTCCTATTGACATAATGCTCGTCTTTATACGAGTATCTTTGAGTTGCATTGTTTATAAAATTTAGTATCATGAATGACCATAACTTTAATTTTGAAATCAGCAGTGTAGTGCTACAACGCGGGTGTGTTGAGCTCTGTTCGTTGTACTTACGTCCCACACCGTATTTAATTATAGACTTTACTGACTAGGGGAACAATGACTTGGTGAAATTTAACGCCTGAAACGGTTGCATATCGACCAACTATGCCTTCTCCTAATTACGCTGTCTTCGCCGCTCAACGGGTTTCCCGCTAAGATTTCGCGACATATTTTCCACCCAAAGGACCAGTATATATTCGCACTTCGTGTCGTACTCGAGTGTTTTCATAGTTATTCTGTAAAACTGTTTAATTTCGAACTGGCACACGATTATACACTTAACTACAATAATAATAATTACCTTTTAATTCAGAAACTTGCACATTTAAACACGTTTCTATTTCAATCTTCTTTTAGGTATCTGTGTGCCCTTTTTCGGCAAAGGCTTCCTCTAAATCCCACAATTTCTCTCTGCCATGTACCACCTGCTATCTCTTTAATTCGGTATATCCACCTTGTAAGTTGTCTCCCTCGTTGTCGTTTGCTGTGCCTTGGGCACCAGTTTAGTACTTTTTTGCTCCACTTTTCTGTTCCTCTTGCCATGTGCCCCACCCATTGTCAGTTTAGTTTATTTATTTTTATTGTAACATCTACCTTTCTTAACGCTGTATTCTTTATTTTGTCTATTCTGTTCTTCCCTACCGGGTATATACCCATACATCATTCCTACGATATTTGACACACCTGTAATTTCGTACACTGTGCTTAAGTGGGCGCCCAAGTTTGAGGTACAGATGTTAGTAAGTATACAAGTATTGAAGAGTATATATTTCTAAATATTTCCTCCAAAACAGCCGAAAACAGTTTTGGTGACAGAGGGTCTCCCTCTCTCACTCCTCGTCCAATATCTATAATCCCTCCTAATTTATCCCTTGTTACTCTAGTTTTTCTATTTTTATATAAATTCCAGATTATTTTTCCACTGACTTTGCAAGGCTTGCCGTATGTTCCAGAGAGTCAAACGCCTTATGATAAAGCTTAAGGGATATTATATTCTTAGCTTTTTTCTAGGATTTGCCATACTACGAAATATTCGAGCGGACAATAGATGGTCTATTGTCGAATATTCCCTCCTGCTCCATTGGTCGGTTGTCACCTAGGATTTTACTAAGTCTTTGTAGAGTCATTTTAGCGAATACTTTGTAAATATTTGTTATAGAGCTTAAGGACCTGTAATCGTTCATGTCACTCTTATCTTCTTTTTTATGTATGAGCGTCATCGTCATCCAGTTTATCCATTGATCCCATATTTATTCCGTTCTATCTCATTAAAATACTATCTACAATAACTATTCATTACTCAATCTCAACTCTACTGGAAATCGAAAGTGTCTCTGAATCGAATCTGTCATTAACGAAGGTGAGAAGGGCTATTTATAAGAATATAGAAGGGAATTTGATTAGACGGTGTAGATTAAGTATTATGGCCAGAGTCAGGAATTTTGAGCATATTTTATTGTAAAATATTTTGTTTCCTACAAACAACCATTGAGAAATAATTGTTTTAATACAATTATTATTTCACAATCGTTGTTTGTAATTCTTCCTAGAAAGATTTAAGAGCTACTCATGGCCATGTGTAATACCTTTTCAGAATCCATATTAAATGCGCCAAAACTTGTAATACAGGGTCACTTTTCGGTAGTGTAATTTTTTTTCACAGTGGGGTCCGAAATAAACAAAAAGTTTTGATTTGAAAAAAAATTATATCGTATAACTTAATATTATCTTCAATACACTCAATAAACAACTATAAATAGTATGTCTAACGCATGAACTCATCAGAAGATGACCTCATCTATCCCCTATTTGCGTTTGATCCACGACTTTTTGGCCACCCTGTATAATTCGACAATTACATTATACAAACAAAAACAAAGGTTTTGTTTTTTGTAGAATTGGACTTTCAACTTAACCAGGACTCTTAGCTGAGTTTCTGCCAACGTTTGTTCGACAATGTGGGATGTGAAAATATTTTCGATTGTATAAACTACTCCCGACGGAACTTGTATGGATAATAGTTCTAAAATTTCCGGGAAATTCCGTTAACGACTTTAAAGATAAGGTAAGACTCCCTGTTATTCTGGAGATAAAACCAGAGAGCTTTGAGGATCTTTTTATAATACTATCCACGTGCTCCCAACTTAGTGAACTATCCATAATGACACCCAAATCTCTTAGGCTTTTCACCTCTTGAAGTTTTTGGCTCCTTATGTTAATGGTGAAGATTTATTTTTTGAGCACCATATGTTAACTCTGTTTAGTTGCTCCTGCAGAAAACCAATGTCGGCATCCGGTTGAATATGTTGGTAAAATTTTAAATCATCAGCGTACATTTTAAAATTGCACTTTAAATTATATGCTAAGTCATTTGCAAAAATGTTAAAGAAACTATTAAACTAATATTTCGAAAAATAAATGTCTATTTAAGTGGCTAATTGAAAATAAAACAACCGGTTTTAAAAATAATGCACATTTATTTATCACAGGCTCGAGCCGACCGAGGCTGTCGCGCGTCACACCCGCCTTAACCTCTACTCTTATACTCTTAAAACTAAAGGAATGCTACGTATCACAAACCCGAGCCACGCTCGTCTAATAAATTACAGCAGAACATAAATACAGTTACGACTAAGACCCCGCTAGTCCACTCCGCCCCGCGCTCCTACGTTCGTAAGATTTTCTTCTTCGCTTCGGTTCACTTCGCGGACGCGAAGGAGAAGGCGGGGTCGGGAAAGTGGAGCGGATAAATAAAGATAAGCACATCTGACGACGCAGGCCGGCGTCTCCCGCTACGTAACCCTACGTATCGAGCGCCGCCGAGTCTCTTCCGGATCACTATGATACGAAACGCGTACGCGAACTCGGCACTCGCGCCTATTGCAGCAGCGTCGAGATGCAGTCGGCGATGGCGCGCGCGGGGTCCCCGACGAGGATGGAGCGGTGGTCGGCGGGGAGCTGCCGCGTCACGGGTTTGCTCTCGCACACCGCGCCCAACCCGTAATCGGCCGCCAGCTCCACGTAGTTGTCCCGCGCCGTGAACAGCGCGACGGGCGCGCGAACCTTGCCTCGCGGCCGGTACGCGTCCCCCGCGACCAGCTTGCGATAAAAGCTCTCGGCGGCGACGCGCAGCTCGTCCGAGTCGGCATCGCCGCGTCCGGCCAGCCGGACGGCCCGATCGACGCGCGCGTTCCAGTCGGCCAGCCCCTCGAGTTCGGCGGACACTTTCGCGCCGTCCGCGTCTCGGAAGAGCTGCACGAAGTAGGCGAGCGCGTCCGCCTCGTCGGTGGCGGCGGAGCGCTTCGCTCGCTTGTTGATGCCGCGCGTCGTGTGCGTCGCGACGTACGAGGGCGAACCGTCCACTAGCACCAGGCGCACCTCGAGCCCCTCCTGAAAGAGAACCGACGCGTCAGTCGCGTCCCTCGCGTTTCCAAACCGAGGACGGGACCGAGACTCACCTTCTCCAGCTGCAGAGCCATCTCGAAGGCGACGCTGGCGCCGTAGGAGTAGCCCAGCAGCGTGTAGGGCGGTCGCGGCTGAAGCGCGCGCACGTGCCGAACGTAGAAGGCGGCCAGCGCGCTCATGTCGGAGAGCGGCGCGTCGCGCGTGCACTGCAGCCCGTAGACGGGCCCCCGCACGGCGGCCGCCACGCCCCGCAGCATGTCGACCACGCCCTCGATGGGATGCACCATGAACACGGGCCGACCGGCCTCGTCGCCGCCGCTCGGCAGCCTCACGGTCACCTGCTCGGGCACGAGCTCGCCCAGCGTGGGCGCCTGACCGAGTCCCGCGGCGGGGGAGGCCGAGGCGGCGGGCGCCGGCTCTTCGCCTCCCGTGAGGGCGCGCAGTTTGGCGAACGTCAGAGCGCGGATCTCCTGCACGCCGAGCACCACGTCGTACCCGCGCTCTAAGGTCTGCTTGATCTCGGCGCCCATCAACGAGTCCATTCCGAGCTCGGCCAGATTTGAGGAGTCGGATACTTTCGAGGGATCCTTTATACCTGTGTTCGAAGCGGGCCTTTAGTCGATGAGAACGATCGATGGCTAAGTTCGCCACGTTCGAGTACTTTCGAGGACTTCCGACCGATGACATCGGTTCGATAGGTCAGAGATCGTCGCAAAACCTAAAAAGATTTCTCACCTAGGATATTGGCGACGGCCTGCACCAGATCCTGCGTGGGCTGGGCGGCGGAGCGACGCTTGTCGGCCAGCACCATGGAGGCGGCCACGGGGTGGGGCAGCGCCAGCAGAGTGCCCAGCGCCTCGAGACACGACGCGATGCGCTGCGGGACAGTGCCGCCCACGACTATATCGTTGCCGCCCATCGTGTCCACGACGAGTCCCACGTCGCCGATGGCACCCCACTGCACGGCCAGGCCGGGCAATCCGTCGGCCTGGCGCAGCTCGACCAGCCGCTCCATGCCCGAGTTGGCCAAGCCGTAGTTGCTCTGGCCGGGGTTCCCGCGCCCGCACGACACCGACGAGAACGCCACGAAGTACTCCAGTTCGGGGCAAAGTTCCCGGGACGCCACGTCCAATGCCTTGGTGCCTGCGAGCGCACACTCACGATTATTATTCGAGCTTTATTAATTTACGTAATATATAAGGACGTAACTATTATCGCTCGGTTCGACCCGACGAAATCATAAATCAAGATTAATAGGATACGATTGTTTACTTTTTAGATTCAGTCATTCGTTCGTGTGTAGCCTATGATAGAGTAGAGAGTAGAAATCGCTACGCTTATAAAACTAAGAGAGCAAAATGTATGCCTTGGCTCGTACGGTACCTTTGTAATACATTCAATAGGTTCACGTTTCATTCAATTGGGTTAACTCACGTTATTACTGAATGTACAAACAATCACATGATTTTATGATCTTACACAAAACTTAACTTAAACTTTTTTGCATTCCTAGATGTAAAGTGGGCGCGCGACTAGTTCAAAGCTGAGCCGTCGGCGATATGAAAAAGCTTTGTGCATTGTTCAAAATTTGTTTCATAACAAATTAGTCGATCTGTTTTTTTTGATTATTTTGTGTATGGAAATGATTATTTTATGATAATTGTCTTTTAGTAAATAAAACCGTCTTTAGAATAAAATGCACATTTGGAACAAATACAATATTAAGGTTTTACTGCAGTTTCCGACAAAGTTTTTATTCCTTTTTGCGGTACTTCACTTTCAGTGATGTCAACGAAAATTCACACATTCGTACATACAGTTAAGTGGTGTTTCTACCCCTTGGTTTTTTTCTTCTTCGAACTTCTTTATTCGTAAGACGTAACATTAATACGCGCGCAAAGGGATCGACACCTGCGCGTGGACAAATTACATAACCAATTTCGGTCACAGCGAGAAGTCGACTGAGAGGTCTGAAGGTGAGTAGGACAGAGCAGGGGGGAGGGATATTTCCCTCACTTTCGCACAGCGTCGTAACGTCGTGTTAGCATCTTTACTATATATATTATGTTTTAATTATATTTTACAACTCCGCAACATTTAACTCGAAAGTACTAGAAAACACGATCTATCGGTTTTCCCCCGTTCAGTGAATTTGTCAAAATAACACGTCTAATGCGAAGAAAGGAAAATGTCGCTCACCGTCAATCTTGGGCGCGGCGACGGCGCGGAAGTCGTCCGGCGTGAGGTTCTCGAGGTAGGCGTCGCGCAAGACGGCCGCGAGGTTGAAGATGCCGCCCACGGGCGCCACCGAACACGCCTCGCGCAGCAGCGCTCGCGCCCCCGCCGCTCCGCTCACGTCCGCGGTCGACACGAGCACGCGCACGCCGCGCTCGCGCCAACGTCGCACGCACCACGCCTGGTAGCCCGTGCGCACGCCGCTGCGCGAGTTGAACACGAGGGTGCGCGCGCCGCGTCCCACCAGCCACTGCGCCAGCTCCAGCCCGAAGCCGCCCAGGCCCCCCACGAGCACGTAGCTGCGGCCGGGGTGCATGTACGTGCGAGGCACGGCCGCGACCGTCCGCGTGTCTTCCCGCTCGTCGCGCACGCGCAGCACCACCTTTCCGATGTGCTTTCCGGTGGCCATGTAGCGGAAGGCCTGCTCGAGCTG
Source organism: Pieris melete (assembly GCA_963693345.1). Taxonomy (NCBI): domain Eukaryota; kingdom Metazoa; phylum Arthropoda; class Insecta; order Lepidoptera; family Pieridae; genus Pieris; species Pieris melete. The sequence continues at coordinate 1,454,149 of CAVNZK010000114.1, forward strand.
CCCGCCGCCGAAGACCGTGGCGGGCAGCGGACGCACCGCTCCGCCGGCGATGCCCTCGTTCACGCAGCGCACGACCTCCAGCCGCTCGGGGTCGTCGGCCGGCGCGTCGAACAGCGCGTCGAGCAGGATGCCGTGGAAGGTCGTGTTCTTGAGGAAGACGGCCATGCCGAGCGCCGTGTCGTTGGAGAGATCGAGCTTGCCGATCTCGAGGAAGCGCCCGCCGGGCGCGAGGCAGCGCACGGAGGCGGCCAACTTGTCGCCGGCCAGCGAGTTGAGGACGAGGTCGACTCCTCGGCCGCCAGTTCGCCGGAGCACGTGCTGCTCGAAGGACGTGTCGCGCGAGTTCGCCACGTTCTCCTCGGGCAGCGCGGGGAAGCGCTCTCTGAGAAAGGCGCGCTTCTCGGGCGTGCCCACCGTGGTGAAGACGGTGCAGCCGGCGTGCAGCGCGATGGCGATGGCGGCCTGTCCGACTCCGCCCGTGCCCGCGTGCACGAGCACGCTCTCGCCGCGCCTCATGCGCCCGCGCACCGCGAGGGCGTAGTACGCCGTGGCGTAGGCGACGGGCACCGTGGCGGCCTCCTCGAGCGTCCTGCGGCGTCGACGGGATGGTTAGTGACGACCGCTCCGTCGCATACCTCGAAGCGGGAGATGAAGTCGCATACCATTTGTCGGGCACCTCCCACAGGAATCCGCGGTCGGCGATCACGGTAGTGGCCAGGCCTCGCGCCGCCACCATGCCCATGACGCGCGCATTTGTCGAAGACCGCCCGCTGAACTCCAGTCCCAGGATACACTCCTGCGATATTAAGTATTACTTCATTGGCGAGTTACCTTATAAGCCTCTTTAGTCTCCATACAAAGTAATAACCAGAGGAGAGCTTTACTGTGGAAGAAGTCAAAATCTCAAAAGTAATTCTGTCGCAGTTAAGTAGTTAAATCAGAGTGTTAAATGAATATCTAGACAGTTAATTAAAGATCGATATTCAATCAAGTCGCTAGCATTTCGATTTAAATAAAGTAGCGTCGAAAACGTTTAACTATCTGTCTGATCGAATGCCAGCGTGTTGATTAATAATGTAAAACAAGATTCCGTGTTTTGTTTTATTGTAAATGGTTAGGTTTAGTGTTGCCCAAAATCGGTCTTGGTCTTGCACTTGCGTTTCCGCAAGACCAAGACCGCCTTATTATAGCAAGACCAATACCAAGACTGAACCATGCAAGACTTGACCAGGACAATACTTAAGCTTCCAAGACTCTTGCGTCTTGCAGTTAAGTCAAACTGAGATTTGGGCGTTAATAAGTAGGCATTTGGTTTCAATCCTGATTTTGAGAAACGTTCCCCAGTATCAGAACCGTCGGTATCACATATCATAACACTAAACTAAGGGCTGCAGTTATATTTGCAGTTGGCAATGGGCCGCTCGTCTGAAAGCACTCTGAAACGTATTGTATTGATTAGGTAGGTAAGTACTTATTATATTTCAACAATTTATTAAGTAGGTAGCGTGTTAATACTCACAAATCTGTTCCCACCATCCCATGTGATAAAATTTACCCAGAATAACTTTCTAGCAAAGTTCATACGTTGTAGGTATCTACCTATAATAATATGTTATGCTTGTTTATGTCTAATGTGCAGATCTAACGTTAGTACTCGTAGGTTGGTATGTGCTTAAAATTATATAAACATCATGTAGGTGTGAAACTTATGTTTCAATGTTTATATTATTCTTCTATTTAGCAAAATTTAAAAGTAACAGCGAGTCGAGTAGGTCTAGTAACAGTTTCTACGGCAGCCAATATTATGTTACATAGGAATAATAATTAAATGTCTAGTCTAAATGAGATTTAATTACTCTGATTTAACTACTTTACTGCGACATATCGACGGCCACCGAACCGTTCTTCGTCGTACAAAGTCAGCATAATATTTATCAACGAAGCTGTTAGGACAGTAGTCGAAGTCGTTCTACGTTCGAGAGTGGAGATTCGATTAGGAGAGTGTTCCAACCCTCGATATCATTTCCGTCTGGGCGGCTTATGACGCCTCGATTTCGCTAGACGTCATCAGGAGAGAAGACCGGCCTCTAATAAAGAAATGGTCATACCTGTCCGGCGAGGTTGCCGGGCAGCGCGTCGGGCGGCAGCTTGCCCGTGGCCAACATGATGTCGCGGAAGTTGAGCGGCGCGTAGTGCACGCGACAGAGCTCGTCGCGCGGGCCCAGGCCGGCCGCCGCCGCGTGGCGCAGCTCGCTTTCGATCCAGCGCAGCGACGAAAGGTCACCGCGAGTCAGCGTGTTCACGTACGCGTGCTCCACCTGCAGCAGCGCGTCGCCGACGCCCGCCACGCTCGAGTGTCGGTACGAGCCCCACGCGCCGGCGCGCAGCGCGTTCACCGCCAGGTCGCGGCGGACTTGAGCGCGATAGTCGGGCGAGTCCGGCCGGAAAGGCCGCTCGGCTCCGGGCAGGAAGAAAGTGCGGAGGCGCGCGCCGCCCGGTTCGGCCCGCAGGCAAGTGGCGAGACCGAGCAGGCCGGAGTCGGGCGCGCGCGACACCGCGTACACGCGGATGTCTTCGCTCTCGGCGCGCTTCAACGCGTCGCGGAGTCGCTCCACCCAGGCGAACGAGGGTTCGTCCGTGTCGACGATTACTTGAGCCGCGGGCGGCGACGTCTCTCGCCGGAGCAGCAGGAACTCAGAGTCCGGCGTGCGCGCCCTGAGTGCGTAACGTGTGCGTTAGAATCGGGCGAACGAAACGGCCGTTCGCGAAGCGAAACCTTCATACCTGGAGACCGTCTCCAGTCCGCAGTCGCGCAGCGCGTCTTTCGCCGCGGCGTCGTCGGCCGCGCCGTGCGGCTCCTCGAGGAGCAGCATGCCGGTGTCCAACAGTGCGGCGACGAGATTCGCGAGCACGGGTGCGCCGTGTCGACGCAAAACGTCCGTCGCCACCACCAGGTGGCAGTCGACGTCCGGGGCGCCGGCGAAACCGTCCTTCGGACTGGTCTGCGCGTGAGTAAAGACCTTTATCATTTCTAATCCACATTTTACGTACTCGAGTGTGACTTGTGAGACGACGCGACGAAGAGGATACCGACCTTGGCCCCCGAGCTCTGCGCGACCGCGGCGTAGGCGGCGTGGGCGGACCCGCCGGCCAGCGCCGCCTCTACGCGCACCTGCGGCTCCTCCTCCAAGACCTCCAGAGCCATCGGCGCCAGCAGCGCTTCCGGCGTGCGCTCGAGCGTCGCCTCGCACAACTTGAGGCGCAGGGTGCCGGCGTTTTCGAGCAGCAGCTGCAGAGTGGACGCGAGCGCGTCGCGGCGGTCGACGACGGTCTGTCTGCCGTCGTACGGGACGAACGAGTACTTTTCGAGCTTGGGAGGGGCCTGCGCGTTGGCGCGGCGCGGCGCGAGGCTCGTCTTGAGGCCGCGGAACTCGACGCCGCCCGCGGATATGACGTCCACGTCTCGGAGCATGCGCACCGGCACGGCTCCGTCGACGGCGGCCGCCAAGGCGGCGCGCTGCGCCCGAGGGTCGATGAGGGCGCGCCGCAACCGCGTCGGAACGTAGAGCTCGCGCGTGTCGGAGCCGATGATGGCGAACTGCAGCATCGTGTCCATGAAGGCGATCCAGTTGTCGTTCCACGCGAGCTCCCCGGAGACGCCCCGGGCGTCCGACGAGCGGATTCCGCGAAAGACGCCGCCGTAGTTGTAGCCGCGCAGGCGGAGCTCCTTGTAGACGTCGTCGGTGAGGAGGGGAGTCGCACCGGGCTCGGCGGCGGGCGGCGGCGGCGGCGTCGGCAGGCGTTCGTCGGCGCCGTCGTCCGCGAGCCGCACGCGCCCCGTGACGGCCACGCCGCCGCCCTCGCACACGTCGAACTCGCCCGTGCCCTCGAGCACGTTGATCAGGAAGCGGACGGGCGCGTCGCGGCTGACGATGGTCGCGCGCTTGAACTGCACGTTCTCGAGCACTATCGGGGTGTCCTCGGGCCTCTTATTCCTCAACTTCGCCATCGTCCTCCACACGAGCGTCTGCGGAGCGGAAGAGTGGCGTGATGAACGAGAGGTTCCGACCGCGAGAGGGGTCGAGAGGGGCGACACCCACCAGGTACCCGGTGGCCGGGAACAGGATGCGGCCGTCGATGTCGTGTCCGGCGACGAAGGCGTCGTCCGCGCGGGACAGGTCGTACTCGATCACGTTCTCGCCGGAGCGCGGCGAGCCGAAGTGGGCCACGCTCCACTCCACGGAGTGGTCCCAGCGCACGCGAGAGGCCAGCGCGGGCGTGCCGCGAGGGACCGGGAAGGACACGGGCGGGTAGAGCGCACCCAGGTCCGGCTGCGCGCCGGCGGCGTAGAGGCGGCCCAGCGCCGCCAGCAGGTGCGCCAGAGGGTCGGGCGAGTCGCGACGCAGCAGGGGCACGTGCGCCGCGGCGGGCGCGGGTCGGGCGCGCTTGAGCACGGCCTGCAGCAGCGCGTGCGGCGCCACCTCCACGATCACGGCGCGCTCGGGAACCTCGCGCAGCGCTTCCGCGAACCGCACGGGGGACAGCAGGTTGTTCACGTGGTACGCCGCGTCGCTCAGTCGGGCTGCGAAGGTTTCTCGTCGTGAGAGTTTGGTTCGAAAATACTTTAAATATTAAATGCTCTGCAAATATTCAAATATACTATATGTCGGAGTAATGGCTGCCATCCTCATGATTTAATAACTTCAAAGTCAAATCAGTTAAGATCTACAAATTAACAGACTATTTGATAGTGTGTAGTAATTTAATAGTATGTTGAATCAATGGTGTTAGTGTCAGCTGCCATGGTCATCATTGTCATATTAAATGAATAACATCAAAGTCAAATTAGTGCAAAACCTTTAATACGAATGGTTTATTTCAAAACTACTATTCAATGGTCGATAATAATAATGACTCAATAGTCATAATTATTATTAAACGTTTTTTATCATAATTTTATTTATTAACTCAGTTACAATAAATATTAAAGTAATCTTTGATACTCGTTCCTATGACTGCCGTTTGATTCTGTGGTCGATTCGGGTTCGGTCGTGGAACGAGTACACGAAATATCACTAAACTTTTTAGTTTACAATTCGTCATTTGAGATTTCAATCAATTATGTTGCATAAAATACTAATATTTCATAAATTCTCTTTATGAAATTTTGAATTATAAAAATTTAATTTCTATAAGGTAATTCGTCCTTCTCACTCTCTCTCAATCGCTCTCTCCCCTTTCTTCGACAAAATCGCTGCACATATTCGTGACGTTTTATCCGTAAAAATGTTACCCTCGTGCGCCTAAAGAAGTTTCACTTCAAAAATACAGAACGGATACAATCGAAAGGCACTTAAATAATACTGGAAGTCAAAAGAAATCCATAAAAGATCTTAACAAGGAAAAAGATGGATCCATACTCAAACTTAAATAGCGAAAAGACAAAATAAAAATAGCAAGTTTAACCAGTCCCCATATCATTCATCGACTGTACTGAAGCGTTTGACTGCATCTCACATGAAAGTATTTGGCAGGCGCTTTACAATGAGAAATGGGAAAGGAATACGAATAGACTCCAGATATTTGAGCAACCTACGTTTTGCAGACGATAAATATTGAACGACGACGGCAAAATAAATAGCGTGGAAAAAGTGGGAGGTCACCTCCCGGACAGGGACCGCATCTTAGAGTAGTAAAATTCTATGTCTCCTATATATTTGTATAATGTATGGCACTAAGACTGACTGATTCCGGTTCCGGTGTCGCAAACGTAAACACGTACATAACTGAGCTCCGTAATTAAATAGAGAAAAGTGACAACGCAACGACAACAAGTAACAATAATGATTAATGTTTCAAATAACTTTATTTCTCATTACAAAAAATGTATTTTTATTTACATGAGAAACATGGGATCAGCTATCCCAATTTTCCTGTAATGCCCTTTTGAATTGATTAAACACGCTAATATTACGAATTTTAGAGGGTAGTTGATTAAATAATTGCACACCCTTATACTCACTAGACTTCTTTAAATAATTTGTGCGCGGCGTCGGCAAAATAAGCAAACTCGCTCGACGAGTATTGCGTGTAGTGTTTGATTTTTTATAATGATAAGCCACTATGGAGCGAGTTATTAAAAAAAATTTAATCGGCTAACGCAGATCGGCTAACATCGACTCTTTCTACTCCACTCTTACAGATGTAATTAAAAACTACACTGGTAAAAACTTGATGGTCATGGGAGATTTTAATGCGAAGATTGGAAACAGAAGAGATGGAGAGGAAATAGTTTTAGGCTCTTATAGCTCAGCTAAAAGGACAAGAAACGGAAAGAAACTATGAATATGAAACCGTACAAGGAACAGGTGGACCTGGGAATCTCCGTGTGGTAGTTACAAAAATGAGATAGATTATATTCTCTCGAATAGAAGTACATCTTACACTGATTGTAGAGTAAGAAATTTAATAGCAATCGTAGAGCACTCAGAGCCAATTGCCTAGAACTGTCAAAGGGGACATTTCACGTGAAGCGGACAGGGAAAAAAAAGTGAGGTTCTGAAAATCGACCACATTCGGCCCATTTGTACTTCTAGTAGGTATGAATGTGTACGCAATTTTTTTTTGTATAGTGTATATTTACCAAGTTATAGGTTTCAAAAGAATTGTCGTTGATTGGTACTACAATTTTTCGAAAGTAATTTTTCGAATATAACAAATCTACTATAAAATATTTTACATAGCGATACATATTAAAAATATACTGTTCTTTTTGAAAAAAATTAATGGCCAAAACCGGAAGTAAACTTTTCAAACCAGAATTACAGTCACTTCGACCAATTTTTTTATATTTTTTTCTGACAATTCTTTGGAAACCTATAACTTGGTAAATATACACTATACAAAAAAAAATGCGTACACATTCATACCTACTAGAAGTACAAATGGGCCCAATGTGGTCGATTTTCAGAACCTCACTTTTTTTTCCCTGTCCGCTTCAGGTGAAATGTCCCAAAGTCAAGTCGAAAATTCCAGAAATCCCCAAAGACACAAAAGAATTGAAGGAGAAATTCAGAGACTTCATAGATTATACCAGAGAACTTAACACGCAGCATAAATACAACAAATTTATAGAAGTTCTGACAACAAAATCAACCAGAAATACATTTAAAGAACTGGAAAAAAGATTACCCTGGCTATCAGATACGACAAAGAGTCTCTTTAAAAACAGAAATAAACTAATTAGGAATCAAATAAAACAAAGCAAATTAGAACAGCAAGGAACTTCTCACGAACACAGTCTTCTATTGCTGCTTTCTAGACTATAGTAAGGCTTTTGATTCTCTGGAACGTGAGGCAATATGGCAAGCACTTTCAAACCAACGGGTTCAAAATAAGTAAAAACAAAGAAATGCATGGGAAAGAATCCGAGGTTTGAAGGAAATATTTAAAAATAAGGAAATTAGTATTCTTATCAAAACGAAACTCTACAACTCGAGCATTCTGACTATATTGACATACGGCTGTCAAACTTGGACCTTAACAAAAGAATAAATGAGAAGATATTGGTGACCTCAACCATATTTTCTTTTCTTGTTCCCAATATGACCGTACCTCCTTTCTGAATTCCTTACAATCACTTCATTATCCGTTTCCGACTAAAATCTTCTGCCTTTTGCTTTATCCTTTATTGTATTATAATGTATTATCTTCTTTCATAATCTATAATAATATTAAGATGTAATATTTTTGTGTACATATTTTGTTGTTAACCAGCTTATTTCCCTTTATTTCCTTTTGATGTCTTTGATTATTTTTTCTCGCGTGTAGTTTCTCAACCTTTTACTTGAAAGTGGCAAAAAGTCAAAACTATTGCCATAATTTAAAAAAAGAAAAGAAAAAGAATTAATAAAGAAACTTGAAACATGAATCAGTCAGAATGCAATGAATAGAAGCTTCTAGGGGAAGAAACTTTCTGACAGAAAAAATATATCAACAATATATACAGGGTGGCCAAAAAGTCGTGGATCAAAGGCAAATAGGGGATAGATGAGGTCATCAGCGGCAAAAAAATGTTCTACGGGAGGTCTCTAAGGTCAACCCCTGCAGAGTTATGATTTATTTTGCGTTTTATAAGAAAATTGACTTTTTTGACTAATTCTTATTAAAATTCGATAAAATCTTGGCCACCCTGTATATTACGATTAAAAAACTAAAATAGACTTTTCAACTTTTTTTAAAGTAAATTTTTTTGTATGTATATTCTAGAAAAGGGTTCAAAAATGTCTTGACTATATTATTATAATTATTATTATTGTGTCACTAAGTTGTGGATCCACATATAGTGTGACTAATGAATAGTAATCAATTCTTCGAGGCTCGTTTACAGATATAGAGAAATAAATATATACATAAAATATAAATATAAAAAGAAAGAAATAAATATTTATTTTCTTAGGCGTCTATAGGGTTCGTTCTTTAACGCATAAATGACTCACCGAGGTCGGAGTCCCACTGCTCACGCGGCAGCGAGGAGGAGATCCAGCGCGCCGAGCGCGGCTTCGGGTCGGGGATGACCCGCTCGAGACTCTTGCGCAGCAGCGGCGCGGCCGACGCGATGTACCGGCTGTGGAAGGCCACGCCCGAGCTGTTCACGCGACGAGCGAAGCCGCCGGCCGCGCTCACCTCGGCCACCATTCTCTCGACGGCCTCCACGGGGCCCGACACGGTCACGCTGTCGGCGGCGTTGTGGCAGGCCGCCACCACGCCCGGCGGCAGGCGCGCCTCGCACTCCTCCCAAGACAGGCCCACGGCCGCCATCGCACCTGGGCCCAGCTTCGCGTCCACGATGCTGCGGCCTCGCCAGTACGCGGCCAACACCGCCTGCTCGCCCGTCAGCGTCTCGTCCGCGTACGCGCAACCGATCTCGCCGACCGAGTGGCCGACTATGCCGTCGGGGACGATGCCCGCGACGCGCAGCACGTCGACGAGGGCCACCTGCACGGCGGCGATGGACACGAAAGAGTTGATGACGTCGTCGAAGGCGGCCTCGGGCGCCTCCGTGAGCACGTGCAGCAGGTCGAGCCCGTGCGGCTTGAGGGCGGCGGCGCTGCGCTCGACGCTGCGCGCGAACGCCGGCAGCCGCAGCAGACCGCGCGCCATGCCGGCCCACTGCGACCCCATGCCCGAGAACACGAACCACACGGGACGGGCGCCGCTCTCCACCTCCTGAGGGTGCGGAGATCCACTTAGAAGCGATTACGCGACGAGAACGGAAACAAAGAATAAAACGGCACGCCTCGCACTCACCGAGATCTCCTCGAGAGGTGGGTCGGAGAGCACGCTAAAGCCGCGGTGCCCGTGTCCGGGGACGTTCTGCGCGTGTACGGCGTCCAACAGCGCGTGCAGCGACGAGTCGCGGGGGTGCTGCGCGCCCAGCCGCAGCAGTTCGCGCACCGCCTCTTCCGTCCGGCCGGACGCAACGAGCACGCGCGGCACTTCGTAGGCGGCGGGCGCCCGAGCGCCTCCGCGCTCCGATTCCAGGATGACGTGAGCGTTGGCGCCTCCGAAGCCGAACGAGTTCACGGCCACCAGCCCGCCGTCCCACTCCGTGTTGCGGTCCACCACCTGCGGAACGAGTTCTGGTCAGTCGCTCGGGGACGCTCGTGAAGGACTTCGACGGAGGACCGACCGTACCTTAATGCGGCCGTCGCTGAGCGCCGGGATGTCGGGGTTCGGCTCGCGGTAGTGCAGGTTGGCGGGCAGACAGCCGCGCTCCATGGCGAGCAGCACCTTGGCCAAGGAGCACAGCCCCGAGGCGGGCTCCGAGTGACCCATGTTAGACTTGACGGAGCCCAACAGGAGGGGTTCGCTGCGCCCCGGACAGAACAGGTCCGCTATCGCGTTCACCTCTTGCGGATCTCCCACCTGCGGACGTTCGCAAATGAAACGATGAGATGACTTTTACGTTTGTGGGGGTACGGAATAAATCCGTGGTCTTCGATTAGAACCGACGTCGGTACCTTGGTGCCGGTGCCGTGCGCCTCGACGTACGCCACGTCTTGCGGGCGCAGGCCGGCCTCCGCGAAGGTCTCCTCGGCGAGACGACGCTGCACGGCGCCCGAGGGGAAGGTGATGCCCTGTTCTTTGTGGCCGTCGGTGTTCATACGTGCGCCTCGGACGGTGGCGTACACCCGCCGCGCCGCGCCTCGGCGCTGCAGCAGCACGGCCACGGCGGCCTCGGAGCGCACGTAGCCGCGGCCCCCGGCGTCGAAAGCCGCGCACCGGCCCTCCGGCGACAGCATGCTCAGCCGGTGAAAGTTCAGCGAGTTGGCCGGTTTCAGGCACAGGTTGCACCCGGCGACGACGGCCGCGTCGCACTGGCCGGCGCGCATCGCCGCCGCGGCCTGCGTCAACGCGAACATGGAACTGGAGCAGGCGGTGTCGATGGCGTAGGAGGGGCCCTTAAGGTCGAAGGTGTACGAGATGCGGTTGGGAAACATCGCCCGACAGCAGCCGGTCAGAGCGTAGCCGTTGATCTTATCGGGGTCCTCGGTCCACATCTCTTCCGTCTCGGAGTTGGAGACGCCGACGAAGACGCCCGTGCGCGAGCCGCGCAGCTCGGCCGGGTTGAGACCCGCGTCAACGATGGCTTCGTGCGTGATCTCGAGAAGCAGTCGCAGTTGCGGGTCCATGAGGTGGGCCTGCTTGGCGTGTACGCCGAAGAAAGTGGCGTCGAAGTGTTCCAAGTCTTTCAGTTTGCCATTGCGTTCCGGCAGCCCGTGCAACCCTGTAATCCGCCACAAATCATCCTTGAGTAACAATAAAATCCATTATATATTTGAAAAATAATGGTAACGAAAAGGTGATGTACCTTACAAATGCAATAGTTACGTAGTATAATTGAATGTAAGGCGGAGAAGGAAATAAACTTCTAGACAAAATTCGTGAATGCAAGCACAATTTGATTACAATGCCCGCTCAACAGAACATCAGAGAACAATGCAAGTGCCTAGTGAACTGTGAGTCACAGAAAGCTGGCCTCTCTGGACATGGTGTGATGGCGCGTGACGTCACACATCACAATATCGCATCGCTGTGCACGTGCTTATTTTTTTTAATTTTACTCTTAGGACATACTATCCTTCGTATTTTCTATAATTATTAAAAATTTCTATAAATTTTCGCCCGTCTAGTCAGTAGATAGTGACTTTCTAATTTAAATCAGAATATTGTTCGGCTATGTCATTTCTGTGATCGGCATATAAATATAATCACGAACACTTATGGGGAACTGCATATTTCGTTCTTTCATATCGAGTAATTATTTATTTTATTTTCAACGGTTACTTAACAAACGATTTCTTTATTCAAACGTGCTTGCTCTTCACATTATCATCTGAATTGTAGCGCAAAACAGTTAAATGAATGTATGCGTATAAATACAATAGTCGTGTTAATTAAAACAAAGCGGAAAACAGTTTTCTATTCAATGTTAAGTTAATACCACAAAAACTTTTAAGCTAAGTACCTTAAATGTAATCATTTAATTCCATAGTAATTACGTTATATTATAAGATATTAATTATCTTAGCCATTACAAATGATATTTAGCATAATTTCAAGGAGATTTCCCCCGTTAGTCGTAGTTGCAATTTATGTTTTTTCAGGTATGACGCAGGTTCGTTGTTTGACAGCACAACTTGCACACTTTGTATATTCTACGGGATTCGCTTGATTCATGTCTAGGTAACTTAAATTAATAAATTGATTTAATAATAGCTGTTTTTTTATCATTCAAGTGACATTATAAACCAAACCGTTGTCAATAACAACATTCCTTCTACGTTTCAATAATGAGCCTAACGAGGATAATGACAACGGTGCGTAAACAGCCGATAGCAGTAGGAAAACCGAGCAGGAAGCTCGGCCGAGCCGTCAACAGGACAAACCCCAACAAGTCGGGATAACATTTTCCGAGTCTTAACCTACCTATTTCTGCTATTGCATTTAGTTTATTAGAAGTTTATACGAATCGGTGAGGCCGGCCATTCTTAACTAATCGTTTTATTTACTTTACTGTGATCTAGCCATAACTAAGTTAACAAACAGTTATAAATACGCTGTATAACATCCAATATTACAATCTTTTTACTTTTTACGGATCCTGGAGTGTGGAGCATGAAATTAAGTCAACTCTTCTGAAGCGTTAATCGTGCAACCCAGGTTCTTAATGTGCGAAACTAGCCAAAACCAGCATTGGTTCCATTATTATCGATTAAAAATAAAATTTCCTATCGACTCTAAGGATACATTTTGGAGTGCAATAAAGTTATATTACGCATTTGCAACATAAAAGTGCGCAGTGAAGATAAAACAATAATCACATATTTTACGTGTTATAATATTTAATGGCATACATTTCTATAACAGAAAGGAAAGATTTAATTTAAACATACATTGTGATGTAATATCTCACCATAAAACGGAGCCACAACTAAATATTGGTCAAATTCGAATCAAAATTTCAACGCAGGAAACTGCGCAGAACAGCTAGTTCCATAAATAATACATAATTTTATGCGATTAATTGCAATTTTATGAGATTATGCAGTTAATTTAGTGACTTACGTTATTTAACATATTTAAAGAAGAAAAAGCAACATACCGGGCATCCAACGTCGGTCGTCCGCCGTGACGAGATCGACACCGGCGAACAGCTGTTCCGCGAACTCCTCGATGGTGTCGGACTGCGGCAGGCGGCCTGAGAGCCCGGTCACCACCACTTCGTCGGCGGCCGCCCGTGCCGCTGCGCCGCCGCCGTTCACCACTGCGCTCGGCATCGTTTCTCAAGGGAATGTCTTCGGATATTCTGGAATGGCCGACGCTATCGTCAAAATGTTTCGTCGTAGGGCTATCGAACACGGCCACGAATCGAGTGGTTTCGCGAGCGTGTGCACGCAGCGAGTGAGGCTGCGCGCACGGCGTGGCCGGTTAAAACGGCGCGATAGCGGGGTCGCGACTCGCTCCCACATTTCCACGAGACCTCGCCGCTTATCGCGTCCGCGGCCGAGTCGCGGACAAGGACGAGCAAGGTCGTCGGCGACTTCTTCCACCGACACCGCGAATTTTACCAAAGCGGTGACCGCTTCGACCTCTGGCTGCCGACGCCCGCAGATCGCTCGCAGTCAGTCGCTTCATAATGACCGATCATCATAATATTATCATGTCGAAGTGTAAATCACGCGTCAAAGGATATTAAATACATGCTCCCTCCGTAGCGATGGACGCAATATCATCAATAGCACTAATTCGTCGGGCCGGCGCGGGCGGGCATTGGCCGCCAAATGCTAATGGGATGATTTGAGTGGAGAGGCAGCGCTTAGCGGTGCTCTTTGTGTTCCAATTAGAAAGTAAATATGTGTACGGTCCGGGAGCCGGGCTTCGGCGTCCGGGCTCTACAGATCTTCTCGACTAAAACTCCATTTCACTAATCAAATTGTGATAATTATAATAAAAATATATAACACAGTCTACTCATGATGTCACTTAGTACCTAGTTTTGGCGTAAATATTTTAATTGCGGACGGGCTTTCATCATTTAATTATGACGTAGTGGAAAATCTTTTGCGCTATACAAAATGGATAAAAACAATTATTATACATTCCTACCTTTAAATTATGTGTCTTTATGAAGTACCTCTCGTCTAATTCTATAGTTTTAAAAACTACTGGTTCGAATAGAGAATTATTTTTTAAATAACAATTCGTGTTTTCTGTTTAGCTGTCAAGTCTGATTACAAGTCAAATCACATACCAATAATTATTGTCGTTTCAATATTTTTTATTTTAAATTTCCGGGTATGATTATTGATTGCGCTTTAGGTTCAAAATAATGTTAAAAAGGTTAAATGGTCGGCAAAGACTGCGGCTTATGTGATAAATGTAATAAATACGCGTTAACAAAAAACAGAAGAAAAAATGGCACGGCATCGTTAAAAATCCATAACTTCGTCCGTTTCTTCTCTTTATTGGAGTAATGTATCCCTATGTAAGATGTCACATTACATTTGGTAGATAGGTTGATTTACTGGATGTCAAAGTATCCTACTAAAAAATTATTGGTGTTGTTGTAGAGAGCCTACGAGGAGTAGACAGAATTATACTATTAATGTTAACAAATATTTAGGTAGACATGTCTTTCCTTCCTTCTTTTGGTCTTTTCAAGTGATATTTTTCTATAGTTCTGGATTTTGAAGAAAAATAAACAATCCACGCAGACAGACATTTATTACAAGCGTGATAATTACGATCTCGTACAGTCTAATAAAAGAAACATATTTTAAAAACAGACATCTAATGATTTCACTTTCACTATACTTTAAATATTAGGTAAACCAATTACAAGTTATATTTTAAAATAATATTGTTCTAAATATTTAAAGTTATGACGCTTTACCCCATAACAAGTAAAGTAAGTCATTAAGGATAGCACTAACAAAGTAGCACTGGCCACTTCATGTGTTTTAGGAATGACTTACTAGGGGGACTTATAGGATTAATAACTGTATGGTCATAATCAGCTGTTCCATTGTAATTTTGTTATTCGTTTAGAGATAATACGTTTATTACATGACACGCTTAATAGACGGAGCAATATACAATTTACGGGACACACATAATGTTATTCTTATACAAACTTATGCCACCGTACAATATGAAGTAGGTACTCGGTACCTAGTCTAACAGAAACTAAGGTTAAAATAGGTTAGTTCCCTTATACTGCATTTAATTAATTCAAGCTTTCAATACTTACAAAATTACTTGAACGATGAGAGAAGGAGCAGCTACAAATTGCAGTTAATAATGCCACTAACACTTTTTTATAAAAAATATTATTCTGATACTAATTTCGATTCAGTCGTATATATAATATAATATACAGTCCACAACTAAATTGCGACGCAGTGAAAAGACTTTTACAACATTATTAGCAATGTATCGACCGGGATCGGCATTCGGTAGCCAAGTGTGCAATTCACGATTTCCTATTTCTTCTTGTGGCAATGTAAATAATAAAACACGTCGCGATACACGGCACACCGCTGCCGATAGTGATTCGGAGAAGACTCGTGCAAAATGCGAATATCTACTGAGGTGCGGGGCGGGGCGCGGTCGCTTTGCGTTGCCATGGTGCGAGATCAGGCCACGTGCACGCAGCCAATGGCGACAGCTCGCGCTCCATCGACTCGCGTCGGCCGCCTGCCTGCCTGCGCCGACACGCTGTGGGCTCGTGACGCCGACGTACTTCCAGCTGTGTTTGAGCTTAGAGCTTACACATTTAACATTACAGCCGCCGCGGCCGGCTCGCTGTGGACGTCGACAACCGGCACCGATGTTGCATAATTGCATATCACTGCACCGTAAAACGAATTTTTGATTTAATTTTTTGAAATCTCTGAGAGCCTCTGTTTATGTACATAATATTGTACACAATAAATGTCCAGCCGAGCAAAGGCGGGACAGGTTACTAGTGATAAATTGATCACTAGCAACCTGTCCTCTAACTATAGCCTTCGCATCTTGAAAATTTTAGCGCCTTCTTTAAATAAACCTAATGATCTTTCAATAGTCCCATCTGTTTAAAAATCAAGAAAATTATTTTTCATGTGTCGCGAAGGGTTTTTGTTTTCTGCAGTAACGGACGAAATTCATCCAATCTTCTGGTGTTTATTTATTTTATTTTATTTATAGACGTGAGTCTTCTTTTTTATGACTATGATATTATTTTTGAAATAGAAATCGGTGGCAGATAAGTATGACCACTAACAATATAGGTATATGGCGATATATCAGAAAATTATCAAGTGCAAAACGAGCAAGTTTCTGTTTTGACCAGAGCAACACTTACTAAAAAAATTTGGCATGAGAGCATGGTTACATTTTAGTAAATAATTGTTCGGTAGTATAAGTCCTGGGTTCATAACTTATTAATATATTTATTTTTTTGTTTGTAGGGATTATACTTTTTTTAAATAGTGTTTTAAATCGTTTTTTGTAATTATGTAGTTATATTCGCCGTTTATTATTATTTATTTTTTTCTTAAATTTTTTGTGCTATTGTTTGTACTCATATACTTTTATAATGGCGGTCTCGCACAAGGCACAAATAGCTGGTGTATTACGGTGGCTAGGATCGGCCGTTTTAAATATTTCGCGAAAAGATCGCGTTCAGGCGCTTCTATCAAGAAGTGACGCGTTAGAGGATAGAATGAAAGATTTATATAAATCGTATCAGGGATTACTTGAGTTGGGTTTGGAACCGGAGGTGATGGACAAGGTTTCTGCAGACATGGATCAGGCTGAGGATTTGGCTGATCAAATTAGGGAAGCCGTTGGGATTATTAAATCTTCGAATAATCAGTCAAATAACCTTCAATCGAAGGATAGTTTAACTTTTTCAAGTGGTATTATAGGTAGGTTACCCAAACTAGATTTGCCCCATTTTAGTGGCGATTTAAGTCAATGGGTGGCGTTTATTCATTTATTTGATAGTTTAGTGCACTCAAGAGTTGATTTAACATCTGCTCAAAAGTTGGCATATTTGTTGGCTAGTCTCACCGGGGAGGCTAAAGGGTTAGTCCAACATTTAGTACTTGTGGACAATAATTATGATATAGCTAGAGATTTACTTATGCGGCGTTATCAAAACATACGTAAGCTGGCGGATAGCCACTTAGATGTCATATTAAATTTACAGTGTAACGTGCAGAGCCACAACTTAATAATTCAAGTATTAAATCCTTTATTAGTGGCAATTAATGCCTTAAGGGGTCTAAATTTACCTGTAGATAGTTGGTCTTTTATTTTGTTGCATATAACGTTACAAAAACTAAATTTAGACATGCGCACCCGATTTGAACCGACGTATGGTGGAGATTCATCCACTCATCTTCCCTCGTTTGATGAATTGATTTTGTTTTTAGAGGATGAGTGTCGCAGACAGGATAATGTTCCAGCGCCGTCCACAACGCCGGCCCTAATTTCTACTGGGCCGCGACAACAGCATATGCGCTTAGTACGACGCCCTGACCAGCGAGTTTATAACGTGGCAACTCAACATCCAGGCAAACGTTGTGTTAATTGTCGAGTCCCTGATCACACCGTGGTGTCATGTCAAAAGTTTTTGGCAATACGTTTTCAAGCACGACGTAATATTGCCAGACAGCGGAAGTGGTGTTATGGTTGTTTAGGTAATCACCTGGAAATCATCACATTATACTTTGCGGTAATGCGAATGGTTCACCCCAATCAGCTGCACCGGCACGGGAGTTTGTTGAAGCCATTCAAAATACAGGTGATCAGTGGACTGGTGATGTACAGGTTGGACCCCGTACGTTTGGTCATTCTTCCAGGCACCATACAGAATCCGGTTACGATAATTACCATCGGAGGCGGCCACCACCCTCCAGGGGCGGGGGAAACTTAAGGTCTCATAACAGGCCTCGTGTCACCTCTGATCAGCAACAACTTCCTAAGAGCAAGGATAATTATGACTCTTGTGCATCACCTGTTATTGAACAGCAACGTCGTGATTTTGTTAGGCCTTTGCCTTTTTCTGAGTGGCCTCGTTTAGGTCAGCGGGTCCCTGAACCAGAAGAATATTGACTAGGTCACGTTCCCACTATAACTCCTACATCTCCCATTACTGTTTTGTTACCCACCGCACAGGTTTGTGTTGGTTCTCCATCAGGTGAGCAAGTAACCACGCGTGCGATTTTGGATTTGGTGGACAGGTTACAGTTGCGTATTTCGCCTGCTAGCGGGGGTATATTTGGAGTAGGTGGTTTTAAGGTTGCTGGTTTGCGGGGACTTTTTTTTTTATAGAACGGGGGGCAAACGGGCAGGAGGCTCACCTGATGTTAAGTGATACCTCCGCCCATGGACACTCTCAATGCCAGAGGGCTCGCGAGTGCGTTGCCGGCCTTTAAAGAATTGGTACGCTCTTTTCTTGAAGGACCCTAAGTCGAATTGGTTCGGAAATACTTCAGTAGGCAGCTGGTTCCACATAGGAGCAGTTTTTGCCGCGGACCACGCGCGGCAAAAACTGCCTTGAAAAACGCTCAGTTGTGGAACGGCGGACGTCGAGGTGATACGGGTAGAATTTCGTATTCTGTCTCGACGTCCGTTGATGAAATTCAGCTGCTGGTATTAATCCGAACAACTCCTCTGAACACTCTCCATGGTAAATGCGGTAGAAGATGCAGAGTGACCCCACATCTCTACGCAACGCCAAAGGATCAAGCCGCTCGGAGAGGGATTGGTCGTCGACGATTCGAACCGCTCTGCGTTGTATACGGTCAAGTGGAAGGAGCTGGTACTGGGGAGCCCCCGCCCAGAGGTGAGAGCAGTACTCCATGTGGGGCCGAATTTGCGCTTTATATAGTTGCATGCGGTGGCCCGGAGTGAAGTACCGCCTCGCCTTGCTGAGCACACCAAGCTTTTTGGAGGCTAATTTAGCCTTTCCCTCCAAGTGACCGCGGAACTGAACGTCGTTCGATATGTCAACGCCAACTATTCCAATGCTGGCTGTGGCTTTAAGAAGAGTGTTTTTGAAAAGAGGAGTAGCGACAAAGGGTGTTTTTTTAGCGGAAAACGCGCAAACTTGTGTCTTCTTGGGGTTAAATTGGACTAGGTTTAGTCTGCCCCAGTCTGAGACTCCACGTAGTAGAGTTTCGACTTCAGACACAAGTTTGTTCCGGTACTCATCAACAACTGCCCGAGAAATACCTGCCCGGCCAGTGTAAAGAATATCCCCAGTGCTGTCATCCGCATAGCAGTGAATGTTGCTAAGTTGCAACATATCATTGATATGCAGAAGAAATAGGGTCGGGGATAGAACACAGCCTTGTGGGACCCCAGCGTTCACGGGTTTAAGGTCGGAACATGCTCCGTCGATGACGACCTTGATGCTCCGATCGGCCAGAAAGCTGGAGATCCAATCGCATAATTTCACGGGAAGCCCATAGGCTGGAAGCTTCGAGAGCAGTGCTCTGTGCCACACCCGATCGAAGGCTTTCGCTATGACCAAACTTACCGCCAGCGCCTCCAATTGCCTCTGCCCACCTATGGGTAAGGTATACAAGGAGGTCACCAGCTGAGCGACCACGACGAAAGCCGTACTGAGAATCGCTAATCAACTGGTGGCCCTCTAGATACCTCAAGAGCTGGCTATTAATAATGGTTTCCATTATTTTGGAGAACAAGGAGGTTATACCTATTGGGCGATAGTTGGACGGATCAGAGCGATCGCCTTTTTTTGGGATCGGATGGATCGAAGCGGTCTTCCAGCACTTCGGGACAGTGCCGAGCGAGTACAGGTACTGGAAAAGGAGCGTTAAGACCGGAGCCAACTCAGGAGCACAAGTACGCAGCACAATTGGGGGGATACCATCCGGCCCGCTCGACTTATGAATGTCCAAGGAAGATAGTGCTTTGCGGACAGTACGTTGCTGGAATGTGATTTCCGGCATCGAAGAATCACACCGCGAAATGGTCGGTGGTGATCTCCCTCGGTCATCCAAAGTTGAGTTGGACGCGAAGAGACAGCCCAAAAGGTCGGCCTTCTCCTTCGCAGTGTGGGCCAGAGAGTCATCTTCCCTGAGCAGTGGCGGAATGGCGGGCTGACAAAAATGCCCTTGGACAGCTTTGGCGAGAGACCAGAAGGCTCGAGTCCCTGAAGGGTGTTGAGCCAATCTCTCGCCAAATCTGGCAATGTGCTCTGACTTTGCCTTAGTGATTTCCCGTTTGAAGGACCTGGAGGCTGAGTTATATGCTGTTGTAAGTTTGCTGGTATTGGCATCACGAGATTTCGCCGCTTCCGCCCATGCCTTAAAGCATTCTCGCTTTAGACGCGAGGCCGCCTTGCAAGAACGTTTAAACCAGGGCTGAGACTTGCCACCGATCGGCACCGCAGAAAATTGAATAAAGAGTTCCATGCCCTGCAGAACCACTTCGGCGACAGAGGCAGCGACGGAATCTGGAGCTTCCGGCGAAAAGCACATAGGCCCCCAAGGGTAGGACGCAAAGAAAGACCGCATCCCGTCCCAATCGGCTGACTTATAGAGCCAAATACGGCGACAACCCATAAAGCGGGGCCGTGAAGGGCGCGTAGATGGCACAGTACTCCGGACCACACAATGATCTGATGAACCCAATGGCGGGTCAACAGAGACTTGATAGTTCTCCGGATGTGAAGTCAGCAGAAGAGGGTTTATGACCATCCACATCTGGTATTCGCGTAATCGCAGGGACCATTTGTGTCAGGTCGTAGGCTAAGGAAAAGTCGTGAAAGGATCTTCCCGCGTGATCGGTAGTTTCAGAGCCGAGCCAATCGGCATGGTGGGCGTTAAAATAGCCAAGTATCACGATTTCAGCGGTAGGAACCCTTTCGAGCAGGGAATCTGTAGCCATTTGGATGTGCTCAATGAGTCGGTCAGTTTCGGTATTTCCGCTATGGGACCTATACAGGCATGTGTAGAATCGCAGGTGGTCATCGCAGTCTACGCACAGCCAGAGGTTAGATAGGTCCCTTCCTTCAAGCGTCCCGAGGCGACGAGAACAGATATCCTCTCTGACGTACACGCAAACTCCCGCCCGCGGCACAAATGAATGTTCCAATTTGTGTCGAAGGGCAGCCTGGGCGTCCACCACCGGGTGCTGAGTGTCCCGGTGTTGGATGCCCAGAGGGGGATTCTCCACCGCGAGCGCGTGTGGTACCCCCCTGGGGTAGATTCTCTTTTTTCTGCACCTTCATATTTCATGGGGGGAATGGGCTCCGGGAGTCTCTCTCACCGCACGAAACGCGAGTACAATAAGGCGAACCTATTGCATCACTTCACGCCGGTTTTCTAAGAGACAGTGGTACTGCCCCGGTCGTGCCTGCCCATTTGGCTGAAGCCCGAAGGCAACAGCGTGGCACTCCCACTAGGGAACAAGTAACACTAACTTTTTCTTCTGTTCAATGCTCTCATCCACAGATTACAACTTCTGCCATTATTTTAGATAATGTTACGGGCAGACACCCACTTGTTAAATTACCATCGGAGATATTAGATATTAGATTTTACACGTAATCTTAACTTAGCGGATTGTACATTTCATATTCCAGGTCAAATTGATTTGCTACTCGGAGCAGAAGTTTTAGGCATGCTGCGACTAAGTAAAAGGACACTTTTACAACCAGGGGGCTTAGTAGCAGTTACATCTGATTTTGGTGATGTCATTATGGGTCCTGTTTTTCCAATAAAGTCTCTTACACTTGATGATGGTAACTTGTGTGTGGGACTCACTTGCTTAAGCTATTCAACGATTTTGGGAAGTCGAAGAGCCTCCCACAGCGGCTCGTGAAACCCCGGAGCACCAAGAATGTGAATTGTTCTTTCAGAACAACACTGGTCGTCTCCGTTCAGGTAGGTTTGTCACGCGGTTACCTTTCTTACCATCGCGACCTCTTTTGGGTCACTCCAGGACTTTAGCTGAGAAAAGGCTAACATCCATGGATAGACGAATGAAGAGAGATTCGACTTTTCGTGCTAATACTTAGCACGAAAAGTCGAATTGAGTTTATGGACGAGTACTTTAAGCTCGGACATATGTCAGTTTCTGATTTTGATTGGCGCACACAGGAGCACTACTTTATCCCACATCATGCTGTGTTTAAAGGTGCTAAAATCAGAGTAGTTTTTGATGGCTCAGCGCCTAGTTTCAATGGAGTTTCTTTAAATCAATGTTTGCATTCGGGCCCAAAGTTACATCGTGACATTGGTGATATTTTAACAAATTTTAGAAGACATCCGATCGTATTTATATTAGATATTAAAATGATGTTTAGGCAAACTGTAATTCATACTGATGACTATCGTTGCTATCAACTTATCCTGTGGCGTGAGAAGGAATCCGATCCTGTTACAGTATTTGAATTGAATACCAATACATATGGACTCAGATCAAGTCCTTATATTGCTATTCGTACATTATTAGAATTGGCTGAGCGGGAACGTTTGCAATTTCCAAGAGCAGTTGATGTTTTGACAAATCATGTTTTCGTTGACGACATATGCACCGGCGCTGCAAATGAGAAAGAAGCTTTAATACTACGCAACGAGGTAATTGGGATTCTGGCTGGATTAAGGCTGGTGGATAGGAGTTAAGGAAATGGGTGTCTAACTCACAAGCTGTTCTTGCTGGTTTACCCGAGGATCATCAACAAGATCCTTATATTTTTCAGAACGTGGACAACCCTGACGCTGTTGCAGTATTAGGTATTCAGTATCAACCGTTAGCTGATATATTTACTTTTCGCGTGCAGGATATAGATGTAATTAAATCTTGGACCAAGCGTGTAGTACTTTCGCCTGTAGCCAGGATATATGATCCTAATGGATGGTTAGCTCCAGTTGTTTTTTGGGCAAAATGTTTTATACAAAAGCTTTGGTTACAAGGATTAACCTGGAATGCGCCTTTAAGTGTGTGAATTATTAAGTATTTGGGTTAGGTTTGTTTCGTCCCTTCCTGAAATTCAATTTATTAAAATTGATAGATGTTTATTGCCACCAGGGAAATGCACAGTAGATATTCATGGTGTTTGTGATGCATCGGAAAGTGGTTATGCTGCTGCAGTTTATATTCATCATGGTTGCAAGCGTCAGTTCATGTTCTGGAAGTATTCGTGGCCAATCGGGTTTGTCAAATTCAGCAATCTGTTGTGACATTAGATTGGAGGCATGTACCGGGAGAACTTAATCCGGCAGACTGTGCATCTCGAGGTTGTGAGGCTCCAGTAATATTAGACCATACCTTGTGGTGGGCCCCAGGTTGGCTGTACCAACCCGAGAGTTGCTGGCAAACGGAAAAAACGTTAAAGCGGAACTTGTTGAGCTTCTTCCGGGATTAAGAGTTATTTCTCTTGTCGTTCAGGAATCGGTAAGAAATTTAGACCAGTTACTCACAAGGTTTAGTTCATTAGACAAATTGATCGGAGTGACCGCCTGGATTAGGAGGTTTATTTATAATTCAAGGAATCCAACAATTAAGAATATGTCAAATGTATTATCACCAGATGAAAGGAATGAATCCTTATTGTTCTGGGTTCGTTATATCCAAGCAAAGCATTTTGAAACAGTTTTTGCTACTCTAAAAGGACAAGGTAAACTAAAAGGATCTGTTGCTCGGCTGAATCCGTTTATAGATGATAGGGGCTTGTTACGCGTAGGTGGAAGATTACGCCACTCAGAACTACCTTATCATCATAAACATCCGCTTCTGCTTCCTAATCGAACTCTTTTGGGAGATTTGATTATTACTGACAGACACGAAAAGCATGCACATGTTGGTTTAAATTCACTTTTGGCTATTATTCACCAACAATATTGGTTTTTGTCAGCCCGGAGGGCTATTTGAAATGTTATTTTTAAGTGTATTCCTTGTTATCGACTTAAAGCATCTTTGACTTAACCTCAAATGGGAGATTTGCCTCCAGATCGGATTACCGCTGCTAGACCTTTCTCAGGTGTAGGCACCGATTTTGATGGACCATTCTCCATCAAGGTTTCATCAATACGAAACGCCAAGATCGTAAAAGGGTACCTCTGTGTTTTTGTCTGCCTTGTTACAAAATCTGTACACCTAGAGGTGGTGTCATCACTCAGTACTGAAGCTTTTTGCTTGTTTGGCTTGTTTTGTCAGTCGTCGAGGGTAACCAAGTTTGATTCCGTCCGACTGCGGGACAAATTTTAAGAAAGATTGCGGGAAAGATTTTTTTTTTACCTTGGGGAAGCTAATAAGTTTTTGACTGAAAACCAAGTGCCTATTGAAAATTCACTTTCTCGTCGTGGTATTAAATGGAAATTAGTCTAGCATACTATCCATCTTAGGGTGGATTATTTGAGACTGTAGTTAAGGTGGCTAAAACTCATCTTCGACGAATTATAGGGGAATCAGTTCTTACCTTCGAAGTATTAGCAACGGTATTTTGTAACATTGAAGCTGTAATGAACTCCCGCCCACTTTGCCCTATATCGTCGGACCCAAATGACCTAGAAGTTTTAACTCCTGGACATTTTTTGATATTCAGGTAACGCATTGAGAGGACCCCTCTCAATGCGTTACCTGAATATCCATGTATGGACACACCGATAAATCGGCTCTCACGTTTCAAACTGCTACAACAACTATCTCAAAGTTTTTGGAAACGTTTTAATTTAGAATATCTCCATTTATTGCAGCAGCGGGTTCGTTGGATAGACAAAACGGATCCGCCTAGGGTTGGGGACTTGGTCCTTATCAAAGAACCAAATATGCCACCATTATCTTGGAGACGTGGTCGCATTATTAAACTATTCCCGGGCGCGGATGGTACCCTGCGAGTCGCCGAGGTCCGCGTTGGGGAATCGGTTTTTAAAAGAGCCGTGGCGGGCTTGTCACGTCTCCCAGTGGCATAAACTTTGCTCCCAGCCTCCGGTTTTGGACTCAGTCATGTTGCGCCTGACTGGGACGGGGGACTGTTCGAAATACATTTTCTTACTTTTATAAAATTGATGAGGGTGATGCAAAATATTTACGCACGGCCGATCGAGACATTTTTTGATAGTCAATGTTGAGCTTCTTTCGGGTTACGTGTTCTCGTGCATGTAGAATTTTTGATTTGGATAAAACATAATATATACTTTTTGTTAATTATAGTTCATTAGATACGTCCACTATTGAGAATTTTATAGTGTTTTAGTGCGTGTTTAAGAACTATTGTGAGGCAAGGTATCAATCATCATCAGTCTAACCTCTTTTTGTGTCCATACTAAAACTAATCCCAAATCCTTACTGTTGATAATATTCTGCCTATCTTCCTGTAGTTAGACATTGACGAGGTATGTAATGTACTCAGGACTTATTATTTTAATATGAATTGTGTATCGACGGCCACCGAACCGTTCTTTGTGGTACAATATCCCTACCTAATAGATGGCAAAAAGTTATCGAACAAAATGGTACCTACATAATTTAGTTAAATGTAAATAAACTATATTAAAAAATGTTTTAAAAAAATTTCTTGAAGAATGCGAAGAAACTTTCCCCAACCTATTATAATGCTTTTTATAACCTTAAATACTCAAACGTTCCGATGACGACAATGAGCGCCGGGCCTAAAGCAACAGCTATCATTGCTAGCTCCGTAGTATTGAACAGAGCCATAATCACGTTACTTGACGATGGACACGTTTTCACTGAAGCTCCGTAAACTGAGAGACCGATATGTGTGAATTGAATGACTGACGCAATACTGTATCACTGATACTGAACTGAGCGGACACGTTGACGGAACTGTGGCTTTACTGATGTATGTGAATCGGGTTTAAGACTCCCGCTCTCCTAATTATTAATATTTTACATAAAAAAATATTTTAAGACTTTTATTTTCAAAACACAAGAGAATTGATTTCTTTATGCCCGTTATATTATATTATTTATCGCATTATCGAAACTCTCGTATAACTGATATATTAACAGTTTTATTAGTTTTAAGCACAAACAGCTCGTCTTAGACAAAATATCAAAGAAACAAATCCTAGATGACGAAAGCTCACGAAGACCTTATGATGTAATGAAACAGCAGTCTTCAGTCGAGTTTATTATTTAGTTAATTTTATAGATATTTTAAAAACCGAACACTAAATCTAAAGCAGTCTTATAAAATATCCGAATGGAGGTATTTCACAAGCAAAAGAAGCGATCAATTGCTGAAGTCGAGCAACAGCTTGCCCCTGGCGTGTCCCTCGGCCAGCGCCGCGAACGCCGCCGGCGCATCTCGCCATCCGAACACGCGCTGCACCGACACCCGAAACTGCCCGCGGTCGGCGAGCCGTCTCAGCATCTCTATATCGGAGGCGTTCGGCACAAAGAACGCCCAGCGCACGTGAGGCGGGCAGGGCCCTTCCCGGTTACGCGCCAGGGCGCCTCGCATCGCTCCGAACGTCTGCGCCGACAGCGCTCCTAGCGCCGTGACGCTCCCCGCCAACAGCCCGCGCGAATCACATTCGCTCAGAAGCGGCGTCGTCAGCGTCACGTACCGCGAGAAACCCCAGCGTGAAGCGGCCTCTGCGGCCGCCCAGCCGCCGACGCCGCCGCAGTCGAGCACCGCATCGAAGGGGCCCGAGGCGGCCACTCGCGCCTCGTAGTCCGGTTCTCCGCGGTGAAGCGCCGCGACGGCGCCGAGCGCGAGCGCCTCGGCCGCCTGCTCGGGCGCACAGCTCACCGCTACCCGTGCGCCGCCCGAAACCAGCAACTGCAGCGCGGCCGCACCGACGCCCCCGAGCCCCAGCAGCAGCACGCGCGCCCCTAGCGCGGACGCTCCCGCTAGACCGGCGATCCGCAAGGCACTCGCGGCCGTGAGGCCGGCGTAGAGGGCTCCGGCCGCGGCGAGCGGATCGAGCGCGACGGGCGCCGGCCCCGCCCAGCGCGATGGCAGCGCGACGTATTCTGCGAGCGCGCCGGGTCGATGCGGCGGC
This sequence comes from Pieris melete, assembly GCA_963693345.1. Classification (NCBI taxonomy): domain Eukaryota; kingdom Metazoa; phylum Arthropoda; class Insecta; order Lepidoptera; family Pieridae; genus Pieris; species Pieris melete. The sequence goes on from CAVNZK010000114.1 coordinate 1,480,710, forward strand.
AGGACACCCCACACGCGCGTCCCGGGCTGCAGTCGCGCCCCGCGACCCGCCCGCACTACGACCCCGCTGAAGTCGCGCCCCGGCACCAACGGGAACTCGACGTCTGCGCCCTCCAGACGTCTAAGCGTGTTCAATATGCGCGATCCGTATCCATCTAAATTTTTTAACTTAAAAAAATAAATAGCTTTGGCCAGACAATTAACCTTAAAATCTACCTTGGCTATCGCAAGATCTGATCGCAGCGCCGGCTACTCGATCGTAGGGTCTGCGTTAAGTCGCATTTTAAGTCACACAGTAGGTAATACTAGACCAATTGTGGGCGTGGGACTAGAACGGTCAATAATTTTATAACATTTAGATTATAAAGATCAATTCTGGTTTATTTACCAACTGTACTATACCTACATGTATAGTTGGTATGATCAGATACGCGATTCTTTTTATAGTTTTCCGGCACTAACATTATAGTCACCATTTGGGTTAACGTACGATTAAATTTAAATTTGTTTTATTCTCGATGCACCTTTTATGTATATCTCTCTGTAAGTATGGGCACACCTAGCATGGCGAGATCGATGGGGTTGAGCGAGGCGGCGGTGACGCGCACAAGCAGATCGTCGGGGCTTCGGAGCGGAGGCACGCGGGCGCTCTCGAGTCGCAGCTCGCCGACGCCGCCGTACGCGTGCGCGCGCCACGCTGCCATTCGTGCTCCCACTCCGGACATATTATTACTTGACAATGCCTACCTGAAAACAAACTACCTTGAGTTATATTTCACAAACATACAAACAATATCAGCTGCACTTAAATTATTTAAAAAGTGTGCAAAGACCAAGAAAAATGAAATATAATTTAATGATATCTTGATTTTCTTGGTATTTTAATTTAAGATGTAATAATCTATATGGGTTTGTTGTAACCACAAATGACTTAAAACTGTATCCTTAAGCATTGATAAAACAAAACATCTTCATTATTTGAGTGTATTATAAAATAGCATGAATGAGATTACTATCTATTTTAATGAAATAAAAACATTCATCTAATGAATTCAACTAAAATACTTATTCATTATCTTTATTGTTATTAATTAAGATAATCAAATTTACCAACACTATGTATTGTCTTGAACTATAATTTGAAATAAATAAATCATCCCAATTATATACTATGTAAAAACAAATAAAGTCAATATTATTTAAGAAATATTTTAAACACAAGTTAAATAATAATAATTATTAATAATATTTTATTGTTTTTACAAATTCAGTTTATCATAGTCCTAGGTACATCATAAAATTATATAAACAAATTTGGCTGCTTTTTAAGACTTGGGGGCTTGTCAACATCCAAGACTATTAGAATGTAACGATAAGGAAGCAAACAATAATCTATGTGGTATCAAATTATTAGTTTTTTATCTAATGTGAATTCAACATTTCATATAAAGATAGTATATATTGGGAATAAATGATATTTTCGTTTAATTTTATTTTGCCATTATTTTCGCTGGTCAAATTTCACTAATAAGTCAACACTTGTGTTTTCATAGTTTGTTTCTAGTAAACAGTATTTCCTGGAATGATCCAAACCCGATAAATCAAGAAGGTGAGCTGGACGGTAACATGCGGTAGCTAATTTTTCTGCGGTAACGTCTAACGAGTAACGAGTCAAATCACGACTCAAACTCACGTTACCCATTGGCCATTTCCAAAATTTAGTTCCGCACACCTCTGATTGCACGTCACCCCACTAATTTTTCACTTTATCAATATTTTTAAATACCCCTTCTCCACTTTGTCAGTCACTAACTGTATAGTTTTCACCCTGTCGGGAATATAATACAATTAATAATATCTTAATTTTACCTAATAACAAATATGTTTCACTTCAAAGTCCGAACGAAAATAAAGTAAAAACCGAGATGTGTATTCAGTATTGTGTAATAGAATATGTAAATATCAGCTGTCGTCAGTCGTAGTGTCAGCTGTCAGTTTTCAAATCGTGATCTTTTTTATCCACCCAAGAACGAAGAGGGAACCTTAAGTTGGCGGGGGGAAATTAATTTTTTGCACTTTTTTTTGGCTCTATCAACTGTTCGTTAACTGTTCTTCATTGTTCTATCAAAAATTTTTTTTGTTCGTTCTTATTTTTTTTTTTTAATTATAAAAAAATTGACCCTCAATTTGGCACGAGCTATAGATATTTTGGTATTTTTATTTTTTTTCTAATAGTTTAGAACTATTCAATAACTGTTCGTTCAAAATAAACAACTGTTCGGCTTTCATTATCCTGTAATTTAATAATAATTAACTTTTTTTTATAAATCTTAATTAAATGTTATTGCGCATGCGCAGTATCAATGCGCATAGTTCTCATAAATAAATAATGCGCGGCCTATTTGAATTCGATTCAAAGAGACAACACAAAAATAACAACAACAAAATCATCATCATCACCCGGTTTTTACTTTCATTTATATTTTGTTATTTTATACAAACAAAATGAACTTAAAAGTCGTATTTCTTGTACTTATCCATTCTTTTAACATTCCTGATTAAATATATTGATTGAGAAAAATAGAAAAGGATAAGTCCCATGCAAACTATAGGTCTACCAGAATCTGATGGCAAAAAAAAGTTTAAAACTTAGCGATTTGCATGTGGCAACAAAAAAAAATTTAATCTGTCATCTGAAATTTCGAGGAATTGTTTTTGGTTTGGCTTCAAATTTCCTTTAAAAAGTGGTGAAAATGTCGAAGAAACCTCTTCGATCGCAAGCAAGAAATATTGTTTTCAATGTTTATCAAAGACTACTTGATCAACAAGGTGCAGAACATACACAATCATCGATATTGAGCCATGTGCAAGGGTTGACTGGTTAGTAGGAATGACACGTCTTGATACTTTGGTTTATTGGATTTTCGTGTGTATTATATTATGTACTTATATAAACTGGTTTATTTCAGTGGTTTCTAATACTACCATAAGATGAATTGTTGCCGAAGGCTGATCTAATAAGGGCGTATTTAGTACGCCCGGTAAAAAGAGGAAAGGTGGCAAAAAAATAACTTGGATAGATTTGATTTCGAATTGAAAAAAAAACTAAATATCAGATAGATGAGATTTTTAAATCACACAGCCATGAAGTTTTGAGGCTCCCACCATATCATTGTACGTTAAACCCCATAGAATTAATCTGGGGACTAATGAAACAAAAACTTGCGGGTAAAAACGTCAATAGACCTGCAAGTGATATGAAACTTTAACAGAGAAATGATTTAAGAAGCTTACTCTCAAGTAGGGATCGATGAATGGCGAAAATCTTGTGAACATGTAATAAAAATTGAAAATCAGTGCATAGAACAAGATCAGTTAATTGAGATGCAAGAGGATAGGTTTATATTAAATACTGCGTCTTCTCCTTCATATAAAGACTTTTTTATGGATGTGCAGAATTTGGAACCATTTCTAGTTCAGTTCTAATAGCCTATAATTAATGAATAAACTCATGAACGGAGTAATTGGAGTTTTCATCTAAATTTCAAACCCCACATTCGCCACAGTAAAATTTTCAAATATTCAAATATTTAGTATACATATTATATAATAGTTCAAATCTTATCTAAACAAATAAAAAAATTGAATTATTACAATTTTATCATCGTTTGTTTTTAATTCTTACGCTTAGTTATTAATAATTACCTCTGACAACTAATGATAGTACCACCTACTAATACTGACCTTATGGATCTCGATAAGTATGACAGCAAGTCAATTTGACAGACCTAGCGAACAGGCTCGCTAGGTCTGTCAAGCTGTTGGATGGCAGATAATGTGGCTGGCTTTTTTACATTAAGTATTTAAATTTGAGAAAATATACCTTTATTGATATTTTGCGTTTTAATTATTATCTAGCTATCAAACGATTTCTAAAAATTTTGTTCAAGGTTTCTAATTAGTAACTTATCCTCCTGGTACTAATAGATGATGATGATTTTATTGTTGTTGCTGTTAGTGTTGTGTTGTCTCTTTGAATCGAATTCAAATAGGCCGCGCATAATTTATGAGAACTATGCGCATTGATACTGCGCATGCGCAATAACATTTAATTAAGATTTATAAAAAAAAGTTAATTATTATTAAATTACAGGATAATGAAAGCCGAACAGTTGTATATTTTAAACGAACAGTTATTGAATAGTTTTAAACTATTAGAAAAAAAATAAAAATATCAAAATATCTATAGTTCGTGCCAAATTGAGGGTCAATTTTTTTATAATTAAAAAAAAAATAAGAACGAACAAAAAAAATTTTGATAGAACAATGAAGAACAGTTAACGAACAGTTGATAGAGCCAAAAAAAGTGCAAAAAATTAATTTCCCCCCGCCAACTTAAGGTTCCCGAACGAAGAACTAGACTGGCATATCAATATATAGAAACTTAGTTATATGTCCTAAATGAACTAATTAACTGCTTACGGGACTATAATTTTACTCATTGGTTTCTTTAGTTGGTCTGTAATTGGTTCTAGTCTGTACCTAAACATGATATTGACTTATATTGATACATTTTTCATCTATGGTAAATGATTTTAATAAACAAATCTCTATGTGTTAAAATAATGCTAATGCACAAACCGTGCCAGAGCCATAAAAAAAAATTTCAATGCAAGTTTGTACTTTAGATTAGTATATTGTACATCTGTAATGCAAGTCAATCATGAGACTAGATTACTAGAGGCACAAAAAGTGACGTTATGTTTAAATCATGAACTCAGCGCTGTCCAGGAGCAGAGTAAGTGCAGAGCAACTGGATCTGCTATTGACTTTTATGGAAGAGCACCGTGACTTTGCAGCTGGCAAACAGTCGATATATTCCCGCTTTAGCGCTAGTAAACTGTGGCGGCTACTTGCCGAGAGGTTAAACGCTGCGGCGGCAGACACGGGCGGTGCTCGGAAATCACCAGATAAGTGGTGTCGCTACTGGGCGGACGTTAAATATAAAGCAAGAAAGAAGTGTGCCGCCGGAGGTGCACTAGGTGACCTCTCGTCTGCAGAGGAGCGCTTACAGAATATTCTTAGTTGCAAAAACGATTGTAAGTGTAGTATTGTATATAATACTTAAGCATAATTAAGAACTTGGCATATAGTCAAATGAATTATCGGAATTCTTAATATGTCAAAATGCACATTTTACACATAATTACACAATACAAAGAACAAAAATTTTACATGCTGCCACATGCCTACAAACTGAAACTATATTTATATTGTAACCACAAAATATGTAATAGATTATTAACCTATACCTTTAAACATTGTATAGAATTATTATACACATGATTTAATTGGGTCACACTAAAATAATCAAATATCAATTTAGTAGTAAAAACCAACTCAAACACTTAAAACTACAATGCATTTTCTTTAAAGGTTATAATTAACCTACATTATTATTAATATTATATATTATTAAAAAAAAAAAACGAAACAAACGATAAACTTTGCAATCCGGAAGTGCCAGCAGAAGTGAAAACTTGAATATTAACATTGTGCATTTTTGATATTTTGGGAATAATTTTGCACGAATTGCTTTAATTATCAGTATAAAAGTACTATCATTTATGTGATAGAATACAATAATTATTTATTGCGCTATCATACACAAACATGACAATTTATATTACACTTGCTGACCCGGCAAACATAGCTGTTTTGCCATGTATTTCTAGAAAAAAATTTTTAGTTCAATAAAAATAAGTATCTACTATAATAAAAAATAGGGGTTGGTCGTAGAGGGGTAAAATTAAGGGTTGCATGTATTTTTGTATGCTGTATCATAAAAAAATAAAAATTTAGGGGTTTACCACCCTTAACATTTAAGGGGATGAAAAATATATGTCCGATTATCAGACATACTGAATATGCATAAAAAAATTCATACGAATTAGTACAGCCGTTTCGGAGTATGGTAACTAACATTGTGACACGAGAATTTTATATATAAGACTAAATACGCCGCGCCAGCTGTCTTCTCTCCAACCGTCTTACGAATTTTCGATCAGGTCACGTGTCCTGACGCCAGTTTAACACTTTTTAAACCATTCCAAAAAAAGTGTACAACGCCGCTAAAGAAGTTTTCACTTCAAAAACAAATTTTACTTGTGATACTAATTGTTTGAATAAAAAAATGTTCTACCTTTGCCAAAATAAACATTTAAAAATATGTATAGGTCTACCAGAATCTGATGGCAAAAAAAAAGTTTAAAAACTTTCATGTGGCAACAAAAAAAAATTTCATCTGTCATCTGAAATTTCGAGGAATTGTTTTTGGTTTGGCTTCAAATTTCCTTTAAAAAGTGGTGAAAATGTCGAAGAAACCTCTTCGATCGCAAGCAAGAAATATTGTTTTCAATGTTTATCAAAGACTACTTGATCAACAAGGTGCAGAACATACACAATCATCGATATTGAGCCATGTGCAAGGGTTGACTGGTTAGTAGGAATGACACGTCTTGATACTTTGGTTTATGGGATTTTCGTGTGTATTATATTATGTACTTATATAAACTTTGGTTTATTTCAGGGGTTTCTAATACTATCATAAGACGAATTGTTGCCGAAGGCAGATCGAACGGAGGCGTATTTAGTACGCCCGGTAAAAAGAGGAAAGGTGGTTTTGATTTAGAATTGAAAAAAAACCTAAATATCAGATAGATGAGATTTTTAAATGACACGGCCGCGAAGTCTTGAGGCTCCCACCATATCATTGTACGTTAAACCCCATAGAATTAAACTGGGGAATAATGAAACAAAAAGTTGCGGGTAAAAACGTCAATATACAATCAATATGCAAGTGATATAAAATTTTTAACAGAGAAGAGATTTAAGAAGCTTACTCTCAAGTAGGGATTGATGAATGGCGAAAATCTTGTGAACATGTAATAAAAATTGAAAATCAGTTCATAGAACAAGATCAGTTAATTGAGATGCAGGAGGATAGGTTTATATTAAATACTGCGTCTTCCTGTTCATATGAAGACTTTTTTATGGATGTGCAGTATTTGGAACCATTTTCAAGTTCTAATAGACTATAATTAATTAATAAACACATGAATAGAGTAATTGGAGTTTTCATCTAAATTTCAAACCCCACATTCGTCACAGTAAAATTTTCAAAATTTATCCTTGATCATTAGATAAATTATTATATTTGCATGTATCACACACAATCAGCCGCTATAAGGGAAAAAAAAAGTATCAAAACGTTTTACTCCAATTTCCCCAGTATTGCTAACGTCAATTTCTTTTTTCCCTTTTTGCCATCAGATCCTGGTAGACCTATAAGTAGTTTGAAATAACTAATGTCTTACTAATCTAGAAATATAATTGAGAATTGTTACATTCTAAACACTATAGACCACAAGCCCATGAACAAAAAATACCTGTGAAATGACCCAACGTGAATTACGCTTAGAAGGCTGTTACTATATCTGAAAATAGCTCTGAGCACTATGCCGTCATTTCTGAGCGGTACATGTGAGTACGTGAGTGAATGGACTTTCTCAGGTACAATGGGGGAATTTCGACTAATTATTAATGTACGGCTTTGTTATAAGTGTATAGATGATTAAAAATAAATGTCGAAAAACCTAGTGCCGTACAAAAGTGATGGTGCCGGAAGTCGGTGCAAATTTTTAATTCGACGACAGTTGCAGAAGCAATATAGGTCATTTATTACTGTACGGCATTTGTGTGATTCCTTTTGGACACATATACAGATACTTTACCCGTAAACGCCGTACATATACCCAGCGGAGCGGTCGAAAGCCAAGGGTCGCAACATATGTCTGATTAGCATATAGGTGATGATGATATGAATCAACATAAAATTAAATGATCTTGAGAGTACTTCACAAATAGATAACATTTTCCAGCATGCCGTACATTTTTTGTGGAACGCATAGGTGTATGGAGTAAATGACTTTTCTCAGAAAAGAGTCATTTTCCGGTGACTTTTATCTGTACGGCAATAACACAGGTTATCAATACTTTAGACAATCTTCAATAAAAAATAAATGCCGTACACTTTCGATAGTCCGCTACCACCGCCTACCAATACAGGGCGTCCCAAAGTTATGGGAAATGAAGGGAAAGTACCTTAAATATCGTAGATAGGGTATTTTACTAAAAGAAGACTTTATGTTATTTTTAAAAGTTATTAATTCTGCATTCAAATATTTTTTTAAAATTACTTGCCTCGTCTGGGAATCGAACTGACTTAAATGTAAAAAAAACACCCCTACTTTTATGATGCCAATCGAAAGAATGGCCAAAAACTAATAACTCTTCTTAAGTAACATAGTATTTTAAAAGAAAGGAACAGCGTGAATATATCTTTTTAATCAAATTAAAAACATTATCTATCGTATTCGGCCTAAAAAAATCCCCTACGAGTCTGTTACTTTAGAAAAGTTATTAGGTTTTGGCCATTCTTTCGATTGGCATCATAAAAGTAGGGGTGTTTTTTTTTTAATTTAAGCCGGTTCGATTTCCAGACGAGGCAAGTAGTTTTTAAAAAATCTTTGAATGCAGAATTACTAACTTTTATAAATAACATAAAGTCTTCTTTTAGTAAAATACCCTATCTGCGATATTTAAGGTACTTTCCCTTCATGTCTCATAACTTTGGGACGCCCTGTATTATATATATTTTTGTTAAAAATATTTTTCCTTTACCTCTCTCTGCTGGTACGATAAGGCTGTAAATATACTTTACAGCCTTATAGTAGTATACTCAGATATGTACAGTTATTAATGACCTTAAGGGACACCTCAAACGTCGTCGAAGTTTTTATCAGCTGTAAAGAATAATCTGGAGTAAAATGTACGGCATCTGGTTTTTTTTGTTTATTTATATTTGTTACATATAAAATAACAATAATCTTTGAAAATATTACTCCCCATATTACTCTAGGAGCATTTGAAAAGTCATCTAAATTTCGGAAATTTCATATATTTTTTATCATAATATTTTTATTTGTTACCATTTATAATGAACGGCTATAATGTACAACGGTAATATTTAGTAACATTATGTAAAAAAACAAGTTGCCGTACATTATTCTCTGATCTTACAGCAGTAAGAACTTGGTAAATCCTGAAATTTCGATAAATATTTAATTACACAAATATTAACTATAATATTTGGACGGCATAATTATAAAACATTATTGTCTGTGTTAAATAATATTTTGAACATGTTGCCGTACATTTTACAATGACCTTAGGGTATATGGGTGTAGGGGTAGGGTTCCGACCCTTGGCTTTCGACCGCTCCGCTGGAAATATGTACGGCGTTTACGGGTACAGTATCTGTATATGTGTCCAAAAGGAATGACACAAATGCCGTACAGTAATAAATGACCTATATTGCTTCTGCAACTGTCGTCGAATTAAAAATTTGCACCGACTTCCGGCACCATCACTTTTGTACGGCACTAGGTTTTTCGACATTTATTTTTAATCATCTATACACTTCTAACAAAGCCGTACATTAATAATTAGTCGAAATTCCCCCATTGTACACGAGAAAGTCCAGTCACTCACGTACTCACATGTACCGCTCAGAAATGACGGCATAGTGCTCAGAGCTATTTTCAGATATAGTAACAACCTTCTAAGCGTAATTCAGGTTGGGTCATTTCACAGGTATTTTTTGTTCATGGGCTTGTGGTCTACTAGTCAATCATAAAATATTTTGTCAATCTACTGTACTTTGGTTTTGCATAGAGTAATTAGTCATAGTTATAATGGAGAGTGTTTAGAACATATGTTATATCATTATTCATTCATTCATACTATATTTTGCTTTACAAAATTTATTATTGCATTAAATATTTGGAAGGTGATTGGTCGCTGTAATTTTTTGTTTTAATATGCAATTAATCCAAGCACCATCAAATGATTAAACACTAATTATTCTAAGGATTAATTTGCAAAAAAAAATTAGCTTAATTTATTACATTTTATTATGATTTTTATGATATCTATCGTAACGCAGTGAACGCGGTGTCGGGCGGCGCGGCGGCTTCGGACGAGGAACGCAAGGCTCTCGACGAGGACATGTGCTCGGAGGGTTCCGCGCCGTTGGCAACCGACGAGCTGCTGGCCGAGGCCGCCATGCGCACCGCGCTGGCCGCCGAAAAGCAGGCCGAGGCCGTCGTGCACGCCGTGGACCTGCTGCGAGACCTCGTGACGCTACTGCGCGAACGACCCCCCGCACCTCCGCCCGCGACCCACGACCACCTGGCCATGCAGCACCAGCACCACCACCCGCTCTGAGGTACGCCCCTGTCGTATCGAGACGTCACAAATGGATCGAAAGTATTATCTATTAGCGACGCGTCTAAAACTCACGTTCTACGCAACCTTCAGCTTCTCGTCGGCCTCCACGAGCTCGACCGGCGCCAAACCCGTGAGCGCGGCCACGTCCGCGTACACGGCGTCGGCCCGGCGTCGAGCGCGCGCCGCCCCGTGGCGCAGCACGTCGCGCAGCAGCCGCGGCCGCGACTGCAGCTCCTCGGCGCGCGCGCGCATCGGGCCGAGCACGGAAACGAGCGCTTCGGCCACCACCCGCTTATACTGCGCCGTCGTCAGTCCCCCCGCCTCGTCGGTGACCTCTTCGGGCGTCTTGTCCTCGGCCAGGCACTGCAGCAGCACCAGGTTGGACACGCCCGGCCTCGTCGCCGGGTCGAACGTCACCTGCGCGACACGACACCGGTAAGCGCGTGGCGGCCGGTTTGGATCGGCCGACGGGCGATCGGAGCTCTCTCACCTGAGGCGTAAAGTCGGTCACGGCCTTTCTGATCTTGGTGCGGACGGCGTCGTCCGAGTCGGCGAGCACGATGCGCGACTTGGGGTCCGGGTCGGATTTGGACATCTTCTTGGCGGGGTCGCGCAGGCTGCGCACGCGGTCGCTGCCGTCGGCGGGCAGCAACGCGCGGGGCGTCGGAAAGGCGGGGCCGTAGCGGTGCCGAAACGTGCGCGCGAGCAACGCGGCCAACTGCAGGTGCTGCAGCTGATCGGCGCCGACGGGCACGTGCGTCGCGCGGTAGAGCAGCACGTCGGCCGCCTGCAAAACCGGGTACAGCAGTAGCCCGGCGCCGAGGTCGCCGCCGCCGGCTGTGCGTTCGCGGTATTGCGGCAGATGTGCGAGGCGGGCCTGCGTGGCCAGGCAGGTCAGCACCCAGCACAGTTCGGCGTGACGCGGCACGGCCGACTGCGCGAACAGCACGGTGCGCGCCGGGTCCAAGCCGCTGGCCAGCAGATATGCCGTCAACTGCAGTGTGTTGTCTTGCATCGCGGCCGGGCTCACCTTTGGACAAACTTTCACTTTCTACTTTGGATACTGATGCTTCTCCTAGATGACTCGGAATAAGAAGATCCAGTAACGAGACTTCTTATCACTCCCGTGCGCTTTTGTAGTCGTAGTTTGCTCCTTTTAAGTCTCGATTTTAAATTTCACTATTGGTCCAGTGAGTGTCCACTGTTCTATGCAATTTTATTAATTTTACATGCATTATTTAAATATGAATTCATCTTCAGTATTTTTTTTGTTTAGAAATTTCTATGTAATATTTTTTTTTTGATAAATGTGTCTAAATATTAAACAGAAAGAATAAACTTGTTTTTTATTACCCTCTAATGATATTTTTTCAAATATAAAAAGGTAACAGTGTTGAATACCACTGCACTTTATTGACGATACTAATTATTTAGGAGCCTCGGGGGACCTTCATTGGAACACCTCCAAGGGAGTTTTGCTACGGAAACGCGTCTAAAACATTCACGTGAAAATAAAAAAGAAACGGATTTCTAAAGGAAATTTTGCACTGTTTGGTTTACACACTAGTCTAGCAAAATCCACATTCAAAATGGCCGTTTACGTTTATAAAACTAATAGGGATGTGAAAAATAATCGATTTCTTTCAAAGTGAAAATCGATTTTTGTATTTGATTTTAATATTAAAAATAATTGAAAATCAATCATAGTTGATCAGTTTCAGTTGAACAGTTATTTTAAAAATAAATATTAATATACTAACCTAACCTAACCGATCTAAATAATAATTGGTTTTTTGGACAGCTCCGGCGCTACGGGAAATGCAGCCCCTCCACCCTTGCGTACCAATTTCCATTTCATGCCTGTGCTTGGTTACAGCAGGTGGGTCGGTCGTGGGGCGGTCTTCCTCGGCGCCTCCGATTATTTATATACACTCTAGGGGTAAGACAGACAAGACCACGTGGATAGTGGGGTGCTCTGATTCGGTTTTGGGTACTTTTTGGATATCAAAGTAAACACTTTATTCTAGTAAAAATAATACAGAAAGTTGCAAACAATGAAATACAAGTACTAATTATAATCTATCAACACGAAATTAGGTTAATTTCAATGTTGATTATTCTATAACTTTAAATTTCAAAAATGAGGAAATAATTGATAAATAAAAAAAACTATTATTAACAATTGATAAATTAAAAACACGATTTTTTAAAGTGAATGTCACATCACTAGAAAACCAATAGAAAAGTAGAAAATGGCGGATTGTTTACAAATTTCAATACATTACACAAAACTTAAATTTTTTATAAAAATATTTAGATGCGTTTCCGTAGCAAAACTCACTTGGAGGTGTTCCAATGAAGGTCCCCCGACACTCCTTGATAATTAGTATTGTCAATAAAGTGCGGTGGTATTGAACACCCAACCCTTATAATCATTTAGAATAAATAAAAAATACCTGTTTTGTGGTTAAAGCATGCAAATCAGCAATAAACATCATCACATCTTGTCCTTGCTCTTGCAGCTGTACACAACGGCGCACTGCAGCAAAGTAATTACCAACATGCAAGGCTCCAGTGGGTTGTAGACCTGATACTATTCTTCTAGGCCATCTTCCATCTTCTTCTACACCAATAACGGTATTATTCGGCTCAAGTGGGTTATCATCTGTAGTATACTTCTAGAAAAGTTTTAGCTATTAATCAACTGTCTAATGAAACCTCTAGTTTATATAAATAAGTTGTGGCATAGAATAATTATGTAGCATTTTATGTGCAACGTAAATAATAATCAAGTTTTATTAATTAAAAGTCATTAGTGTCCCAAGTAATGTTTTCAAAGAAAATTTTGCTTAACTTCAGAGCCAGACATGACTTAATCAATTATTATTAATCTTCTGAATCCCTGAATCTAACATTGTGTATCTATGATCATGCAAGCAGCTGTCTGCACACCTAACAGTTGTGTAAAAAAATATAATATTTATATATATATATAATATTTTTATTAAATATGCACAGACAACTGCTTGCACTAGCTGTGTAAGCTACAAAAAGATCAGAATAGTCTTTCAAATTTACCTTAACGTAGTTTACATCTGTAACTGAATTACAATTACAGATGTAAACTCTTAAACAGGATTTAAATTTTTCTATTATAGAAAAATGTATCTTTGGGGGGTTTCCTTTACTTTCTATAGAAACACAATTTATTTTCTTAACTGAATTCGGCACACGATCTGAACAAAATCAAACTATGTAATATTCAGCAATAAAATATGTTACAACTACCTGTCGACGGCAACCATGTGTGCTGAACTTGCATATATGAGTGTATCTTTTCACGCGTATCAATGCTCTTGTTAATATACACATTTCCACTCTTAATTTAAGGTCACTTTTTTAAATCACAATATTTTTGTAGGTTAGTCCGATAAGCCCTAATAGATTTGTTAATTCCATCTAAGGTATTATATTTTTCATTATGCTATTTTTAATGAGATTTCACTAAGAAAGTCAATTAACTAATATTTCAAATTCTTTCTTATATCTATTGTTTATAAATATAAATAATGTAAACAAAGTAAAGATACTTTTTTTTTTTGGGATTTGACGACCTGGCATTTACAACCTTTAGGTCAACAAAGTAAAGATACCAGCGGGTACCACAGACCAAGTACTAAGTACTAGTAGAAAATAGAATATAGACAATAAATATACTCAAGTCAAACGAAAGGAAATAAAGTTCATACTGTACAGTTCGTTAAGGCTGTAATGGTGCGCTTACACGAGGGCAATAATTGCTCGGCGATACGAATGGACCGATCTGGAGCAATTTCAATAAATTCAATAAATTATTTCGGCGATATTGCTTGTAATTGCTCCAGATATTTCATATCGCTCAATGTCGCAGATACGAATTGACGAATATCCAAATAGTCCGGGAGGTAGCGTTGCAAATGCGAAAGTCATAGTAAGCCGGCTGATATTAACATCGATAGTTGATCTTATATGACTAATAAGTGAACCGACCGTCAGCTGCTCAAGTAGCGGTGGGTGCGGGTGTAGGAGGCTGCGAAAGAGGTAAAAAAAATAAAAAAATAAAGTAATAGTACGCCGGCTGAAACTTGTTCCATGAATAGTTGATGTCATACTGAGCAAAAAAAAAATCATCAGCTGCATCGTGGAGGGGGGATTATGCGTCAGCTGCCCGCATACACTTGTGAAAAAAAGACGTAAAAAAAAAAGTTATAATACGCCGAATGAAATTTAACTCCGTGATTCTACAAAAAATATAGAGTACGAAAACAACAATCAGCTGTTTATGTAGCGGTGGAAAGACCGTCAGCTGACCCAGTCAAGATTTAAAATTTTGGAGCATTGCTGTCAGGCTGTTCGCTTTCAAACACATATTTTGCGATACATTCTGGCCTTGCTTGAACCCATAGCACGACCTTCGGGCTACCTAAACCTCTCCCCCTAAAATTTCAAAGCAGCATCTGCCTGGGGAATCTTTGTCGTACACAATCAGTTTCGGTTCTCCTCGTCGAACGAACGGACCTTGGGAACCGATTTGTGCTCTGCGTTGCCAGGTTTCCATGCCCTCACAGGCTGTGATTTTAATCCCGCATTTTACAGGAAAGAAAAAAAAGCCTTTACAATTGTTGCGAAAATCACAGGCATATATGCAAGCGTTGGGGGATATCGCAACTATTCCGAGTCGTGAATTAGACAAGGTCTTCATAACGATTGAAGAATTAGTTTGTCGCTTGTACGGGTTTAAATCGATAAACGATGTCAACGCTACACGCGTTGCTACCTTCGCGAAAAATTATCAAATCAATGAGAAAAACGGCGTGCTCAAGTGGAAAAGCCGTATCGACGGGGCGATCTTCCCACCATGTAAATCCGAGCTACGCCAGCATTTACTGCGCACGTCATACATAGCGCACCTTTGGAGCCATGCTCACCTTCAAGATCCATCTCAATTATCTCCCACGGACTGGGGATGGGAAGAAAACGACGACAAATATGTCTTCAAATGGTTCGAAGGAGATCAAGTACCAGTCACCAGTATAACGGATAGCAGCGACAATATTGGCGGTATGGAATTTTTGTCGGTGACACTTTCTTTGAGCTTTCTAGTAGCCTAATTTTGATAATTTACATGGTCATTTACAGATGACGGTGAAGAGAATCGAGGCCAAGAACTCGATCAAGACGAAGAGAACGATTTCCTGCAGGACAGTTCGGCCGATGATTCGTCAGACAATGATGATGATAGCGATACCATCGACAACGAATAACTTTTGCGATCTTCTTATTTCTATATTTCGATTTTGTTTATGTGATATAAATCATTCATTCATTTTATTTTGCGTTTATTTCATTTTACACTCGATTTTTTTTCATCTCGTGCATTTTGTCTCGTTTTTTCACAGTTCACAGAAGTTCACAGAAGTGCATTTCTAGAAAAATCTTTACCTTTACTGCGTCAGCTGACGGTCTTTCCACCGCTATACACGCAGCTGATTGTTATTTTCGTACTTTGAATTATTTAAACGATCACGTAGTCCAATTTCATCCGGCGTACTATGACTTTATTTCACTTGATTTTATTACAAGTTCATGCGAGCAGCTGACGCATAATCCCCCCTTCACGATCCAGCTGACGATTTTTTTTGTGCTCAGTATGACATCAACTATTTACGGAAAAAGTTTCAGGCAGCGTACTATTACTTAATTTTTTTTACTTCTTTCGCAACCTACCAATTCCACACCCACCACAGGTGCGCCAGCTGACGCTTGATTCAGTTATAAGTATTTCGAGATTAATAGTGAAAGAAGGAAAATAGTCGGCGTAAAATCACTGCCAAAAATGCAACGCTACCTCCCGGACTAAAAGGACTTGGAAATTCCTAGCAATTTTTGTATATGTCTCATTCGCACTTGTTTGTTTTGCGGCTTGCCGTCTTGCTTCCGCGGGGACAGCGAGAGGTCTAAATAATAATAATTTCTAATTACTTTATTCAAAAGTAATTCAAAGTATGTTCGTGACATTCTAGTAAAGTTTTTGAATAATATATTATCTAATTCTTGAAAAAAAAAAACAATTAAATCAAAGAATTAAAGAAAAATTAAAAATATAATAAATTAAAAATTTAATGAATTAATTATTTTTTTCTTTAATTGTTTAATTTTATTTTCACAATGAAAATTGCGGCCTCTTTGCCAAAAACGATCGCACCCAGATTTGACGTACCAGAAGACGCCTTTTCCTTTTCTTCCTTTTTGTTTTTGATTAATAATAAAAAAAAAGCGCTACAAGCCGCCGCAGCAAGAAGAATGTCGTCCATAGCGAGCGAATACTGAAATGCTCGTGTATGACAGTATTGCCTAGTTGATGAAGTTGTGCCATATCGCTCAATATTGTATTGCGCAGTATTGATGCTTGTTGCTGTTGCCGTAAATTGCTTGATGTAGTCGTGACGTCATAATTGACGAGTATTGACTGGAATTGAGCAATTTTAATTGCCCGTGTAAACGCACCTTAAGGCATCTTGACTAAGCCATCAGATTATATTAATATGTTTAAATGTGTTTCTGCAATAAAACAAAGTCGGGTATATTCGAACACTAAACTCGAAAACTGCTGGCCCCCATTGATTGATTTTTTGTATCTATCTCTGTCTTAACCTAAATAGTATAATTAAAATTAATGAATAAAAAGAAAAAGAATTAAACAAATTTAAAAAGTTTGGAGCCCGGGGCAGTGAACCTTTAACGCTGGCAGCATATCCTCGCTGTATTACGATACTTATTCGTTGAACCAGGAAAGCACCAGCTCTGGGGTCACCGGTACTGTCTACCACTTGTGCATCCTCACGTTTTAACACGGTTGGACCCCAAAAGTCTTCACTCCAAAAGGAACAAGTTGTTCGAGGTGTTGGAGTTGAAGGTAATACTCTTATATTTAAGCCGTTTATTACATTACAATACATTTTGCGATAAATAAATTATTTAATTTTTACATTGCTTCACAGATTAGTAGACAGTTTTCTCTGTAGTCACAGCAATAACAATGTTTCTGAATTCGATTATGTAACCATGGCTTGGTGGCTACTCGGCTTAGCAAGTCTGTCTTAAAATACCGTATATGAATGTCAGCAAGTCTTATTTCTGAATCTTGGAGTAAGTTGTAACCAAAAAGCCATAGTTCGTGTCTCGTTTCTCTATCTTCGCCTCAGTACTAAGTCAGACTCCAGTAGATCAAAAACGTATTGTATTTGACATAGTGGAGTTATATTTAACTTTCGTCACTGACTTACGACACCCTTAGGTTAAGAACTGAAGATTGATAAATAGTCTCTAAGGTCATTTATAAAGCAATAATACTAAGTAATGACTATTTCAGAAAAAATAAACTTTTAAAACTTGACAGTACATATATTTTTTAAATTTATTGTATATAATTAATTAATAAATAATTCTTGGATTATATATTTTTATTTTATGTTCTTGCCATACTTGGTGTAAGTGAATTGAAGTAGGTACACAAACTCAGTAATATATTTTATTGTAATACCTGAAACTTAAAGGTTTAAATTAACGAATCAAAGTTTTTAACAAAAATGTTAAATACCTACCCTTAACCCCTGTGGGCTATTATTTAATTATAATTATTCCTCATTGTGTTTTATATGTTTATTATTATTCCTTATTGTGTTGCCCTAGTGCGTAACTTAGTTACATAAATACTAATTTTCAGCAGAGACGATACTAGCCCTTAACAAAACGACTGCCAACCTACTAAAATAAATTCTTCCTTGCGCATTCTAGGCATTAGAAAAAGACCAACATATCCTTTAGTTTAATTTTATTTCAGAGCGTTCAGTGTTCTTAGCCTAGGTATACACAATCAGTACGACTATGCCGACGACACACTCGTGGTTGCTTGTGGGCAGGATTACAAGGAAGCGCGCTTACGCGCAACTGCCGGAGTAGCCAGAGTTGGGTCCGAGATTAGAAAGCTTGGTCTCACAGTCGCCTTTGCCAAATCGGAGGCGATATGTTTCCACGGCCACCACAGGGCGCCACCACAAGGTGCAAGCGTGCAAGAGTGTCGCCGCCTATACGCTAATGTAGTGCGAGCGAAGGCATTGTACGGGTGCCCAATATGGTCGGATAAGCTGAATCGGTACATCGCAACTAGGGTCGCGAGGGCGTACCGCACGGTTTCGTATGAAGCAAGCGGATGCCCTGAGCGAAGTTTATTGGAGGAGGGCCGAAGCCAGGCACAATGGTAATGACCCTGTGCACGGAGCAATCAAGGCGTGGAAAATTGCCCACATAACCCTTCCCCACCAGGTCAACCATGCCGCGGGAGGGTATGCGTAACGCATTTCCCCACGAAAAAAAAAAAAAGGTATACACAATCAGTAACCATAGCAACGCTACTTTTGCTGTAAACAAATTGAAATGAATAGTGTGTAACATTTAAATTTACTTATTCGTAGGCACGTAATTCCAAATCAGAGAAATCGTGGTGGCTAATATAGAAGTCCAGTTTTATTATCATACCTATGTAGTAGTCGTAATTAGAAGTCCATTGTAATGTAACATGAAAATGTATATATACTCAAAATGAAAATGCCTCCCTAATCGGTAATTGTGAATATTCAGTAGATATAATAGTGTGTATAAGTCCGAGTGTGCAATGAACCGGTATCTTATGCTGCAGCAGCTCGGTGACGGTACGTACGGGTCAGTTGTGCTAGCGCAACGCAGAGATACTGGAGAAAAGGTGGCTATCAAACGCATGAAACGAAAGTATTACTCTTGGGACGAAGCTATGAACCTTCGCGAGGTTAAATCTTTAAAGAAACTGAATCATGCGAATATTGTGAAACTGCGCGAGGTTATCAGAGAGAATGATACACTGTACTTCGTATTCGAGTATATGCGTGGTAATTTGTACCAGCTTATTCGAGATTCCGAGCGGCCATTGCCAGAACCGGCGCTACGCAACATCACATTCCAAGTACTACAGGGGCTTGCTCATATGCATCGCCATGGCTTCTTTCACCGCGACCTAAAACCCGAGAATTTACTTTGCGCCGGTCCTGACCTCGTCAAAATAGCCGATCTTGGACTAGCAAGAGAGACTCGTTCTCGTCCACCTTACACCGAATATGTGTCTACCCGCTGGTACCGGGCGCCGGAAGTACTGCTCCGCGATCCCCACTATGGAGCGCCTATAGATCTTTGGGCGCTGGGGTGTATTATCGCCGAGTTATATACAAGCCGTCCGTTGTTGCCCGGGAATTCGGAAATTGACCAACTACATAAAATGTGCGCAGTACTAGGAACACCGAACTGGCCCGAAGGTCATGCCCTAGCAGCATCGCTGCGCATACGGTTGCCGGCAAGTACGGGCATTCCGCTGGCACGTGCCGTGCCCCGTGCCTCCGCTGCAGCACTAGCGCTGCTCGCTGCACTTCTGCGCTTCCCACCCAGAGAACGCCCAACCGCCACTCAGGCACTCAGGTAAAAACTGTAGTCCATAAATATTTCTTTTTTGCTTAGGTATGTATTACAAACACAGAAAATCATATGTCACCTACCTATTTGTGCCTACCGACACAATAGCTGCAGCAATTTGAAAACATGTTAATTTTCGTTTAATAGGTCACCCTTACAGTCTTGTATGGACTTATATAGACGCGTTCACATGAACACGGGCGCGGTACGGCATTGCGAGCGCAAATGACATTCGACAGGCAAATCATAGGGGAACGGACGGACGATTGTTGCAGAATGTCTGTCGAAATCGATGTTGATGTGTTGATCTCGCTAGTTGAAACGCGTCCTACTTTATGGGATAAAACCATCGCGTCTTATAAAAACACGAACGAGACAAAAGAAGCGTGGGAAGAAGTATATATATATTTTTTTTGTTCCATGATAAAAGACGTTGTCGTTCCCCAAAATTCTCGATAATACTGCGACTACCATAGCCGGCGACCGTGTGTAAACCGTATACATGAGAAAGAGCTAGCACGGCACCGGATACATATGAAAAGGGCCTTACGTGTCCCCAAAAAGTTAATTAAACCAAAGATTAAAAAACGGCACGTTTTGCATTACGATAGTCTTACTACTCCAACGTACCTATAATTATGACAAAAAGTAATTTGTGTTTTTTTATTTTGAGAAATATGTAAATATTTAAATTTATTTTATTTACAGATATCCTTATTTTGCCGTAGGCACTGCCTTAGTACTGGGACCACCGGCTACACAACCTAGAAGGTTTTTGCATATTTTTATTATTTTCTATTGCAGCATGTAAGAACTTTATTACGTTCGCAATTTATTTGATTGTATGATTTACAGGAGCAATCACTATGAAGACGAGAAAATAGCCCCGTCGGCGGTCCTCGATATGGAACCATCTCGCGAAACGGGTCCAACTACACGAGGATACGTTGCGAACACATACTATGATCAATTTGCGCATGTGTTAGGGTGAGTTGTGCGACAATTTTATGTTTTCTATACACATTGGTAGCGTTTATTCCCGGATAAATAAAATGTACTGCAGCTATTGCTGTTCTAAATGTTTGTTATTATCCAATATGTAGAGGAAAATTGGTGAAAAGTGGCGGACGTGATGCGGCAGTTAGTGGAGCTGGAGCTACCATGGAAACGGAGCGAGCAGCATGTGCGTATTTTGGAGCCACACGGTATGTCACTGGAACTCGGGTCGATACCTCCTTCTTCCGCAATCTACCATTACAGTCGCTAAAAGGTACGTATAACCGTTCACCTACTAGTTAATTAAAAATAGACAAAGTATAGTACCTCCGAGGTCACTTACTCTGTTTAGAGGCTGCGGCATTGGGAAGCAATCCAACACGAGTGGACTGGGCCGCCAAATACTTGCGATGACACCTCCCCGCTTTCTTCAACAGCAGAGTCCCCAATCATATCCAATGGATGATGTCAGATGTCAGTGTTATTTAATGCATTTAATGATTGTTAACCGTCATTAACATGGTACAATAAAAATGATTGTTCATAATTTTGTAATAATTTAAAATGCTATATCTATTATTAGTTGACCTGGACAACGAATGACTAAGAATGTTGGGCTTGTCATTAGGTATAAATATCGCATGTACAAAATGTATATGTCGACAGACCGGGATCAAAAGTACCTACCGCCTTACGTTTGATAGGGTAAAATTCAGACGTCAAAAATGTATTGGATCGTATTGGATTGTAGGTATGGGAGTTACAGTTTGAGCTAAGTCTTCTTTTTTCTATGCGTGTACAGCAGTATGGATAGGTTACATTGAATTTTGGAAAATATTTTGCTTGTCAACGTTGCAACCGTAAACGAAATCAACTAAACACACCTTTCATCGGAAGTATGCAATATTTTATCGTACTTACCGCCGTAAGTGATATATATGTCGCAGCCAACTAGCTTAATCAGCCGTTCAATTAACAGCCTAGCCGTTTAACTAAACAGTGCCGTTTAACTAGCGGCCTGAAAGATGTTCAGCCGTAGCATTTGTTACAACATTTAATAACAGTACTAGGTTCGACGGCGAGGTTCGTGAACGACAAGAGTTATCAAAGATACTTGCTCAACTTAATGAAATAATTTGATGATTAAAATAAGCGTAAAAAGTTTTCAACCAATTATTATTGTTTACCACATTATTTATACATTAATGAGGTTGCTAACTCAATTCATAACATTTTTTTTACAACACTGACTTAGCGCACTCTGCTGATGCATTTGAAAACTAATTCACGTTCCAATTAAGCTTCAGAATTATGCGGCATTGTGCGGCACTGAGTCGCATAATGCTCTGTAATTGGAAAACGCACTAAGTTTATTCTTAAGGTCTGCTACTACAGTAGGATGATAATGTGCGTTTTCCAATTACAGTACTAGAGCGCATTTTGCGGCATAATGCTCAACGTTGAGTGTTCCAACTACAGCAACGCTTCGCACAATTGAGCACTCTCAAAACGAATGCTCTCGCGAGCTTCTCGCAAACAATACCAACACAGTGACAGAAAATTGACCAGTATTTTTCTTTAAGTTGGAATTTATCGAAATTTTCGTTAGTAAATATTATTTATTGTTGAAAAATTTGTAAGGCTTTCGTTTCGTCGTAGATTTTGAAAATAATTAAAGTTATTTCAAACTGCTAAAACAATAAATATTATATAGGATGAAGGTATAAATAGTTACTTTTTTTATATTCCACATTTAAAATATGAATACAATTTTATTTTAAATATCTGCGAACCTCGCTGGAATGCGCTTCCCCTGGCGCTTCCCCGCACCCCGCCCCGTTTTCGCCTATCCAGTACCGTTGCCAACGCAATCGCCGACGCACGTGTATTATTCTTGCTTTCGTAATCGCATTTTAGTGTTTATTGTTTCTCTGTTTGGTGAAATATTACATAAATTACCTATTTAGTGCTGTATGTAAGATGGGTAGGAATATACATAGTGCAGAGCGGAATTTAGTGCTCAAAGTAATCCAATTCTTTGAAAATGAAAAAAAACACGGCTCTTTCACTGTACCGGTTGAACAAGCAACAAAAAGGGCTTGTGCTGCAACTGGTTTATCTAAAACGACAATAATGACAATAAAACGTGAAGCAAAAAAAATACAAACAGAAACAGCGCGAGCAGCGAATGTTCAGGAAGACATGACGTCCTTCGAAGATGGTGAGCATCCACAACCTAGTACTTCAGCTTCAGTTGCCACGGACACTATCAAGCTCTCGACACCAGGGAAAAAGCGTAAAAAATACAAAAAGAAAATAGATCTAGATAATTTTGATTTATGCGCGATACGCTCTTTGGTTGAAAGTTTTTATACCACAAGAAAAGAAATACCTACTTTAAAAAAGATTCTTACAATAGCAAAACTGGAGCTCAACTTTGCCGGCCAAAAAGACGCCCTAAGAAACATACTAATAAATGATTTGGGGTACAGCTTTAAAAAATGTAAACGAAAACGCGATTTTTTGGGCAAAGACCTGAAATAGCAGCCTGGAGAGCAAAATATTTAAGGCGACTGAAAGAAAATGACGAACGTGGTGCCGAAAAAAAACCAGTTACATTTATCGACGAAACCTGGATTCACACTATACTGTCTCAAAATGTTGGCAAAATAGTAGTGATTCCAGTGTCCGAATAAATCACTCTCCTGGTCAGCGCTGGATTGTGGTACACGCAGGTAATGAGAACGGTTTCATACAAGGAGCCGAGCTCCTATATAAGTGTAAATCAACAACCGGTGCTTACCATGACGAAATGGATGCGTCCAATTTTACCAAATGGATTGAAGAGAAATTGATACCGAACCTTCCACCCAACGGAATAATTGTCATGGACAACGCGCCCTATCACAGTAAGCAGGCAAATAAGCCGCCAAATTTCAGTGCACGTAAAAACGAAATGCAAACATGGCTGCAAGAACACAACATCGAATTTGATGACAAAATGACTAAAAGAGAACTGTATATGTTGATTCAAAGAAATAAACCTGAGAAGGTATATTTCATCGATGAAATATTTAGAGCTCATGGACATGAGGTATTACGTCTGCCACCCTACCACTGTGATCTCAACCCTATTGAGTATGTTTGGAATTTGATGAAACAAAGGGTGGCAGACAAAAATATTGACCAATCAGAAAAAGATATATAAAGGTTAACAAAGGCAGCGATCCAAAGTATAACCCCGGAAGATTGGAAAAAAGAATGCAACCATGTTGATCGCTTAAGAGATAAGTTTTGGCATAATGACAGATTATATGAACATGAAGAACGCGAATTAATAATTTAATTAGGAGGAGAAGACAGTGACAGCGAAACCGAAGACAACATTTTGAGTGATAATATAGAAGATGACGAAAACGACAGCGCTACCATGTCTGGTGTCGAGGCTTTTCTAGAATAGTTTCGCCACTTTCTCTTCCTCTCTACTTTTTCTTTGTATTATTTGTAAATTTGTAAATAATTTGAATTTTAAATAATGTAAATAATAAGTATTTGTAAATTTCAAGTAGGTACGAGTATCAATAAAAATAAGTACACAAATAAAATATTTTTTATTTTTACATCTTCAATATTTTTGCTATCTCTCCAGTTTGTATGACGTCATTAAGCCAGGTTCGCAGATATTTCCGACGACTTGTACAGGATTATACTTTAGAAAAAATTGCAATGGTTTTGAAAAAGTATATAATTTTTTTAGAAATCATTAAAAAATATTACTCAAAACGTAAATAATGTAAACTTCTTACATGAAACTAAATATTTTACTGTTAATTTAGCTTGTTATAACCTTATATTCTTTAAAGGTTTTGTCTTATTTCAGTAAAAAAATGTTAATGAAATAATTTGATTATTAAATTAAGCGTAAAAAGTTTTAAACCAATTATTATTGTTTACCAAATTATTTATACATTAATGAGGTTGCTAACTCTGTTCAGACCAATTTTTTGTCAACACTGACTTAGCGCACTCTGCTGATGCATTTGAAAACTAATTCACGTTCCAATTAAGCTTCAGCATTGTGCGGCACTGAGTCGAAAAATGCTCTGTAATTGGAAAACGCACTATATATCATAACCCTTGTTTTGTCTGTGGAATCGGCCTTCGGACTCGTGTCAAAATATTAAAGGTGAAGTCTTATGTCACAACAATTTCATATAGAACTCGATGTAATTATAAATTTTACTCTTCTTATTTCGTGTTTGAAAACAATTATAATCAAGTTGTATTTCTAGAGTAAATAAGTAATAAAAAAAACCCGATATTTGGTTTAAATCTGCATCGTAAAAAAAAAGATCCATTGACTTGATGCGTGCGATGTGAAGCAAGCGAAATGCGGTATTGGGCTATTTGTGTCGTTTGCTAAACGCGATGTCGATAGAATACGTGGTAGTCAGCGAGGGCGAACAAGATGAGCCTATCGAACTGCCGACGGAGGAGGATGGTTCCCTGTTGCTGAGTACTATAGCGGCGCAGTTTGCTGGTGCCAGTGGCCTCAAGTACCGAGCTGGTGGGAGGCTACGTGGACTACGGCTGGCAGATGAACATGTCTTACCGCCGGCAGAAGGATGGGCGGCACACCGTTACTTCTGTGCTTTCCCGCGCATAGAGTCGGCGACGGCAGCGTTGCGACCGCGGTGTTCGGACCTCATTGTTCTGGGCCTACCGTGGAAGACGAGTGAAGAAGCCGTACGAGACTATTTTACAGCTTTTGGTGAACTGCTAATGGTGCAAGTAAAGCGTGATACTAAAACAGGCTTGTCAAAAGGATTTGGTTTTATTAAGTTTGCTGACTATGAAGCTCAGCTGAGAGCCCTTGGAAGACGACATATGATAGATGGGCGTTGGTGTGATGTACGTATTCCTAATAGTAAAGAAGGTGGATCAGCAGCTCACAGGAAAGTGTTTGTCGGACGGTGCACAGAGAGTCTCACAGCAGATGATCTTCGAGAATATTTTGGTGCATTTGGTCAGGTGACCGATGTATTTGTTCCAAAGCCATTTCGTGCTTTCAGCTTTGTCACATTTTTAGACCCAGAGGTTGCTCAATCTCTCTGTGGACAAGACCATATTATTAAAGGTGTGTCAGTGAACATCTCAAGTGCATCACCAAAGCGTGAACGTGGTGCACGGTCACAGCTTATGGGGTGGGGACTGGTAGAGGGTACTCCTCGGGTCTACAGCTGGCCACCTGATGCTTGGCACCATTCTGCTCCGCTCACTGACACCAAACCCTACCTCAAGTATGAGTGACTACTGATGCGCCTTGTTGATTGTTCATAGTTTTTATATTAAAGAGCAAATATGTAAATAATGATAATGTAAAAATATTAATACAGTATATTATTATTGAATGTTAAGAATATTTTTTATGAATACAATCTATATGAGTTGAAGTTTGAAAAATTTCTATGCATAGTTAAAATTTTTAGCAAAACAAAACTGAACTTTTCCTTAATTTACTCCACTCGGTTATACTAATTTGTAGAGATATAATCAAACTGTAACTTTAAAATTAGAAAATATATATTTTTACACAAGACTGTATATTTAAAGAACATTATTTACTACAGCGTGACTTCACTAATGGATAGAATAGATTTTTGTAATATTCTAAAAGTATTCATGCTTTAAGTTTCTCAGGAATTTAAAAAATTTCTGTACCTTCTCAGTCACAATGCCTAACTTTACTCTTATCGTTGCTTCATTAATTTACTATAATTGATAAATTATAACTATGAAATGTTTGTTGCCAGGTTTCATTTAAATAGTAATTATAGTAAATTACAACTGTCCCTAGTTCCAATATATGTGCGTTATCTCCTCATTCATGACCACGACAATAAACGGTAAAGTTTGTGCTAAGGTTGCATCACAATGATGTAAGGTTCGTTTCTTTGTGTTCCATATCATCAGTAGCCTAACCTTTGTTCAATATATAGAAAATAATCTATGGACAACCCCCTAGTGTTAACGTACAAGTACTGCTGGACAGTTCACATGTGTCTATTAATTATTACAGTTCGAAGATCACATTGTGCAGTATGGCGTTGATGAGTAAAGGACGAAAAGTTGCGTACACAAGCTATGTTAACCGATTCTCGTCGTATGAAACAAACAAACGCTTTTCATGTAGTAAACATTGAAAACTGCACGTATCAAAAGGGAT
This sequence comes from Pieris melete, assembly GCA_963693345.1. NCBI lineage: Eukaryota > Metazoa > Arthropoda > Insecta > Lepidoptera > Pieridae > Pieris > Pieris melete. Next base: position 1,507,818 of record CAVNZK010000114.1, read on the forward strand.
CTTTCTTTCTATTTCAGGGTTATCAGTTATTCGCCTGGGCTTGGTGTGGGTGTGAGTTTTCGTGGCATTTCGGTACCATTTTACCACCACCAACTCGCCGTTCGGTCGGTGTAGGCCACTATATAATCTAATATATAAGTAAAAGCAAATTTTTCTTATTATTTTTTTTTTTAATGAGGTTAACATATTATCCACCCAGCACCAAGTGAGCCTGTTATAAAAGCAATAAATTGCCACTATAATTCTACAATGATTTATTTAAAATGTATAGTCGTATTAAGCAAAAATTATACTGCTTTGAAGCAAATCCAAGTATGCTTCTAAACTAGTAATAATGAACTTTTCTTTTAATTATAAGCTGGACTTAGTGAGGCCAAATTCATCAGATGTGGGTTGAGAATTGAGTTTGGATATTTGTTTGAAGGCAGGATGATTTTTGTCTTTCATTAATTTAAACAAGACATTTTCTGATGTAGCAACAAAACAACCGATAGACTGGAGACGCTGAAACAGAAGAATCAATTGGTTACATAAGCTTAGAAGGGAAGGCTATTTAAAGATACCTTCCCAATTTACTTAACAGTAGCACATATATTTCCTAGCAAGATTGATCTCGAATTTCGGTAATCCCGTACCTCAGTTTATTATTTACATTTTATGCTATGTGAAAAACATTTTCACCATATGACGTGTTAGGTATAATGTGACACACTACAGTGAGATGTTTCTCCAAGATACTTAAGTAAGTCTACTAAGAGGAAATACAAACATAGACGCTGTGTGTAGATAACACAGATTATGTCTTAGAAATTAACAATAGATTTATTTGTGACACTATTTAAATTGCCTTTGATAATATTAAATCCTGTTATGAATTTGCGGCTGACCCGGCATTGTTGGAATTATCCATATAAATTGGCCAATAATCATAAAAAAAATTAACAATTTTTGGGTTAGGTCTCCCTTATCACATAGGGGTATAAGAAAATAGTAAACAACTTATTCTCAGATACCTACCAAATATAACTAAAAGAGAATTACAAAAATTGAGCCCTTTTTAAGCAGTTTGGTGATAAACATTATGACATTATGTTACTATTTATACAAACATTTGATATCAACACTTTATGGCAAAACTGTAAAGAATTTGGTGTTTCTTTGTAAAAGATCAGTGATTAAAGTATCAACTGGGTGATACCTAAAGAGCTAATGACCTTTGACCCAAAGCTAATTTCCTAACAATACAATACCTTTAATCCTAGTTCTCGGTCCATAAGTGACCTTGAAGAAACTCCGTCAGCTAATACATGAACAGATAGATCCATATTGATAAGGTCAATCACAGTCTGTTCAATACATACATGGCACTAAAATACATATACCTATTAATATTTTATAATTACCTTTTGAGGAATAGAAACCAATAAAACAATTTACTTAATTTCTGGCCCCTACAAAATTAATTGTCATAAATTATTATAGTATATAATTATATATTGACAATAAATTTTACTAATCTAATTTTATGTACTGTGTTTTATTAACAAAATGAGTTTTTTTTGCTGTACAGTTTTTTTTCCTCCACAAGTCTTTTTAATTCTTTAGTATTACTTGTAGTATTATTTAAATTACTTTAGCTTACTTACCTCTATTCCAAATAATACAATGGAACTCAAACCTGGAACATCTTTTTTCAACCTCCCTTCTAGTTCTGGAGTAACCATTGAAAATTTAGTTTTCTCATAGACCATTGCGGCTTCCCCTATGTTAATATCTTTAGTTGTGTGGCCTAACCCTTTAGGATACTGTTCGGATACATATACAGGTATTTGGAAATGTTTTGCTGCCTCTACCTGCATAAAATTTTACAACTTACAACCAACACATATTAGTTTTAAGACTTAAGAGATATAATGTAAGTTTACAATAAAATATTACTTATGTTTTTATTAATGTGCTTTCACAATAACTTAATTGTACCTATAGATGTTCATGCGTTAATAAGTATATTGGTAAGCAGATGAACCGTCAAATTAAGTTAGGGAATAAATTATTGAATTTAGTTACGTAATAATAATAAGTATAATTACCATTTTGTTGGCTACTTTTACAACTTCGCTAAAATATTTAATGTGTGGTCTAAATACTTCTTGTATGTCACATAAAAGAAACGCTGTTTTCTGAGCTTCTAAGGCGCCTAATTTTATAATATTCCGAGCCATATTTAAAATATTTACGGAGCTAAACAGCAAAACCAAGAATTTGCTGTGTTGTTTGATTATAAACCAATATAGTATAAATCCTAAACACAGTTTAAGTAGAGCCGCAGTGCTGCCAGATGAAAGAAAAACATGATCGTACATGTGGGCGCAAATTCATATCATTTATTTATGTTTAAGGAATGGTGTTGATCAGCTGCTATTGTCATTCATCATCATTTGGTAATATCGGGGTAAAGCCGTAGTATGGTTTATTTTATTTACCAATATTAATGGATCTGCAAATTAAGGACTATTTGATAGTCTGTAGTCTTTATTATTTATATTGAAGAAATTGTGTTAGTGTCAGCTGTCATTGTCATTTATTAATGTCAAAGTCAAATTACGAAGCCGTTAATACGAATGGTCTATTTGTCAATGTTGCTAGATCTATAAATTACCGACTATTCAATGGTCGATAATAATAATGACTCCATAGTCATTATTATTATTATTATTAATTAAAGTCAATAATTAATAATATTAATTATCATATCACTTTAAACATTTAAAACTTATTGATAATAAATATTAAAGTAATCTTTGACACTTGTTTCTATGACTGCCGTTTGACTCTGTGGTCGATTCGGGTTCGGTCGTGGAACGTACACGAAATGTCACGAAACCTCTATTACAAATTCTGGTTGCTATATATATGGGAACTGGTTGGTGAAGCGCTTAGTTCGGTTGAGCGGCTGAACCAATCAGAAGCCTTTAAAAGTGGACTTTAAATGTCGAAAGTAATAGTATTAACAGACGATCGAACTTGGTACGGGCCGGATAACGGATTGGTATGGCGTACCAAATCCGCTACTCACAACACACGGCCGGATCTCGCATTCCCCGCGTGCACTGCTGCCAGGTCTCCCGATTTTCCGGGAGTTCTCCCGATTTTACTAAATGTCTCCCGATATCCCGGATCCTTAATTAAACCTCCCGATTTTAATTTACTGTTCCACAGATTCAACTCAAGTTACTAAAAACACTGCCTCTACTGCGTGAAACGAATCACCGAACCACCGAACGAATCACAAAAGTAATGAGTTTGTAAAGTATGTAGCGTAAAGTATGCCTTGATGGAATGGAATAAAGTTGAATATAAAACAGCAAACCTTTGGAATTCAGAGAACATAGACAAACCGGTTTCTCTAATTATTATACGACCAAATTAGGAGACATAGTTCAGTTTAGTAATAGTAATAGTATTAGTAAGGTATTTTAAATCAACAGCATTAGATTAGATTGCGTCTGTGAAGTGAAGTGAGCAAAGTTTTGTTTGCTTGCATTTTGCAATCGCTTTGTTTTTGTTATCTCGGACTAAATCTCGTTTTAAAGTGTTATAAACAAGTTTTAAAGCTGTAAAAAATTATCAGAATTTAGAATGTCTAGTTGTGAGAGTGATAAAGAGGTGCAAAATACACCTCCAAAGAAAAAGAAGTACAGTGTCAGCTATAAGCCGGATTGGGAAAAAGATGATCTGTTTGAGGGATGGTTATCAAAAAGTAATAAAGGTAAGCGATAAATAATAAAAGCCTTTTTTAGTTACTCGCCGATAAAAACTTGAATACAAAAAACCCATTCATTCGTTATTATCCGGTTATCAGGAAAACTCCTGGATTTGTGTGCATACACATGTTAAATTGTGTGTGTGCGTGTAGTGTATTGGATTGGATGCAAACATAGACGATGCAAAACGCTCACGCACGCTGCTTAACGTCAATGTCATAGTCGATGACGCGGCGGCTAGCTTCTTGACGGCGGCCTATTAAAAGTTGCCAGGTTAAAAAAGTATGCTTAAAGTACGGGAGTTTTTGTCTTGAGAAATTAACGCATTTTTGTTGCGATATTTAGGCTATATTAAAAAATATACTTTTCAGGTCCAGATTTCGCTTATTGTAAAGTGTGCTCTTGCGATATAAATATAACGAGAGGGGGTAAAAATGATATTAAAAGACATAAAGAGACAAAAAAACACGAAAGCAATAAGCTGAAAATTTGAGGTCAACAGAGTCTAGACCAGATGTTTACAAAAAAATCTACATCGTTAGAAAAACTAGTAAAACAATCAGAAATTAGAATCGCCGCATTCATAGTTGAACATAATATTCCGATCAATGTGATGGAACATTTCCCAGATTTAATAAGAGCAGTATGCCCAGATTCTGAAGTTGCAAAAAGGATTACCTGTGGACGTACTAAAACAACAAAAATTATTTCGGAGGTGTTGGGAAGAAGTGACGTTGACATCATGGTTGAAGCCATGCAGACAAATAAATTTTCATTAACAGCTGATGAAAGTACTGATAAAAGTACAAAAAAGCATTTGGCAGTAATTGTGAGGATTGCTCGAAATAATCTGAAGGTAAATATTATGTTGTATGTATGTAAAGTTTACATTTCAAATATGTTACTTTTGTATACTTTTTAAACCCTATTCTTTTTCAGGTGGAAGATTTTTTTTTTGAATTATTTGAAATTCTTGAAGGTAACGCCGAAAAATTGCATGAAGTAATTACAAAAAAAATGACAGAATTGGGGATTCCTTATAAAAAAATATGATAGGGCTGGCCGCAGATGGTGCCAACGTAATGATGGGAAAGAACAATTCTCTTGCAACGAAGTTCAAACAAGACATACCACACCTTTTCGTTATGAAATGTGTATGCCATTCTGTACATCTTGTAGCGTCAAACGCTTGCTTAAAATTGCCTCGAGAACCCGAAGATCTAGCACGGGATGTGTATAACTATTTGAATGGTAGCCCAAAACGTACCGGCTTGTTGAAAGAATTACAAGAATTTTTGGAATTAAAACCACACAAATTGCTGCAACCTTCTCAAACAAGATGGCTCTCTTTAGAGGCAGTAGTAAAGAGGTTGCTAGAACAATACGAAGCCTTAAAGTTGTACTTTAGGGACGCTATTTTCAGCGACCGTATTAAAGCTGCAGAAAACATATTGAGAATGATAGAAAATCCAGTGAACAAGCTATATCTGCAATTTATGGCGTATGCCTTAGGAATATTCAACGAACTAAACAGAACCATGCAATCAGAAAATACAAATGTACACATAATTTACAACAGGGTGATGACCGTAATCTACACAATTTTGGGATGTTATGTGAAAGAAGAATACATTTCAAGAAATGATCACAAAAACATCGACTATAAAAATCCCAGAAAGTACATGGATATAAAAGATTGGTATTTAGGCGCTGAAGTAGGGGCGACATTATCTTCACAACAATCAGTCCCGAAGAAATAAAAAAATTCAAGTTCCGCTGTTTAGAGTTTTACATTGAGGCAATTAAACAACTATTACAGCGATTTCCATTTGAAGACGATATGGAAATTTTGAAAAAAATGGAACTTATGGATCCAAAAATAGTTTGTAGTGGCAAAATACTATCCATCGCTGACATATTGGGAAGGTTCCCAAATATAGCACCTTCAAATGTTATTCAACAGATTGACACCGAATGGCGGCTTCTTCGGAATACGAAGTTAAATACTGAAGATGAAAATTTAGAAGTAGGAGCTTTCTGGAAAAAGATAGCCCAGATGCATTTGGGTGATGGCAGAAAAATGTTTCCAAATTTAACTTTGACAGTTTTGAGTTTTATGTGCTTGCCACATTCAAGTGCATCTGTGGAAAGGCTGTTTTCGCAAATAAATTTAACGAAAACAAAGTTACGGAACCAACTCTCTACCCCGGTAATATCGGGAGTCCTGCATACAAAAAACATTTTGAAAAATTCTATTTGCTTCAATTTCGAAATTAAAGACCAAATTTTACAGAAACTTAATAAAAATATGTATAAAAACTCTCCCGATTATTTTTGTAATTTTACCATAAGACTCCCGGATTTTTATAGATATACCTCCCGGAAAATTAAATTTGGATCTGGCAACACTGCCCGCGTGGCGTGTACACAGTTCAGACGTCATGCCTCCGACGTTATCCAAGCGCGCTAAAATTGCGATTGTTGTTGCGGCAACAGTAATGCCGCCACAAATATCACGAAAAAAAAGAAAGGAGTGGGCAAAAACATATTTAAAAAACCGTGATGAATTTAGTCACATGAAGTTAATCAAATCGCTTGATTACGAGCATCTCTGTTGCAATACAAATCATGTGATGTATCCCACAAGCACGGAAAGTCTTTATACAATGCCAAAACATCGACAAGGACTTCGCGTTCTGTTAAAATCTCCGCTATAGTGCGAACATGCGTTGACGTACGTGCTACCTCCCGAATGTTTCAAACGTGACTGCCGTGCGTTTGTCCGGTCCGAGCGTACAGACTCACGGATTTGGTACGGAGCGGACCAAATTCGATGTGCAAACCATCGGACCGAGCGAACACGAAATAATAATAATAATGTTCGGCAGACGAACTCTCCAGACGAACGGATATGGTATGGAGCGTACGGAATCCGCTGTCGGGCCCGTACCAAGTTCGATCGTCTGTTAATACTTTAAATGGCTGGTGCCAACAAACTAATTTATGACGACAGTATTGCTGACGTCATTATCTTCAATAATTCATCGTGGAGTCTGGACACAATAATTACTGGCGTGTTCAAACGCCGACAGCAGCGGTGGGATAACTGCCCCAGAAGCCTTCCGAATCTTTGAATGGCACAACCTTCACTTTGGAACAGGGATTGGTGTTGGAACAACGAGTTTCGGTATGTGAATGACGTGCAGAAATGGTGACTAGAAGCTACCGAAGGCGAGGTAATGGTAATGGCGATGATCACAGGTATTTACTCTTGAATTTATTCGATCTGAGTTGCTGAGTATTACCCTCGATTCATTATCTAAATTAGTATTAGTTTTTGAAACGTTTCGGAAACGTAAAATCAAAAATAGTTCACGTGAGTCACGTGTCATGGTATCATAAAGGAACAATCGTTTGTTTTCACTTGCAATGAACCGTCATTTGTCTCGGTACTGCATAAAGAGAAATCCCTCTATGGCTAAATTTATTTCGTCACTATTCAGTAAGAATAATTTCAGTTTTTGTGGCACTTTTAATAATTCTAATTCTATGCCATCGTAAGAATCATTTATAGAAAAATTGCTACCGCTGTCAAAATGACGAACGCGACGCCCTAAATAAATGTAATAACTATTGTTCACCTGTTGAGGGTAGTACGGAAACTGTAATTATTGGTAACAAACATTATTACTGACTTTTTATACTGGTGCAGATCGTTTCTTGATTCAAGAAAGCATTGCTGGTTTCAATAGTTAATTCTTGGTAAACGTAAACAAGTTGACGTACAGTTTATGGGCATTGAGGGTCAAACGTTTGTCTCAAAGCAAAGCGTTACAGCTATGGTAGAAATCGATAGTGTCATTTTAGAGCTAACGTTTTATGTAGTAGGTGACAACTAAACTCAATTTGATATTTTAATACGGTTTAATCTTCTTTAAAAACAAACCCGGCCTTAGCGTTACTCTCAGCGAAAACGATATGTCTATTAATCGTTAGTTTATTGACTGTTCAAATTTGACGCCCCCGATTAAAATAAATACCGATTAATGAAATTTACAATATCATCAATGTCGTACGGGTCGGTGAGCTAAAAATTAGATTTAAAAAAAAAACAACCCGATAAAATTATACAGGGGAAATGGGGAGATGATTCGATATTTAAAAAAAAAAGGCATATTAAGAGATTGCTCTTCCCCATTTAGCATCCAATTTTATTAGTCAAGAAAAAGAACGGGACGCACCGACTTTGCGTTGATTTTCACGTGTTAAATTCAAATACGGTTAGAGATAATTTATTATCGTTTAACTTTAATTGCAGACCAAATTAATAGATTAGGCAAAGCCCGTTATTACAGCTGCCTAGATATGGCAACTAGCTTTCATAGACTTCCTATATTTATTTATTACATTTTAGGAAGATTTACAGTATTTTAAAGAAAAATTAAAGTTTGTAAATTATGCTTACAAAAAAAACATAATATCTTAGGGACAATAGGAAGAATAAAATTAAAATTAATAATTATGAATTTATAAAAACTACGAAACAGTTAAAACATTTCAATTAAGTATGAAAAAGCAGCAGATTTAAATTTATAACTATTCTAACGGAAGTAGCCGGTGTGTATGTGTGTGTCACACAGTCATTTTATGAACAGAAAAGATAGATGTCAAACTGGGTTGAATATTGGTTATAGGTCTGTACATTTCGAATCATGAATGTACTTATCAGAAGACTGTATTGAAAAACTGCTTTCGTGACACCAGATAGACAGTTTGAATATTTAGACATGCTTTTCGGTCAATTTATGTATTTTTTTGATTTTCCTCATCGCGAAAAGCGAAGAGAGCATTTTATAATGATCATGATAAACATTCCATATGTTACAGATATGGCGAAGTAAGATTTAAATCAAAATTGTCAATATAAATTTGAACCATCCAATATTTTTAGACGTTTACTGTTCACACATAAAATTTAATTTGATTAGTCATAAATTCATAATAGTGTAATGACAAATATAAATTTTGTATTAATACTCAATACGAAATGCTTCCTCTTCAGCTCAGTTACATTCTAAACATCAAAATAGGGTGATGTTTGTCTACCGTACGTTGCGATTTCTTTCTTTCCACTTTTCGGTCTTATTCTATTTTGTTGGGTATTACTCATCACTAAAAACTAAGCGAACATTATATCGATCATCATAATGAAGGATCGATGGGTAAGTGAGATTTGAATCACAGTTGTAAATATAAATTTTGATGTTTATTTGTTGAACATCAGGAATGTAATTTGATTTAAACCCCTAAAGTCGTAACAGTGTGACGACAAATAGCATGGTTTTTGTGATACCATTTTACCGTAGGTTTTAATTTTTATTTATTTTTTTAAAGAGAGATCGATTTGCCGTATATTCTTATATTCTGTCATTTATACAGATTATAAGAACTGTTTCATAATCCTTAACCTAGTTGTCAGCAGGCCGAGGAGGTTTTGTTGTCGTTGGCTGAATAACCAATTGAGGCAATTGTTTGAACGTCATGGTAAGTTACCAGTTCAGTCGAATGGACCGTATGGGCGGAACATTTGTCAGACCGATTTACGTGAGGAGGCTTCTACTTCCTGCTAACCTGACTTTGTTGGACCTAGGTAATTGCATTATATTTTTATAACTTTCATTACGATAGATGATGTTTATTTTATGTATGCGCATTGATGCGTTTATACAAAATATTATATTTTTCCTATCCAAAACATCCTTCCTAAAACGCTGGCTGGCCACTATGCGTATCCTTGATCCTGGTCTGGTTGGCTAGATCTCGAAATGAGTGATGCCTTATGTGTTGGCTAGATTTCGAAATGAGTGATGCCTTATGTGTTGGCTAGATCTCGAAATGAGTGATGCCTTATGTGTTGGCTAGATCTCGAAATGAGTGATGCCTTATGTGTTGGCAAGATCTCGAAATGAGTGATGCCTTGTGTTGGCTAGATCTCGTAATGAGTGATGCCTTATGACTTATGTGTTGGCTAGATCTCGTAATGAGTGATGCCTTATGACTTATGTGTTGGCTAGATCTTGTTATGAGTGAAGCCTTGTGTTGACTAGATCATATTATGAGTGATGTCTTGTTTAAAGTTGTAGCAATCTAAGACAGCGCAAGGGACGCGCTGGAGTCAGTATGGCCGTGTGGGCGCAAATTCATATCATTTATTTATGTTTAAGGAATGGTGGTGATCAGCTGCTATTGTCATTCATCATCATTTGGTAATATCGGGGTAAAGCCGTAGTATGGTTTATTTTATTTACCAATATTAATGGATCTGCAAATTAAGGACTATTTGATAGTCTGTAGTCTTTATTATTTATATTGAAGAAATGGTTTAGTGTCAGCTGTCATTGTCATTTATTAATGTCAAAGTCAAATTACGAAGCCGTTAATACGAATGGTCTATTTGTCAATGTTGCTAGATCTATAAATTACCGACTATTCAATGGTCGATAATAATAATGACTCCATAGTCATTATTATTATTATTATTAATTAAAGTCAATAATTAATATTAATTATCATATCACTTTAAACATTTAAAACTTATTGATAATAAATATTAAAGTAATCTTTGACACTTGTTTCTATGACTGCCGTTTGACTCTGTGGTCGATTCGGGTTCGGTCGTGGAACGAGTACACGAAATGTCACGAAACCTCTTTATTACAAATTCTGGTTGCTATATATATGGGAACTGGTTGGTGAAGCGCTTAGTTCGGTTGAGCGGCTGAACCAATCAGAAGCCTTTAAAAGTGGACTTTAAATGTCGAAAGTAAATGGCTGGTGCCAACAAACTAATTTATGACGACAGTATTGCTGACGTCATTATCTTCAATAATTCATCGTGGAGTCTGGACACAATAATTACTGGCGTGTTCAAACGCCGACATACACCAACTACGCAAAAATCTTATTCCAAGAAAATTTTGAAATGAAAAGATCGTACAACATAAAAGTGACTGGCTGCCTTTGCCATAAAGAGTGTAACCTTAAAACTCCATATTCTGAAGCCATTTCGACGTCACAAACAATTCGCTAACACCTCGCTAATTGGTTTTACCGGGCCCTAACCAGTCCTTATAATTATAATAAAAGCCTTTATTCAGATAAAAAGTTTTACATTATTTTAAACTTAAACTATTATCACCAGTGAGTCGGTGACACCGACAACCCATATGTTTGCCCAACTTTGGCAAAGGCCTCCTACATTTATTTCCAGTCTGCTCTGTTCTGAGCTTTCCTAGTCCATATTTTCCCAGTTACGGATTTTGTTTCGTCTTCCACCTTCGAAACTGTCTACCTCGTTTTCTTTTCTTGGGTACCAATATATGATCTTTTTGTTCCACTTTTCTATACCTCTTATTATATGACCAGCCCATTTCCATTTCAATCTTCGTATCCTCGTTGTGACGTCTTCAATTTTCGTGTGGTTTCTTATGATTTTATTATTAATTCTAGCGGACTTCCTGATATTTAGCATTCTTCTTTCCATCGCCGTCTGGTATGTCTTCAGGTGCCTGGTTTGCATTTTAGTGAGTGCCCAAGTTTGGCAGCCGTATATTAATACTGGAAGTATGCAGGTGTTTTACAGCTTTGATTTGACGTTTATTTTTATTTCTGTTTTTTGCATGATTTCCCTAAGCCCCCAGTAACATTTCCATGCTTTCCCAATTCTTGTATCAATCTCCTTCGACATTATACCAGTGGTTGAGATCTGTTGGCCCAGTTATGTGTATTGTGTACTCTTTCACATAATCAATTGACTCTCCATTTACTATAATAATATCTTCTGATGCATTCGTCATGGCTTTAGTTTTGGAGGTGTTCATTAATAGCCTTACCTTGCGACTTTTCCTATCCAGCCCTGCGATTCTGTAACTCACTTTTCGAACTCACACAGCGGTTTTCGCAGCGGCGGTCGCTCTGAAATCAGTCGTGAAGCAGTCATTTTATGATTTGGCATTCTGAAAAGGTGGGAGCTTGTAGTTTCTTGTTTATCAGAATGCCATATCATTATTGATCCCGTCAGGGTCGGAAGCTTTATTCTTCTTCTGCGATTCAATTGCTTTGTTTATTTCTGCTTCTATTATATGAAGAAAATTATCGTTGCTAATTAAGTCTAAATTGTAAGTATGATATTTGCTGGAGTAAAGGTTCTCATAGAATTTTGTGGCTATTGATAAAATATCCGATCTGATAGTCCTTGTCTCTTGCAAAAAGGGTCTTTCATATTAGGTATCCACTTCGTATTGTCAGATAAGAACTTAAAAGCCTTTTTTTTTTTTTTTTTTTTCTCTTTTGCTTTATCTGATATGTGGCCATTGTCCTGTGATTTGGTTTACGACGTGGTTTTCGATCTTGCTGATAGAATCTCGTGTATTATGTTGTACGTTTGCACGGTTTACCAAGAATTTATTATTCGTGTGATTTATAAACGTCACATCCTTAATAGTTCAATAGATGGCGCTAGATATAAAATAAATTTTGGAAAAACGCGATGTTGTTACATGGGAAACACGCTATAAGAAGTGCTTGACTGTCTTTCACGTCTTCGACGAGGTTAGGTTAGGTTAGGTTAGGTTTTTTTTTTGTTTTTTTTTGTTTTTTAAGCACCTAATAGGCCTACCTTCCCCGGCTACTTTATCGCAAAGGGTCGTTGTCTAAGCTAACCATCCATCTTTTCTCATATCCTTCCTCGAAATAATTGACAACACAGCTTTATTTTTTATTAGGGTTTTACACAATAATATATCACAGTCGTTTTCGTTAATAACATTCGCAACATTTTTTACATTACTTCATTTTATATACATATCCTATACTAAGACGTGGCCCGCGAGGCGGGCGGCTTTCACTTCTCCGTGAGTATTCTCATAATACTCATTGGCAAGTGGGCGCCGGCCGCCTCGCGGTCCCCGCCCTGGCTTTACTCCCATTGAACTTTGCGGTGCGTTTAGTTATTTTAAGGCAGAAATCCTCCAGATGCGATCTGTTACAGGCTAGCATGTCAGTTAGTCCCTGAAGACTAAGCGACATGCCTGTCATCTGTTCCAGGTCGCACCTGGAGGAGGCAAAAATGGGGCACTCTATCAAAAGGTGTGGGATGGATTGTTCCACCCCACTCTCGCATTCACATTTTCCACTTTCCTTCAGCCTGAAACGGCACAGGTACTCGGCAAAAGGCCCATGGCCTGTGAGGACCTGTGCCATCTCAGGACTGAATCTTCTCTCTCTTATTTGCTTCTGTGCAACTGCTACGTTCTTTAGGAATAGTTTTGTTATTCCCCCTGTTATCCCTTCCTTGTACCGCCGGTCCCATTCCTCGATCGTTTTTCTTCTCACTTCTTTTCTAATGTATGACAGTGGGTACTCTACGTGGGCTGCTCTGACCTTCGAGGTCTCCGCAGCGGCTCTCGCAAGTTCGTCCGCCCTCTCATTCCCCTCCGTGCCGACGTGCGCTTTCACCCAGTGGAGTCTTATATTTTGGCCCTTTTTTCGGCTCTCCACCAGGTGTCTGCGGATCTCGACTACTCGGGGGTTTCGAGAGCGCCCGCCCGCAATCGCCTCGAGCGAAGACCGCGAGTCGCTGCAGATGTTCACGTCAGTACCCACTGTCACCGCCTCCCTTACTGCACCAACGAGAGCTGCCAGCTCTGCTTGGTATACGGTGCAGTAAGGGGCCATCTTTATCTTCTTCCATTTCTTTTCACTTCCACTCTCCCATTTGGACCAGGCGGCACCTACTCCTTTCTTCGTCTTGCTCCCGTCCGTGTAGATTGCCGTTTTGTTGTCATTTTCTATTTGGCCAGGGTCATTAGTGATGGCGAAGCTAATATCCGGTTTTTCCGCGGGATGGGGTTGTTCTAACGCTGGTACGGCTCGCTCAATCCGGTCTCCTTCGCGTATGAACGGAGACGACCCCCTTCTGGCCTCAAACATCGCGGCGGCTTCTTCCACCCTGAGGTCGAGGGGCAGTATCCCCGCCAATAGCGTCGCGGAATTTAGCGATGCCGTCCTGTACGTCTTCGCTATTTTTTGTGCGAAAGCTCTCTGCACCGTCTCCAGTTTCTTCCTTGTGCACAGTTTCTTAACTGTCGGTGCCCAGGCTGCCGACGCGTAAGTCACTATCGGCTCTATGACGGCTTGGTATACCTGGTGTACCATGTCTCCCGTCATTCCCCATTCCAGCTTCGCCATTCTAGCTACTTTTTTATGAATATCCGCCGCTTTTCTTGTGACATTTTGCACGTGCTTGTTAAACGTTAGCCCTTCATCTATAGTCAGCCCCAGTAATTTAATTTCCTTCTCTAATGCTATGTCCTGTCCATTCATTCTTATTCTTGGGGTATCGAACTTTAATCTTCGCGTCAGGACCATTGCTTTGGTTTTTTGTGGCGCGAAGTTGAGCTTGTTCTCGATACCCCACTTCCTCACATACTCGAGGGCAACGTTCGCTCGGTTTTCGATGGAGTGCGTGTCCGTTCCGCTGAACATCAGCACAACATCGTCTGCGAAAGCTTGTGCGTATGTCCCATCCTCTTCTAGTTCGACCAGTAGTGGGTCGAGCAAGATGTTCCAGAAGGTGGGGCCGCTAATCGAGCCCTGAATGCATCCCTTTTCAGGTCGCCTCACATGCTCTCTGTTTGCGTAGCGGACCACCACCCTCCTGCCTTTAAAGTAGTCTTCCACTACCAGCCTTAGTTGCTTGGGACAGTCTTTCCTTGCTAGCTGGTACTTGATCGCCGGCCACCATGCGTTGTCGAAAGCCCCCTCGATATCTAGCGACACCATCAGCACTATTTCCTTGTTATTTATGTGGCTCCTCGCTTTTGTCAAGATATCGTAGAGGGCATCCTCCGTGCTTTTCCCTGGCATGAATCCATACTGCCTCCTGCTCATCCTGGGGAGTAGGCTGTGTCTAATCCTGTTTATGATAACCTTTTCTAGTATCTTCCCCATGACTGGCAAGAGGCCTATTGGACGGTAGGATTTGGCGGCCGCGTAATCCTCCTTTCCTGGCTTCCTCAGTACCACTACTGTACATTCCTTCCATAGATCAGGGAAGCATCCCACTTCGAGGCATTTATTGAAGATGGCCAAGGGAACCTCCGGGTTCGCCGCGATAGCTGCGCAGCAGATATCCGCAGTGAGTCCGTCGGCTCCCGGGGCCTTCCTCGGGTTGAAGCTTCTAGCAGTGCTGATGAGCTCCGCCATTGTGATTGGCACTTCATCAGCACTACTTCCCTGCAAGCTGCTGGTCATTTCCTCAACCGTTTTTCTCATTCTTTGATGGATGTCATCATCCATCTCGCAATTGTCAGGCGGGAAGAATTTCCGTGCCAGCAGCTGCACCGATTCTTCGGAGTTCAACGAAATGCCCTTCTCTATTAGCGTGGTGTCTTCCCTGATCCCTTCCGCCTTTCTTATTATTTTATATATCCTGTCCCATAAGCTTTCCCCTTCTTGCTTCGTACAGAGTTTTTTCCACCCTTCCTTTTGAGCCCTTTCGATCTCTTCTTCGTATAGGTCTTTTTTGCCTCCAGGTAGGCGTTTACTACGCACTCTCTCCTCCTGGGAGCTGCGTATGAGATCCTTTTCTTTTTCCTGACCATGTCTTTCTTAAGGGCCTCTATTTCTTTGTTCCACCAGGGTGGATCGAAGCTTTTCTTCCTCTGTTTCAACTTGGGGATATGTTTCTCGGCGGCTTTTGTTATTGATTTCATATATTCCCTTACTATGTTATTGACCCCGGCCTTTGTGTCCTGTCCTTGTATCTTTTCTTTGGTGATGTCGTGGTTTATGTGTCCTGTCCTTACCTTGTTCTTAAATTCCTCCCAGTCTGCATTTTTGGTACTGTATTTGCGGGTCGTCTTCGGTAGGTTGTGCGTTTGGGGTTTTTGAAGGGCTGTAGTCATAAAAATTGTGTTGTGGTCAGAGCTAGTGATGGAAGTATCAACCCACCATCTCGTTACCTTACTGAGGAGGGCCGTTGTGCATACTGTGATATCTACGGCACTCGTGTATCTACGGCCCCCTCTTACGGTGTCGAAGGTGGGTGTGTTGCCACAATTTAGGATGCTCAGCCCTTCTTCGTCAAGGAACCCTCGTAATTCCTTTCCTCGTGTGTCTTCGTTTCGGCTCCCCCACCATTCACTCCATGCGTTCACGTCCCCTCCAATCAATACCATCTTGGTTTTAAGTTTTTTCGTGAAGCTTCCTAGTTGTTCGAGGTATGGTTCGATGGGTTCATCGCCTTCGAAGTACACTGAAACTACCCCTATTTCCCACTGGTCCGTTCTCAGGACGGCAGCCACTATGTTTTCCGTGATAAGTGACTTGTCTTGAAAGACTTCTATATGTTCGTCGAAAACAAGTATCGCCGCCTTCACCGGTTTCTCTCCAGTGGGTACGCACTGCACTACTCTGTACATAGGGCTTTCTGCCATCTGTTTACTGGCCCCTGTGTACGGTTCCTGGAGTAGTGCTATTTTCACATTTCTACCGCCCGCTTCTTTTATAAACTCCTGGATCGCGATTCTCTTTTTTCTAAGGTTCGCTTGTGCCAGGAGAAAGCCGGTAATATTGTTGGTGCCCTCGGCTTTTTTAACAATACGCGTAGCTTAGCCTCGCCGCCTTGTCCCACCCTTGCCGGGTTGGACAGCTCTGGCTGAAGGCTCCGTGCTCCGCGTTTCTTCCCTTCGTCTCTTTGCAGTTTATGCAGCTGGGAGGCTTTCCATCCTTGTGGATCTGGCAATCCACCCTCATATGGGCTCCTCCACAGTGGCTGCACACCTCGGTCTCCTTTTTACAGTGTCTTCGGGTATGTCCGTACCCCAGACACATGGTACATTGGACCAGAGGGGATTGGTCCTCTACCCAAACCCTCTGCAAGTCCACGTGTATCCTGCCAGCCGATGTTAGAGCTTGCCAGAGTTTAGGCGTGACCTGCAGGACCACGTGGCTCTCCAGAGGGTTCCTTGCCTTCCTCCTGTACTTTTCTGTTATATCTAGGTCCCGTTCCTCCAGGTGTGCAGTCACATTTTTGTTTTGGTTTTTGATGGCCCGGGTAATGTCTTCTGTCGTGTTGCAGGACAGGAGATTGTTAATTTTTATTAAGGGGTTTTTATTTGGTGTGTCCTTCACCGTCATTTTTTCCCCTAATTTTTCCTTGATTTTATTTCTTTCCTCAACCGTCCTGCATCCCACTACGACCTTTCCGTCCCTGGCTCTTCTTATTTTTGCTACCTGCCAGCCTTCTTCTTTTGCATTTAACAGATGCCGGATGTTCTGCATCGTGTCCTCTGCCGTGTCTGTCGCACTCTTAGGCGCCACAACGACAGAGTGCAGCGTAGGTTTCTGTCCTCCCGGGCCTTCTTTTCGGTTTTGGCCCTGACCGAGATTTTCCTTCGTCGCTTCTGCATACGACCTCATTTTCCCTTCCCAGATGTTATGTCTTTCTATTTCTCTCTTTTCTTTTTCTTCCAACTCTTTCCTAATCTCGGTCAGGATGCTTTCATTTTTCTGTTTTGCCAGATCCTCCATATCCTTTCTAAATTTTTCCAATTTCTTGTTCTCCATTTCCATTCTTTCTATTTGTTTGTTTAGCTTTTCGTGTATATCTGTTTTTGCGTCATTTTTCTGTTTCGGTGTTTGTTGTTGTGGGTTCTTCTGTATCTCCTCTTCGGCCTCTTTGACTATCTGGTACAGCCGCTTTACAGCTGACTGTACCCCTGTTTTTATATCTGTCTTTATATTGCGAGACTCCGCCAGGTGCGCCATTGCCTTTAAATAGCAGTTTTTGGCTTCTTTTTCCCTGGTTTGAGCGGGAGCAGGAGACTTACCTCCTCCACCCGCCCCAGCCAGGGGAGCCTCTTTTGCCACCTTTGGGCCCTGGCTAGAGGCCTCCTCCCACTTGTCAATGCTGCGCCTGATGGCAGGCGCCGATGTCTGGTTACTCGGAGGAGTGCGAAGACCCAACATTTCGCCTATTAGGATTTGTCCCTTTTTTAAAATAAAATAAGATAAAATCAATTAAGTTCAATAGAGTACTTAGTCTAGGGTCTACTCCCAATAGGGTAGTAGACGTGTCAATAATATATTTTTTATTTACAATTTTTTAAAATTACAATAAACTTATCCTAGGGTCTACTCCCAATAGGGAAGTAACCGTCAATTTACAATAATAATATTTTTATATTTACAATTATTAATTTCTTAATAATATTACTTAACCTAAGGTCTACTCCCAATAGGGCAGTAGCCGTGTCAATACCAAATAATTTCTATGTACAATTATTAATTTCTTAATATTATTACTTATCCTAAGGTCTATTCCCAATAGGGCAGTAGCCGTGTCAGTTCACAGTAATAAATTATTATTTACAATTATATTAGAATATTAACTTAATATTAGGGTCTGTCCCCAAAAGGGTGGCAGCCGTCAATTTGTCAAAAATTGTTTAAAACTTATCCTAAGGTCTGTCCCCAATAGGGTGGCAGCCGTCAACTTATTCTAATTTTTAGCCGGTTGTCACAGATAAAAACTAGTGTCTTTTCCCAAAAGGGAAAAGGCAGTTAACAAGGCTATTTGTTTCAAGTCCTCGGGAAGGGCTGGTATAATTTAGAAATAAATAACTACGCGCGCTGGACCGTCCGCCCTAGTCGATAGGATGTGTGTGTGTGTGTATAAGTGTGGTGGTTGTCAGGTGACTCCCCTCTTTGAGTGGAGTCAAATGAGCCGTCACACTTAGTGTTTATGGTGTTTTGTGTGTGTGTGTGTGTGTGTAAGTCACTTGTGTGTGTGTGTAGTTAGGTGCGGTAGCTATAAAATGACTCCCCTCTTTGAGTGGAGTCGTTTGAGCCGTCGCACCTGTATGTTGTGATTTTGATGGGTGGTCAGGCGGACGTGTCCGTGGGTTAGGTGCGTTTTTTATATATTTATATTCCCCTAATTCGTCCAAACTTGCTAAGTATACAAGTCCGCTGCCAAAATTGCCGAAAAACGCACCGTTTTCGAGTTATTAACTGCCAAAAGATTTTAATATTTCAAAGTTTTAGAAATTTTTAATAAATTTAATAAATTTTGAAAATTTGGAATTTAAAAATTTTGAATTTAGATCCTGGTAGGGGCGGACCAGGCGGACAAAACCAATATATTAATATATTAATATATTGATCTGCCCTTAAAAACGCGAAAAAACCAACCGTTCCCGAGATATTTGTGTTTTCTTCCTGGTTTCTTCCCGTCGCTGCAGCTCCGCTCGGGTTGGTCCGATCTTCTGGTTCGAACCGTCGTCAAGTTCAGCTCGCAGAGGGCTATCCAACGACGTATCGCACCTTTCCAGAAAATTCGGATTTCGCTGACCACGTGCCACGTGGTTTTTGGGTTTTTATGTTGTAACTTTTTTATTTTTGATGAGAAAAATCTTGCGACCCTTCAGCAGACGCGTCTTCGTGAGTTCTATCGAATGACGTTATTTAAATTGGGGGTCACCGATTTAGTTTTTAAGTTTTTGAGCTTTAAGTTGGTTTTTATTAGGTTATTTTTAGTTTTTTAGTTATATAATTTTTTCCACAAGGCATATATTTTTGAAAAATATGTCAATCGACTCGTCTTTTTGAGCCGCGTCTTTTGGTGTATAGCACTTGTGGGGGACGGCTCTTATTCTCCGACCAGTGGTCACGCCCCTTTTTTATTTTATTTAATTTTCTAAAAAACCTTTAGGTGTAAAAATCCAAGATTGGCGTCAAAAGATGCGGCTTAGCAAGGCGCATTCAGCGATGCAAAGAACGGCACAGGTCACACATCAAATACGCGCGTCGCACTCACTTTTGTCACAATTTTTTGGTTTTTTGCACTTTTCGGTCACTTTTATTCACTTTTTGTAAGACGAACTTTACATATTCTGATTTGCCGTCGCGAGACGCATCAGATGATATATATCACTTGGAACTTCGCGATAAAAATACCATTTATTGGATTTTTCGTTTGCGGAGCTGTACGATTTCGATGCTTTCGCGACGGCGGTTCGACTGCGACTGGTTAGGTTAGGTTAGGTTTTTTTTTTTTTTTTTTTTTTTTTTTTTTTTTTTTTTTTTTTGCACCTAATAGGCCTACCTTCCCCGGCTACTTTATCGCACAGGGTCGTTGTCTAAGCTACACTTCCATCATTTCTATCATCCTTCCTCATAATAATAGACAACAACTTTAATTTTTATTAGGTTTTACACGGGTAATATTACAGTCTTTTTTACTTATTAGCCTACTTAACATTGTTTCCTTTATTTTATTTACACATTCCCATCCAGAGACGTGGCCCGCGAGGCGGGCGGCTTTGACTTCTCCGTGAGTATTCTCATAATACTCATTGGCAAGTGGGCGCCGGCCGCCTCGCGGTCCCCGCCCTGGCTTTACTCCCATTGAACTTTGCGGTGCGTTTAGTTATTTTAAGGCAGAAATCCTCCAGATGCGATCTGTTACAGGCTAGCATGTCAGTTAGTCCCTGAAGACTAAGCGACATGCCTGTCATCTGTTCCAGGTCGCACCTGGAGGAGGCAAAAATGGGGCACTCTATCAAAAGGTGTGGGATGGATTGTTCCACCCCACTCTCGCATTCACATTTTCCACTTTCCTTCAGCCTGAAACGGCACAGGTACTCGGCAAAAGGCCCATGGCCTGTGAGGACCTGTGCCATCTCAGGACTGAATCTTCTCTCTCTTATTTGCTTCTGGGCACCAGCGACGTTCTTTAGGAACAGTTTGGTTATTCCCCCTGTTATCCCTTCCTTATATCTTCGATCCCATTCTTCTATAGTTTTTCTTCTCACTTCTTTCCTGATGTATGAGAGCGGGTACTCTACGTGAGCTGCTTTGACTTTCGAGGTCTCCGCAGCGGCTCTCGCGAGTTCGTCCGCCCTCTCATTCCCCTCCGTGCCGACGTGCGCTTTCACCCAGTGGAGTTTATATTTCTGGCCCTTTTTTAGGCTCTCCACCAGGTGTCTGCGGATCTCGACTACTCGGGGGTTTCGGGAGCGTCCGCCCGCAATCGCCTCGAGCGAAGACCGCGAGTCGCTGCAGATGTTCACGTCAGTACCCACTGTCATCGCCTCCCTTACTGCACCAACGAGAGCTGCCAGCTCTGCTTGATACACGGTACAGTAAGGGGCCATCTTAATCTTTTTCCATTTTCTCTCTCTTCCTCCTTCCCATTTCGTCCATGCTGCCCCTACTCCTTTCTCTGTCTTACTACCGTCTGTATATATTGCCGTAGTGCTGTCATTTTGTATTAGGCCAGGGTCATTGTGATGGCGAAGCTTATCTCCGGTTTTTCCGCGGGATGGGGTTGTTCTAAAGCAGGTACGGCTCGCTCAATCCGGTCTCCTTCGCGTATGAACGGAGACGACCCCCTTCTGGCCTCAAACATCGCGGCGGTTTCTTCCACCCTGAGGTCGAGGGGCAGTATCCCCGCCAATAGCGTCGCGGAATTTAGCGATGCCGTCCTGTACGTCTTCGCTATTTTTTGTGCGAAAGCCCTCTGCACCGTCTCCAGTTTCTTCCTTGTGCACAGTTTCTTAACTGTCGGTGCCCAGGCTGCCGACGCGTATGTACTATCGGCTCTATGACGGCTTGGTATACCTGGTGTACCATGTCTCCCGTCATTCCCCATTCCAGCTTCGCCATTCTTGCCACTTTTTTGTGTATGTCCGCCGCCTTTCTCGTGACATTTTGCACATGCTTGTTGAACGTTAAGCCCTCGTCTATCGTCAATCCTAGAAGTTTAATCTCCTTCTCCATTCCGATGTCCTGTCCATTCATTCTTATTCTTGGGGTATCGAACTTCAATCTTCGCGTCAGGACCATTGCTTTGGTTTTTTGTGGCGCGAAGTTGAGCTTGTTCTCGATACCCCACTTCCTCACATACTCGAGGGCAACGTTCGCTCGGTTTTCGATGGAGTGCGTGTCCGTTCCGCTGAACATCAGCACAACATCGTCTGCGAAAGCCTGTGCATATGTCCCATCTTCTTCAAGTTCGACCAGTAGTGGGTCGAGCAAGATGTTCCAGAAGGTGGGGCCGCTAATCGAGCCCTGAATGCATCCCTTTTCAGGTCGCCTCACATGCTCTCTGTTTGCGTAGCGGACCACCACCCTCCTGCCTTTAAAGTAGTCTTCCACTACCAGCCTTAGTTGCTTGGGACAGTCCTTCTTTGCTAGTTGGTACTTGATCGCTGGCCACCATGCGTTGTCGAAAGCCCCCTCGATATCTAGCGACACCATCAGCACTATTTCCTTGTTATTTATGTGGCTCCTCGCTTTTGTCAAGATATCGTAGAGGGCATCCTCCGTGCTTTTCCCTGGCATGAATCCATACTGCCTCCTGCTCATCCTGGGGAGTAGGCTGTGTCTGATCCTGTTGATGATCACCTTTTCTAGGATCTTCCCCATGACTGGCAGGAGACCTATTGGGCGGTAGGATTTGGCGGCCGCGTAATCCTCCTTTCCTGGCTTCCTCAGTACCACTATCGTGCATTCCTTCCATAGATCAGGGAAGCATCCCACTTCGAGGCATTTATTGAAGATGGCCAAGGGAACCTCCGGGTTCGCCGTGATAGCTGCGCAGCAGATATCCGCAGTGAGTCCGTCGGCCCCCGGGGCCTTCCTCGGGTTGAAGCTTCTAGCAGTGCTGATGAGCTCCGCCATTGTGATTGGCACTTCATCAGCGCTACTTCCCTGCAAGCTGCTTGTCATTTCCTCTACCGTTTTCCTCATTTTTCGATGGATGTCATCATCCATCTCGCAATTATCAGGCGGGAAGAATTTCCGTGCCAGCAGCTGCACCGATTCTTCGGAGTTCAACGAAATGCCCTTCTCTATTAGCGTGGTGTCTTCCCTGATCCCTTCCGCCTTTCTTATTATTTTATATATCCTGTCCCATAAGCTTTCCCCTTCTTGCTTCGTACAGAGTTTTTTCCACCCTTCCTTTTGAGCCCTTTCGATCTCTTCTTCATAGGTCTTTTTTGCCTCCAGGTAGGCGTTTACTACGCACTCTCTCCTCCTGGGAGCTGCGTATGAGATCCTTTTCTTTTTTCTTGTCATATCCTTTTTTAGGGCCTCTATTTCCTTGTTCCACCAGGGTGGATCGAAGCTTTTCTTCCTTTGTTTTACTTTGGGGATATGTTTTTCAGCGGCTTTTATTATTAATTTCGTGTAATCCTTTACTATGTTATTGACCCCGGCCTTTGTGTCCTGTCCTTTTATTGTTTCTATGTCCAGTCCTAGATGTGTCAATTCCATGTTAAT
The DNA here is from genome assembly GCA_963693345.1 of Pieris melete. Classification (NCBI taxonomy): domain Eukaryota; kingdom Metazoa; phylum Arthropoda; class Insecta; order Lepidoptera; family Pieridae; genus Pieris; species Pieris melete. Next base: position 1,530,929 of record CAVNZK010000114.1, read on the forward strand.
CTTGTCTCTAAATTCCTCCCAGTCTGCGTTTTTCGTATTGAATTTGCGGGTTGTCTTCGGTAGGTTGTGCGTTTGGGGTTTTTGAAGGGCTGTAGTCATAAAAATTGTATTGTGGTCAGAGCTAGTGATGGAAGTATCAACCCACCATCTCGTTACCTTACTGAGGAGGGCCGTTGTGCATACTGTGATGTCCACTGCACTCGTGTATCTACGGCCTCCTCTCACGGTGTCGAAGGTGGGTGTGTTGCCACAATTTAAGATGCTCAGCCCCTCTTCGTCAAGGAACCCTCGTAATTCCCTTCCTCGTGTGTCTTCGTTTCGGCTCCCCCACCATTCACTCCATGCGTTCACGTCCCCTCCAATCAGTACCATCTTGGTTTTAAGTTTTTTCGTGACGCTTCCTAGTTGTTCGAGGTATGGTCCGATGGGTTCATCGCCTTCGAAGTACACTGAAATTACCCCTATTTCCCACTGGTCCGTTCTCAGGACGGCAGCCACTATGTTTTCCGTGATAAGTGACTTGTCTTGAAAGACTTCTATATGTTCGTCGAAAACAAGTATCGCCGCCTTCACCGGTTTCTCCCCAGTGGGTACGCACTGCACTACTCTGTACATAGGGCTTTCTGCCATCTGTTTACTGGCCCCTATGTACGGTTCCTGGAGTAGTGCTATTTTCACGTTTCTACCGCCCGCTTCTTTTATAAACTCCTGGATCGCGATTCTCTTTTTTCTAAGGTTCGCTTGTGCCAGGAGAAAGCCGGTAATATTGTTGGTGCCCTCGGCTTTTTTAACAATACGCGTAGCTTAGCCTCGCCGCCTTGTCCCATCCCTGCCGGGTTGGACAGCTCTGGCTGAAGGCCCCGTGCTCCGCGTTTCTTCCCTTCGTCTCTTTGCAGTTTATGCAGCTGGGAGGCTTTCCATCCTTGTGGATCTGGCAATCCACCCTCATATGGGCTCCTCCACAGTGGCTGCACACCTCGGTCTCCTTTTTACAGTGTCTTCGGGTATGTCCGTACCCCAGACACATGGTACATTGGACCAGAGGGGATTGGTCCTCTACCCAAACCCTCTGCAGGTCCACGTGTATCCTGCCAGCCGATGTTAGAGCTTGCCAGAGTTTAGGCGTGACCTGTAGGACCACGTGGCTCTCCAGAGGGTTCCTTGCCTTCCTCCTGTACTTTTCTGTTATATCTAGGTCCCGTTCCTCCAGGTGTGCAGTCACATTTTTGTTTTGGTTTTTGATGGCCCGGGTAATGTCTTCTGTCGTGTTGCAGGACAGGAGATTGTTAATTTTGATTAAGGGGTTTTTATTTGATGTGTCCTTCACCGTCATTTTTTCCCCTAATTTTTCCTTGATTTTATTTCTTTCCTCAACCGTCCTGCATCCCACTACGACCTTTCCGTCCCTGGCTCTTCTTATTTTTGCTACCTGCCAGCCTTCTTCTTTTGCATTTAACAGATGCCGGATGTTCTGCATCGTGTCCTCTGCCGTGTCTGTCGCACTCTTAGGCGCCACAACGACAGAGTGCAGCGTAGGTTTCTGTCCTCCCGGGCCTTCTTTTCGGTTTTGGCCCTGACCGAGATTTTCCTTCGTCGCTTCTGCATACGACCTCATTTTCCCTTCCCAGATGTTATGTCTTTCTATTTCTCTCTTTTCTTTTTCTTCCAACTCTTTCCTAATCTCGGTCAGGATGCTTTCATTTTTCTGTTTTGCCAGATCCTCCATATCCTTTCTAAATTTTTCCAATTTCTTGTTCTCCATTTCCATTCTTTCTATTTGTTTGTTTAGCTTTTCGTGTATATCTGTTTTTGCGTCATTTTTCTGTTTCGGTGTTTGTTGTTGTGGGTTCTTCTGTATCTCCTCTTCGGCCTCTTTGACTATCTGGTACAGCCGCTTTACAGCTGACTGTACCCCTGTTTTTATATCTGTCTTTATATTGCGAGACTCCGCCAGGTGCGCCATTGCCTTTAAATAGCAGTTTTTGGCTTCTTTTTCCCTGGTTTGAGCGGGAGCAGGAGACTTACCTCCTCCACCCGCCCCAGCCAGGGGAGCCTCTTTTGCCACCTTTGGGGCCTGGCTAGAGGCCTCCTCCCACTTGTCAATGCTGCGCCTGATGGCAGGCGCCGATGTCTGGTTACTCGGAGGAGTGCGAAGACCCAACATTTCGCCTATTAGGATTTGTCCCTTTTTTAAAATAAAATAAGATAAAATCAATTAAGTTCAATAGAGTACTTAGTCTAGGGTCTACTCCCAATAGGGTAGTAGACGTGTCAATAATATATTTTTATTTACAATTTTTTAAAATTACAATAAACTTATCCTAGGGTCTACTCCCAATAGGGAAGTAACCGTCAATTTACAATAATAATATTTTTATATTTACAATTATTAATTTCTTAATAATATTACTTAACCTAAGGTCTACTCCCAATAGGGCAGTAGCCGTGTCAATACCAAATAATTTCTATGTACAATTATTAATTTCTTAATATTATTACTTATCCTAAGGTCTATTCCCAATAGGGCAGTAGCCGTGTCAGTTCACAGTAATAAATTATTATTTACAATTATATTAGAATATTAACTTAATATTAGGGTCTGTCCCCAAAAGGGTGGCAGCCGTCAATTTGTCAAAAATTGTTTAAAACTTATCCTAAGGTCTGTCCCCAATAGGGTGGCAGCCGTCAAAATGTCAAATTTCTAAACTTAACCTAAGGTCTGTCCCCAATAGGGTGGCAGCCGTCAACTTATTCTAATTTTTAGCCGGTTGTCACAGATAAAAACTAGTGTCTTTTCCCAAAAGGGAAAGGGCAGTTAACAAGGCTATTTGTTTCAAGTCCTCGGGAAGGGCTGGTATAATTTAGAAATAAATAACTACGCGCGCTGGACCGTCCGCCCTAGTCGATAGGATGTGTGTGTGTGTGTGTATAAGTGTGGTGGTTGTCAGGTGACTCCCCTTTTTGAGTGGAGTCAAATGAGCCGTCACACTTAGTGTTTATGGTGTTTTGTGTGTGTGTGTGTGTGTGTAAGTCACTTGTGTGTGTGTGTAGTTAGGTGCGGTAGCTATAAAATGACTCCCCTCTTTGAGTGGAGTCGTTTGAGCCGTCGCACCTGTATGTTGTGATTTTGATGGGTGGTCAGGCGGACGTGTCCGTGGGTTAGGTGCGTTTTTTATATATTTATATTCCCCTAATTTGTCCAAACTTGCTAAGTATACGTATACTACGTATACAAGTCCGCTGCCAAAATTGCTGAAAAACGCACCGTTTTCGAGTTATTTACTGCCAAAAGATTTTAATATTTCAAAAGTTTTAGAAATTTTTTAATAAATTTAATAATTTTTGAAAATTTTGAATTTAAGAATTTTGAATTTCGATCCTGGTAGGGGCGGGCCAGGCGGACAAATCCAATATATTAATAAATTAATATATTGATCTGCCCTTAAAAACGCGAAAAAACCAACCGTTCCCGAGATATTTGTGTTTTCTTCCTGGTTTCTTCCCGTCGCTGCAGCTCCGCTCGGGTTGGTCCGATCTTCTGGTTCGAACCGTCGTCAAGTTCAGCTCGCAGAGGGCTATCCAACGACGTATCGCACCTTTCCAGAAAATTCGGATTTCGCTGACCACGTGCCACGTGGTTTTTGGGTTTTTATGTTGTAACTTTTTTATTTTTGATGAGAAAAATCCTTGCGACCCTTCAGCAGACGCGTCTTCGTGAGTTCTATCGAATGACGTTATTTAAATTGGGGGTCACCGATTTAGTTTTTAAGTTTTTGAGCTTTAAGTTGGTTTTTATTAGGTTATTTTTAGTTTTTTAGTTATATAATTTTTTCCACAAGGCATATATTTTTGAAAAATATGTCAATCGACTCGTCTTTTTGAGCCGCGTCTTTTGGTGTATAGCACTTGTGGAAGACGGCTCTTATTCTCCGACCAGTGGTCACGCCCCTTTTTTATTTTATTTCATTTTCTAAAAAACCTTTAGGTGTAAAAATCCAAGATTGGCGTCAAAAGATGCGGCTTAGCAAGGCGCATTCAGCGATGCGAAGAACGGCACAGGTCACAGATCAAATACGCGCGTCGCACTCACTTTTGTCACAATTTTTTTTGGTTTTTTGCACTTTTCGGTCACTTTTATTCACTTTTTGTAAGACGAACTTTACATATTCTGATTGGCCGTCGCAAGACGCATCAGATGATATATATCACTTGGAAGTTCGCGATAAAAATACCATTTATTGGATTTTTCGTTTGCGGAGCTGTACGATTTCGATGCTTTCGCGAAGGCGGTTCGACTGCGACTGGTTAGGTTAGGTTAGGTTAGGTTAGGTTAGGTTAGGTTAGGTTAGGTTAGGTTAGGTTAGGTTAGGTTAGGTTAGGTTAGGTTAGGTTAGGTTAACGCCACGACCTAGTGTCGGTCATCGGGACGGACCTCTCGCTACCGAGCGTTGTTGCAGCAATGCTTGGTAGCCAAGAGACATGGCGAGCGGTAGCTTTCTTCTGTGAGCGCGTTTTGCTGCAGAAGGAGGCTGCTGAGCGTCAGCGGGAGGTGTGTGGCGATGGCCGGAGGGGTTGTGCTCGGCGGCGGCGTGGCGTGGGCGCGAGGGCTGGACGCGAAGAGCGTACGCCCAACAGCGTTCAACTGCACCGTCGTTGAGCCCTTATGCGGACATATTCGCCTGAATTCCCTGGGTTGAATGCCTTGTGCGACCCCCGGGAGATTCAATGCGGTGCCAGATGTCATTCATTCAGAATGGATGTGTCTGGCACTGCAGGTGATATGGAGGGCTTAGGAGGAATTTTTAGTGGGTCGGGTTTCTCCCCTCTGATTAGCAGAGGGATAAGAGATAACCATCCCCACAGTCCCCGCGGTAGCGACTGCATACGCCCGCGGGCCTGCATTTGTGCATTTTTACCTCCTTCATAAAAAAAAGGTTAGGTTAGGTTAGGTTAGGTTAGGTTAGGTTAGGTTAGGTTCTTTTCTTTTTCTTTGCACCTAATAGGCCTACCTTCCCCGGCTACTTTATCGCACAGGGTCGTTGTCTAAGCTACACTTCCATCATTTCTATCATCCTTCCTCATAATAATAGACAACAACTTTAATTTTTATTAGGTTTTACACGGGTAATATTACAGTCTTTTTTACTTATTAGCCTACTTAACATTGTTTCCTTTATTTTATTTACACATTCCCATCCAGAGACGTGGCCCGCGAGGCAGGCGGCTTTGACTTCTCCGTGAGTATTCTCATAATACTCATTGGCAAGTGGGCGCCGGCCGCCTCGCGGTCCCCGCCCTGGCTTTACTCCCATTGAACTTTGCGGTGCGTTTAGTTATTTTAAGGCAGAAATCCTCCAGATGCGATCTGTTACAGGCTAGCATGTCAGTTAGTCCCTGAAGACTAAGCGACATGCCTGTCATCTGTTCCAGGTCGCACCTGGGGGAGGCAAAAATGGGGCACTCTATCAAAAGGTGTGGGATGGATTGTTCCACCCCACTCTCGCATTCACATTTTCCACTTTCCTTCAGCCTGAAACGGCACAGGTACTCGGCAAAAGGCCCATGGCCTGTGAGGACCTGTGCCATCTCAGGACTGAATCTTCTCTCTCTTATTTGCTTCTGGGCAACAGCGACGTTCTTTAGGAACAGTTTGGTTATTCCCCCTGTTATCCCTTCCTTATATCTTCGATCCCATTCTTCTATAGTTTTTCTTCTCACTTCTTTCCTGATGTATGAGAGCGGGTACTCTACGTGAGCTGCTTTGACTTTCGAGTTCTACGCAGCGGCTCTCGCGAGTTCGTCCGCCCTCTCATTCCCCTCCGTGCCGACGTGCGCTTTCACCCAGTGGAGCTTAATATTCTGGCCTTTTTTAAGGCTCTCCACCAGGTGTCTGCGGATCTCGACTACTCGGGGGTTTCGAGAGCGTCCGCCCGCAATCGCCTCGAGCGAAGACCGCGAGTCGCTGCAGATGTTCACCTCAGTACCCGCTATCATCGCCTCCCTCACTGCACCGACGAGAGCCGCCAGCTCTGCTTGATATACGGTGCAGTAAGGGGCCATCTTTATCTTTTTCCATTTTCGCTCTCTTCCTCCTTCCCATTTCGTCCATGCTGCCCCTACTCCTTTCTCCGTCTTACTACCATCTGTGTAGATAGCTGTTGTGTCTTCATTTTGTATTAGGCCAGGGTCAGTTGTGATGGCGAAGCTTATCTCCGGTTTTTCCGCGGGATGGGGTTGTTCTAAAGCAGGTACGGCTCGCTCAATCCGGTCTCCTTCGCGTATGAACGGAGACGACCCCCTTCTGGCCTCAAACATCGCGGCAGCTTCTTCCACCCTGAGGTCGAGGGGCAGTATCCCCGCCAATAGCGTCGCGGAATTTAGCGATGCCGTCCTGTAAGTCTTTGCTATTTTCTGTGCAAAAGCCCTCTGCACCGTCTCCAGTTTTTCTTCGTGCACAGTTTCTTGACTGTCGGTGCCCAGGCTGCCGACGCGTATGTAACTATCGGCTCTATGACGGCTTGGTATACCTGGTGTACCATGTCTCCCGTCATTCCCCATTCCAGCTTCGCCATTCTTGCCACTTTTTTGTGTATGTCCGCCGCCTTTCTCGTGACATTTTGCACATGCTTGTTGAACGTTAAACCCTCGTCTATCGTCAATCCTAGAAGTTTTATCTCCTTCTCCATTCCGATGTCCTGTCCATTCATTCTTATTCTTGGGGTATCGAACTTCAACCTTCGCGTCAGGACCATTGCTTTGGTTTTTTGTGGCGCGAAGTTGAGCTTGTTCTCGATCCCCCACTTCCTCACATACTCGAGGGCAACGTTCGCTCGGTTTTCGATGGAGTGCGTGTCCGTTCCGCTGAACATCAGCACAACATCGTCTGCGAAAGCTTGTGCGTATGTCCCATCCTCTTCTAGTTCGACCAGTAGTGGGTCGAGCAAGATGTTCCAGAAGGTGGGGCCGCTAATCGAGCCCTGAATGCATCCCTTTTCAGGTCGCCTCACATGCTCTCTGTTTGCGTAGCGGACCACCACCCTCCTGCCTTTAAAGTAGTCTTCCACTACCAGCCTTAGTTGCTTGGGACAGTCTTTCCTTGCTAGCTGGTACTTGATCGCCGGCCACCATGCGTTGTCGAAAGCCCCCTCGATATCTAGCGACACCATCAGCACTATTTCTTTGTTTTTTATGTGGCTCCTCGCTTTTGTCAAGATATCGTAGAGGGCATCCTCCGTGCTTTTTCCTGGCATGAATCCATACTGCCTCCTGCTCATCCTGGGGAGTAGGCTGTGTCTGATCCTGTTGATGATTACCTTTTCTATTATCTTCCCCATGACTGGCAAGAGGCCTATTGGACGGTAGGATTTGGCGGCCGCGTAGTCCTCCTTTCCTGGCTTCCTCAGTACCACTATTGTGCATTCCTTCCATAGATCAGGGAAGCATCCCACTTCGAGGCATTTATTGAAGATGGCCAAGGGAACCTCCGGGTTCGCCGTGATAGCTGCGCAGCAGATATCCGCAGTGAGTCCGTCGGCTCCAGGGGCCTTCCTCGGGTTGAAGCTTCTAGCAGTGCTGATGAGCTCCGCCACTGGTCATTTCCTCAACCGTTTCTCTCATTTTTTGATGGATGTCATCATCCATCTCGCAATTGTCAGGCGGGAAGAATTTCCGTGCCAGCAGCTGCACCGATTCTTCGGAGTTCAACGAAATGCCCTTCTCTATTAGCGTGGTGTCTTCCCTGATCCCTTCCGCCTTTCTTATTATTTTATATATCCTGTCCCATAAGCTTTCCCCTTCTTGCTTCGTACAGAGTTTTTTCCACCCTTCCCTTTGAGCCCTTTCGATCTCTTCTTCATAAGTCTTTTTTGCCTCCAGGTAGGCGTTTACTACGCACTCTCTCCTCCTGGGAGCTGCGTATGAGATCCTTTTCTTTTTTCTTGTCATATCCTTTTTTAGGGCCTCTATTTCCTTGTTCCACCAGGGTGGAACGAAGCTTTTCTTCCTTTGTTTCACTTTGGGGATATGTTTCTCGGCGGCTTTTATTATTAGTTTCATATATTCCCTTACTATGTTATTGACCCCGGCCTTTGTGTCCTGTCCTTGTATCGTTTCTTTGGTAATGTCGCGGTTTATGTGTCCTGTCCTTACCTTGTTCTTAAATTCCTCCCAGTCTGCATTTTTGGTACTGTATTTGCGGGTCGTCTTCGGTAGGTTGTGCGTTTGGGGTTTTTGAAGGGCTGTAGTCATAAAAATTGTGTTGTGGTCAGAGCTAGTGATGGAAGTATCAACCCACCATCTCGTTACCTTACTGAGGAGGGCCGTTGTGCATACTGTGATATCTACTGCACTCGTGTATCTACGGCCCCCTCTTACGGTGTCGAAGGTGGGTGTGTTGCCACAGTTTAGGATGCTCAGCCCTTCTTCGTCAAGGAACCCTCGTAATTCCTTTCCTCGTGTGTCTTCGTTTCGGCTCCCCCACCATTCACTCCATGCGTTCACGTCCCCTCCAATCAATACCATCTTGGTTTTAAGTTTTTTCGTGAAGCTTCCTAGTTGTTCGAGGTATGGTTCGATGGGTTCATCGCCTTCGAAGTACACTGAAACTACCCCTATTTCCCACTGGTCCGTTCTCAGGACGGCAGCCACTATGTTTTCCGTAATAAGTGACTTGTCTTGAAAGACTTCTATATGTTCGTCGAAAACAAGTATCGCCGCCTTCACCGGTTTCTCTCCAGTGGGTACGCACTGCACTACTCTGTACATAGGGCTTTCTGCCATCTGTTTACTGGCCCCTATGTACGGTTCCTGGAGTAGTGCTATTTTCACATTTCTACCGCCCGCTTCTTTTATAAACTCCTGGATCGCGATTCTCTTTTTTCTAAGGTTCGCTTGTGCCAGGAGAAAGCCGGTAATATTGTTGGTGCCCTCGGCTTTTTTAACAATACGCGTAGCTTAGCCTCGCCGCCTTGTCCCACCCCTGCCGGGTTGGACAGCTCTGGCTGAAGGCTCCGTGCTCCGCGTTTCTTCCCTTCGTCTCTTTGCAGTTTATGCAGCTGGGAGGCTTTCCATCCTTGTGGATCTGGCAATCCACCCTCATATGGGCTCCTCCACAGTGGCTGCACACCTCGGTCTCCTTTTTACAGTGTCTTCGGGTATGTCCGTACCCCAGACACATGGTACATTGGACCAGAGGGGATTGGTCCTCTACCCAAACCCTCTGCAGGTCCACGTGTATCCTGCCAGCCGATGTTAGAGCTTGCCAGAGTTTAGGCGTGACCTGTAGGACCACGTGGCTCTCCAGAGGGTTCCTTGCCTTCCTCCTGTACTTTTCTGTTATATCTAGGTCCCGTTCCTCCAGGTGTGCAGTCACATTTTTGTTTTGGTTTTTGATGGCCCGGGTAATGTCTTCTGTCGTGTTGCAGGACAGGAGATTGTTAATTTTGATTAAGGGGTTTTTATTTGATGTGTCCTTCACCGTCATTTTTTCCCCCAATTTTTCCTTGATTTTATTTCTTTCCTCAACCGTCCTGCATCCCACTACGACCTTTCCGTCCCTGGCTCTTCTTATTTTTGCTACCTGCCAGCCTTCTTCTTTTGCATTTAACAGATGCCGGATGTTCTGCATCGTGTCCTCTGCCGTGTCTGTCGCCCTCTTAGGCGCCACAACGACAGAGTGCAGCGTAGGTTTCTGTCCTCCCGGGCCTTCTTTTCGGTTTTGGCCCTGACCGAGATTTTCCTTCGTCGCTTCTGCATACGACCTCATTTTCCCTTCCCAGATGTTATGTCTTTCTATTTCTCTCTTTTCTTTTTCTTCCAACTCTTTCCTACTCTCGGTCAGGATGCTTTCATTTTTCTGTTTTGCCAGATCCTCCATATCCTTTCTAAATTTTTCCAATTTCTTGTTCTCCATTTCCATTCTTTCTATTTGTTTGTTTAGCTTTTCGTGTATATCTGTTTTTGCGTCATTTTTCTGTTTCGGTGTTTGTTGTTGTGGGTTCTTCTGTATCTCCTCTTCGGCCTCTTTGACTATCTGTACAGCCGCTTTACAGCTGACTGTACCCCTGTTTTTATATCTGTCTTTATATTGCGAGACTCCGCCAGGTGCGCCATTGCCTTTAAATAGCAGTTTTTGGCTTCTTTTTCCCTGGTTTGAGCGGGAGCAGGAGACTTCCCTCCTCCACCCGCCCCAGCCAGGGGAGCCTCTTTTGCCACCTTTGGGGCCTGGCTAGAGGCCTCCTCCCACTTGTCAATGCTGCGCCTGATGGCAGGCGCCGATGTCTGGTTACTCGGAGGGGTGCGAAGACCCAACATTTCGCCTATTAGGATTTGTCCCTTTTTTTAAATAAAATAAGATAAAATCAATTAAGTTCAATAGAGTACTTAGTCTAGGGTCTACTCCCAATAGGGTAGTAGACGTGTCAATAATATATTTTTTATTTACAATTTTTTAAAATTACAATAAACTTATCCTAGGGTCTACTCCCAATAGGGAAGTAACCGTCAATTTACAATAATAATATTTTTATATTTACAATTATTAATTTCTTAATAATATTACTTAACCTAAGGTCTACTCCCAATAGGGCAGTAGCCGTGTCAATACCAAATAATTTCTATGTACAATTTTTAATTTCTTAATATTATTACTTATCCTAAGGTCTATTCCCAATAGGGCAGTAGCCGTGTCAGTTCACAGTAATAAATTATTATTTACAATTATATTAGAATATTAACTTAATATTAGGGTCTGTCCCCAAAAGGGTGGCAGCCGTCAATTTGTCAAAAATTGTTTAAAACTTATCCTAAGGTCTGTCCCCAATAGGGTGGCAGCCGTCAAAATGTCAAATTCCTAAACTTAACCTAAGGTCTGTCCCCAATAGGGTGGCAGCCGTCAACTTATTCTAATTTTTAGCCGGTTGTCACAGATAAAAACTAGTGTCTTTTCCCAAAAGGGAAAGGGCAGTTAACAAGGCTATTTGTTTCAAGTCCTCGGGAAGGGCTGGTATAATTTAGAAATAAATAACTACGCGCGCTGGACCGTCCGCCCTAGTCGATAGGATGTGTGTGTGTGTGTATAAGTGTGGTGGTTGTCAGGTGACTCCCCTTTTTGAGTGGAGTCAAATGAGCCGTCACACTTAGTGTTTATGGTGTTTTGTGTGTGTGTGTGTGTGTGTAAGTCACTTGTGTGTGTGTGTAGTTAGGTGCGGTAGCTATAAAATGACTCCCCTCTTTGAGTGGAGTCGTTTGAGCCGTCGCACCTGTATGTTGTGATTTTGATGGGTGGTCAGGCGGACGTGTCCGTGGGTTAGGTGCGGTTTTTATATATTTATATTCCCCTAATTCGTCCAAACTTGCTAAGTATACGTATACTACGTATACAAGTCCGCTGCCAAAATTGCCGAAAAACGCACCGTTTTCGAGTTATTAACTGCCAAAAGATTTTAATATTTCAAAGTTTTAGAAATTTTTAATAAATTTAATAAATTTTGAAAATTTTGAATTTAATAATTTTGAATTTAGATCCTGGTAGGGGCGGACCAGGCGGACAAAACCAATATATTAATATATTAATATATTGATCTGCCCTTAAAAACGCGAAAAAACCAACCGTTCCCGAGATATTTGTGTTTTCTTCCTGGTTTCTTCCCGTCGCTGCAGCTCCGCTCAGGTTGGTCCGATCTTCTGGTTCGAACCGTCGTCAAGTTCAGCTCGCAGAGGGCTATCCAACGACGTATCGCACCTTTCCAGAAAGTTCGGATTTCGCTGACCACGTGCCACGTGGTTTTTGGGTTTTTATGTTGTAACTTTTTTATTTTTGATGAGAAAAATCCTTGCGACCCTTCAGCAGACGCGTCTTCGTGAGTTCTATCGAATGACGTTATTTAAATTGGGGGTCACCGATTTTGTTTTGAAGTTTTTGAGCTTTAAGTTGGTTTTTATTAGGTTATTTTTAGTTTTTTAGTTATATAATTTTTTCCCCAAGGCATATATTTTTGAAAAATATGTCAATCGACTCGTCTTTTTGAGCCGCGTCTTTTGGTGTATAGCACTTGTGGGGGACGGCTCTTATTCTCCGACCAGTGGTCACGCCCCTTTTTTATTTTATTTAATTTTCTAAAAAAACCTTTAGGTGTAAAAATCCAAGATTGGCGTCAAAAGATGCGGCTTAGCAAGGCGCATTCAGCGATGCGAAGAACGGCACAGGTCACAGATCAAATACGCGCGTCGCACTCACTTTTGTCACAATTTTTTTTGGTTTTTTGCACTTTTCGGTCACTTTTATTCACTTTTTGTAAGACGAACTTTACATATTCTGATTTGCCGTCGCGAGACGCGTCAGATGATATATATCACTTGGAACTTCGCGATAAAAATACCATTTATTGGATTTTTCGTTTGCGGAGCTGTACGATTTCGATGCTTTCGCGACGGCGGTTCGACTGCGACTGGTTAGGTTAGGTTAGGTTTTTTTTTTTTTTTTTTTTTTTTTTTTTTTTTTTTTTTTTATAACACCTAATAGGCCTACCTTCCCCGGCTACTTTGTCGCACAGGGTCGTTGTCTAAGCTAAACTTCCATCCTTTCTATCATCCTTCCTCAAAATAATTGACACACAGCTTTATTTTTTATTAGGGTTTACACATTTCAGTATCACAGTTTCAGTTACATTTTTTATTATCCTATTTTATCTTTTTCTTTACTCTATCTATTTATCTTTACATTTCTATCAGTCATTCTTTTATTTACCTACTTATATCTATATCCTTACATTAATTGTTTTCAATACATTCCTATCCAGAGACGGGGCCCGCGACGCGGGCGGCTTTTACTTTTCCGTGAGTATTCTTATAATACTCATTGGCAAGTGGGCGCCGGCCGCCTCGCGGTCCCCGCCCCGGCCTTACTCTCATTGAACTTAGCTGTTCTTTTGGTAATTTTTTGGCAAAAATCATCCAGGTGCGATCTGTTACAGACTAGCATGTCGGGCAGTCCTTGAAGACTAAGCGACATGCCCGTCATCTGTTCCAGGTCGCACCTGGAGGAGGCAAAAATGGGGCACTCCAGAAGTAGGTGTGGGATGGATTGTTCCACCCCACTCTCACATTCGCAGTCCGGTTTTTCTTTCAGCCTGAAACGGCACAGGTACTCGGCAAAGGGCCCATGGCCTGTGAGGACCTGTGCCATCCCGGGACTGAATCTTTTCTCTCGGATTTGTTTATGTGCCCTTGTAATATTTGGCAGGAACAATTTGGTTATTCCCCCTGTTATCCCTTCCTTATATCTTCGATCCCATTCTTCTATAGTTTTTCTTCTCACTTCTTTCCTGATGTATGAGAGCGGGTACTCTACGTGAGCTGCTTTGACTTTCGAGGTCTCCGCAGCGGCTCTCGCGAGTTCGTCCGCCCTCTCATTCCCCTCCGTGCCGACGTGCGCTTTCACCCAGTGTTTGATGTTCTGGCCCTTTTTTAGGCTCTCCACCAGGTGTCTGCGGATCTCGACTACTCGGGGGTTTCGGGAGCGTCCGCCCGCAATCGCCTCGAGCGAAGACCGCGAGTCGCTGCAGATGTTCACGTCAGTACCCACTGTCATCGCCTCCCTTACTGCACCAACGAGAGCTGCCAGCTCTGCTTGATACACGGTACAGTAAGGGGCCATCTTAATCTTTTTCCATTTTCTCTCTCTTCCTCCTTCCCATTTCGTCCATGCTGCCCCTACTCCTTTCTCTGTCTTACTACCGTCTGTATATATTGCCGTAGTGATGTCATTTTGTATTAGGCCAGGGTCATTTGTGATGGCGAAGCTTATCTCCGGTTTTTCCGCGGGATGGGGTTGGTCTAAAGCAGGTACGGCTCGCTCAATCCGGTCTCCTTCGCGTATGAACGGAGACGACCCCCTTCTGGCCTCAAACATCGCGGCGGTTTCTTCCACCCTGAGGTCGAGGGGCAGTATCCCCGCCAATAGCGTCGCGGAATTTAGCGATGCCGTCCTGTAAGTCTTTGCTATTTTCTGTGCAAAAGCCCTCTGCACCGTCTCCGGTTTTTTCTTCGTGCACAGTTTCTTGACTGTCGGTGCCCAGGCTGCCGACGCGTATGTAACTATCGGCTCTATGACGGCTTGGTATACCTGGTGTACCATGTCTCCCGTCATTCCCCATTCCAGCTTCGCCATTCTTGCCACTTTTTTGTGTATGTCCGCCGCCTTTCTCGTGACATTTTGCACATGCTTGTTGAACGTTAAGCCCTCGTCTATCGTCAATCCTAGAAGTTTTATCTCCTTCTCCATTCCGATGTCCTGTCCATTCATTCTTATTCTTGGGGTATCGAACTTCAACCTTCGCGTCAGGACCATTGCCTTGGTTTTTTTTGGCGCGAAGTTGAGCTTGTTCGCGATACCCCACTTCCTCACATACTCCAGGGCAACGTTTGCTCGGTTTTCGATGGAGTGCGTGTCCGTTCCGCTGAACATCAGCACAACATCGTCTGCGAAAGCTTGTGCATATGTCCCATCCTCTTCTAGTTCGACCAGTAGTGGGTCGAGCAAGATGTTCCAGAAGGTGGGGCCGCTAATCGAGCCCTGAATGCATCCCTTTTCAGGTCGCCTCACATGCTCTCTGTTTGCGTAGCGGACCACCACCCTCCTGCCTTTAAAGTAGTCTTCCACTACCAGCCTTAGTTGCTTGGGACAGTCTTTCCTTGCTAGCTGGTACTTGATCGCCGGCCACCATGCGTTGTCGAAAGCCCCCTCGATATCTAGCGACACCATCAGCACTATTTCTTTGTTTTTTATGTGGCTCCTCGCTTTTGTCAAGATATCGTAGAGGGCATCCTCCGTGCTTTTTCCTGGCATGAATCCATACTGCCTCCTGCTCATCCTGGGGAGTAGGCTGTGTCTGATCCTGTTGATGATTACCTTTTCTAGTATCTTCCCCATGACTGGCAAGAGGCCTATTGGACGGTAGGATTTGGCGGCCGCGTAATCCTCCTTTCCTGGCTTCCTCAGTACCACTACTGTGCATTCCTTCCATAGATCAGGGAAGCATCCCACTTCGAGGCATTTATTGAAGATGGCCAAGGGAACCTCCGGGTTCGCCGTGATAGCTGCGCAGCAGATATCCGCAGTGAGTCCGTCGGCCCCCGGGGCCTTCCTCGGGTTGAAGCTTCTAGCAGTGCTGATGAGCTCCGCCATTGTGATTGGCACTTCATCAGCACTACTTCCTTGCAAGCTGCTGGTCATTTCCTCAACCGTTTTTCTCATTCTTTGATGGATGTCATCATCCATCTCGCAATTGTCAGGCGGGAAGAATTTCCGTGCCAGCAGCTGCACCGATTCTTCGGAGTTCAACGAAATGCCCTTCTCTATTAGCGTGGTGTCTTCCCTGATCCCTTCCGCCTTTCTTATTATTTTATATATCCTGTCCCATAAGCTTTCCCCTTCTTGCTTCGTACATAGTTTTTTCCACCCTTCCCTTTGAGCCCTTTCGATCTCTTCTTCGTATATCTTTTTTGCCTCCAGGTAGGCAGTTATTACGCACTCTCTCCTCCTGGGAGCTGCGTATGAGATCCGTTTCTTTTTCCTGACCATGTCTTTCTTAAGGGCCTCTATTTCTTTGTTCCACCAGGGTGGATCGAAGCTTTTCTTCCTCTGTTTCAACTTGGGGATATGTTTCTCGGCGGCTTTTGTTATTGATTTCATATATTCCCTTACTATGTTATTGACCCCGGCCTTTGTGTCCTGTCCTTGTATCTTTTCTTTGGTGATGTCGTGGTTTATGTGTCCTGTCCTTACCTTGTTCTTAAATTCCTCCCAGTCTGCATTTTTGGTATTGTATTTGCGGGTCGTCTTCGGTAGGTTGTGCGTTTGGGGTTTTTGAAGGGCTGTAGTCATAAAAATTGTGTTGTGGTCAGAGCTAGTGATGGAAGTATCAACCCACCATCTCGTTACCTTACTGAGGAGGGCCGTTGTGCATACTGTGATATCTACGGCACTCGTGTATCTACGGCCCCCTCTTACGGTGTCGAAGGTGGGTGTGTTGCCACAATTTAGGATGCTCAGCCCTTCTTCGTCAAGGAACCCTCGTAATTCCTTTCCTCGTGTGTCTTCGTTTCGGCTCCCCCACCATTCACTCCATGCGTTCACGTCCCCTCCAATCAATACCATCTTTGTTTTAAGTTTTTTCGTGAAGCTTCCTAGTTGTTCGAGGTATGGTTCGATGGGTTCATCGCCTTCGAAGTACACTGAAACTACCCCTATTTCCCACTGGTCCGTTCTCAGGACGGCAGCCACTATGTTTTCCGTGATAAGTGACTTGTCTTGAAAGACTTCTATATGTTCGTCGAAAACAAGTATCGCCGCCTTCACCGGTTTCTCTCCAGTGGGTACGCACTGCACTACTCTGTACATAGGGCTTTCTGCCATCTGTTTACTGGCCCCTATGTACGGTTCCTGGAGTAGTGCTATTTTCACATTTCTACCGCCCGCTTCTTTTATAAACTCCTGGATCGCGATTCTCTTTTTTCTAAGGTTCGCTTGTGCCAGGAGAAAGCCGGTAATATTGTTGGTGCCCTCGGCTTTTTTAACAATACGCGTAGCTTAGCCTCGCCGCCTTGTCCCACCCCTGCCGGGTTGGACAGCTCTGGCTGAAGGCTCCGTGCTCCGCGTCTCTTCCTTTTATTCCTATACAGTTAACGCAGCTGGGAGGTTTACCTTCCTTTTGGATCTGGCAATCTGCCCTCAAATGGGCTCCTCCGCAATGGCTGCACACCTCGGTCTCCTTTTTACAATGTCTGCGGGTATGTCCGTACCCCAGACACATAGTGCACTGGACCAGAGGGGATTGGTCCTCTACCCAAACCCGCTGCAGGTCCACGTGTATCCTACCAGCCGATGTTAATGATTGCCAAAGTTTTGGCGCGACCTGCAGGACCACGTGGCTCTCCAGAGGGTTTCTTGCTTTCCTTCTATACTTCTCCACTATGATCAGGTCCCGTTCCTCCAGGTGTGCAGTCGCGTTTTTGTTTTGGTTCCTGATGGCCCGGGTGATATCTTCCGTGGTGTTGCAGGACAATAGATTTTTAATTTTTATAAGAGGGTTTTTATTTGACGCATCTTTTACTTCCATTTCTCTTCCTAATTTTTCCTTAAGTTTACTCCTCTCTTCCTCCGTCCTGCAGCCCACTACAACTTTTCCGTCTCTGGCTCTCCTTATTTTTTGAACTTGCCATCCATCCTCCTTAGCGTTTAGTAGATGACGGATGTTTTGTATTGTATCCTCTGCCGTGTCGGTCGAATTCTTCGGCTCCACCACGACAGAGTGCAGCGTAGGTTTATGTCCCGGGCCTCCTTTCCTATTTTGGTCCTGGCCGAGATTTTCCCTTGTCGCTTCTGCATACGACTTCATTTTCGCTTCCAGGATGTTATATCTTTCTTTTTCTCTCTTTTCCTTCTCGTCAAACTCTTTCCTAATCTCGGCCAGGATGCTTTCGTTTTTCTTTATTGCCAGATCTTCTATTTCTTTCCTACATTTCTCCAGTTTTCTGTTTTCCGTTTCCAATTTTTCAATCTGTTTGTCTAGTTTATCGCTTAGTATATCTTTTTTCCCCTTTGGTGTTGGCTTGTCTTGGTTTTTCGGTGACTCCTCTTCGGCCTCCTTTACTAGTTGGTACAGCCGTTTTACGGCTGTCTGTACCCCGGTTTTTATATCTGTCTTTATATTGCGAGACTCCGCAG
>CAVNZK010000116.1:0-33763 GCA_963693345.1 Pieris melete
CTAACTTTTTCGTGATTTCGGTCAGGATAACTTCATCTTTATTCTTGGCATGCTCCTCCATTTCTCTTCTACACTTTTCCAGTTTTCTGTTTTCTACTTCTAATTTTTCGTTTTGCTTCTCTAACTGTTCGCTAATGTCTGTCATCGTATTTGATTTTTCTTTGGGTGTGTTTTTGGTTTTATTGTTTTTTGAACACTCTTCTTCTGCCTCCTTTACCAACTGGTACAGTCTCTTCACGGCTAACTGTACTCCAGTTTTTATGTCGGTTTTTATGTTTCTCGACTCCGACAGGTGTGCCATTGCCTTCAAGTAGTAGCCCTTCGCTTCCTTTTCCCTAGTTTGAGTGGGGGCAGGGGACTTTCCTGCTCCCTCCGCCGCAGCCAGGGAAGTTTCCTTTGCTGCCTTTGGGGCTTGGCCAGAGGCTTCTTCCCACTTGTCTATGCTACGCCTAATACTAGGCTCTGACGTTTTACTTTTTGGTGGAGTTCGGATGCCCAGCATTTTTCCCGATATGTTTGTCAAGATATATAGGGTCTTTAAAGGTGTTAAGTTTAGGTAGACAGAAGTTTTTATATATATACAGCAGTTAAGTTTCAGTAAATAACTTAATCTAGGGTCTACTCCCAATAGGGTAGTATCCGTGTCAGTGTAAAATAATATCAATATTCGATATTGTCAATTTGTCACAAATATAGTTAATATTTAAAAATCTTTTAAAACTTACACTAATGGCTATCCCCAAAAGGGGTGGCAGCCGTCAATATGTCAATTTTTTGACTTAATCTATGGTCTGTCCCCAATAGGGTGGCAGCCGTCAACTTATAACTATTTCGAGTCGAATTTACAATGAAAAAATTTTTCGACTCTATGTAGAGCCGTCTCTACCCCCCCAGTCCGATCCGACTTTTTAAGCCCTTTCGTTTAATATAACTCTTAAGGAAATCGGTTCGGTGGTTTCTGAGATATATCTTTTTTAATTTGTCCAAGATGGCGGACAAAATGGCCGCCAATCCGTAATATTCCCGTAACTTTGTTAGTTTTGCCCGGAGGAGAAAGCGGTTTTCACTCTTGTGAAAAGCTCCCCGTGCTCGTCTTTTCCAATCCAAAAACTGGGTATGTAGAGTCGACTCTACTTTATTGCGGTTTTTATCTGCGGTCCTACGCAGAGTCACCTGGCCTTCTTAAGGTTGGAAATCCCGTCGAAATCGGGCAGCCCGTTCCAAAGATACGGCCGTCTAAAGTTTTACAGGATGGCGGACAAAATGGCCGCCAAAGTGAAGATCGGCCGTAATTCCGGTGTCTGCGCTCCGATCTCGACGCGGTTTCTTCTCAGTTGTATCCCTTTATTTATTCTATTTACTGAAGGGACTAAAACTTTTGCAAAAGAGGTGGGGATGGATGTTCTTTGAAAATTTTTTAATAATATTTGATTTTCTCGAAGGCCAGTAGGTTTTTGCGGGTACAAACACAACGCAGGGGTGTCTTATTTTAATTTCTTACACTAAATACAGTTTTTTGGGTGAAAAACTCGTGAACGGCGGGAGGGGGGGGAGTTGCGGGGGGAGTTCCCCAAGGGGGAAAATTCTTATGGTTTTATATAATATGAATTTAGTAACACAAGGCTTGTATACATAAATGTATACAAGACTGCCGTTAAAAGTCCCGAAATCTGCACCGTTTTTGAGATACGGGCGTTCAAAGATTTCCGATTTTGACAAATTTTTCCAAATTTTCGGGATTTTTACAAATTTCGGATTTTCAAAATTTTAAAAATGTTTTAATATAGATCTGAGCCACGCGATCATTACCAGGATATGGATATGTATCCATATACTGGGGTGGCGTTAAAAATGCCCTATCTCCTACCGTTCCCGAGTTATTCCCTGTTTTTTAGCTTAATTCTTCCCGCTGGCTTTCCACGGCAACCGCTAGGTCGATTCCAATTTTGAAAACGGCGCCTTGCTGGTCTTAACGAGAGCTTCACGATGATATGTCGCAAGTCGTTGGCGTCCCACGGGAACTGCGACCACGTGCCACGTGGTTTGAAGGTTTTTCTTTTTTAACTTCCTGGATCCTGATCCGAAAATTTTTTGCGACCCCTCTAATGAAGCGGCTTTTTAAGCTCTATTTGAATTTAATTTTTAATGTTGGGGTCACCGCTTTTCTTTTTAAGTTATTTGGTTTTTTGTTGATTTTCCATAGGTTATTTTGTATTTTTATTTGTAAAATTTTTTCCCCAATTCCGATATTTGAAAGTGATACACCATTCAATTCGCCGTCTCAGGGCGCGTAATTTGGTGTATTGCACTATGTGGGGCCTGCCTTATTTAGTCAAGTTGTGGTCACGCCCCTTTTTGGTTTTTATTCTTTTTCTCCGTTTCTCTTGAAGCTAAAATTCAGAGACTGACCTCAAAAGATGCAGCTCGTTAAGTTGCATCCGATGATGTGAAGAAAAAGAGGGGTTGTCGATCCAAATCTCGCGCCGCACTCACTTTTGTCACTGTTATTTCACAATTTTTTAGTTTTTTAGACTTTTTACACACTTGTAAACACTTTTTACTATACAAATATTATATTTTTAGATTTGCCGTCGCAAGACGCACAAAATGATATATCGCACTAGTTGTTTCGCGACAAAAATCCTATTTTTGTGATTTTTCAATTGCGGAGCTTCACTGTTTTGCTGTTAACGCGACGGCGGTTCGACTGCGACTGGTTAGGTTAGGTTAGGTTAGGTTAGGTTTTTTTTTTTTTTTTTTTTTTTTTTTTTTTTTTTTTTTTTTTTTTTTTTTTTTTTTTTTTTTTGCACCTAATAGGCCTACCTTCCCCGGCTACTTTATCGCACAGGGTCGTTGTCTAAGCTACACTTCCATCATTTCTATCATCCTTCCTCATAATAATACACAACAACTTTAATTTTTATTAGGTTTTACACGGGTAATATTACAGTCTTTTTTTACTTATTAGCCTACTTAACATTGTTTCCTTTATTTTATTTACACATTCCCATCCAGAGACGTGGCCCGCGAGGCGGGCGGCTTTGACTTCTCCGTGAGTATTCTCATAATACTCATTGGCAAGTGGGCGCCGGCCGCCTCGCGGTCCCCGCCCTGACTTTACTCCCATTGAACTTTGCTGTCCTATTTACTATTTTTAGGCAAAAATCCTCCAGGTGTGATCTGTTACAGACTAGCATGTCGGGCAGTCCCTGAAGACTGAGCGACATGCCTGTCATCTGTTCCAGGTCGCACCTGGAGGAGGCAAAAATAGGGCACTCCATAAGAAGGTGTGGGATGGATTGTTCCACCCCACTCTCACATTCACAGTCTCCTCTTTCCCTCAGCCTGAAACGGCACAGGTATTCGGCAAAGGGCCCATGGCCTGTGAGGATCTGTGCCATTTCAGGACTGTATCTTCTTTCTCGTATTTGTTTATGTGCAACAGCGACGTTCTTCAGGAACAGTTTTGTTTTTCCCCCTGTTTCTCCCTCTTTATACCGCCGGTCCCATTCTTCGATCGTTTTCCTTCTGATCTCTTTCCTTATGTATGACAGCGGGTACTCTACGTGAGCTGCTTTGACTTTCGAGGTCTCCGCAGCGGCTCTCGCGAGTTCGTCCGCCCTCTCATTCTCCTCCGTGCCGACGTGCGCTTTCACCCAGTGGAGCTTAATATTCTGGCCTTTTTTAAGGCTCTCCACCAGGTGTCTGCGGATCTCGACTACTCGGGGGTTTCGAGAGCGTCCGCCCGTAATCGCCTCGAGCGAAGACCGCGAGTCGCTGCAGATGTTCACGCTAGTACCCGCTATCATCGCCTCCCTCACTGCACCGACGAGAGCTGCCAGCTCTGCTTGATACACGGTACAGTAAGGGGCCATCTTAATCTTTTTCCATTTTCTCTCTCTTCCTCCTTCCCATTTCGTCCATGCTGCCCCTACTCCTTTCTTTGTCTTACTACCGTCTGTATATATTGCCGTAGTGCTGTCATTTAGTATTAGGCCAGGGTCAGTTGTGATGGCGAAGCTTATCTCCGGTTTTTCCGCGGGATGGGGTTGTTCTAACGCAGGTACGGCTCGCTCAATCCGGTCTCCTTCGCGTATGAACGGAGACGACCCCCTTCTGGCCTCAAACATCGCGGCGGCTTCTTCCACCCTGAGGTCGAGGGGCAGTATCCCCGCCAATAGCGTCGCGGAATTTAGCGATGCCGTCCTGTAAGTCTTTGCTATTTTCTGTGCAAAAGCCCTCTGCACCGTCTCCAGTTTTTCTTCGTGCACAGTTTCTTGACTGTCGGTGCCCAGGCTGCCGACGCGTATGTAACTATCGGCTCTATGACGGCTTGGTATACCTGGTGTACCATGTCTCCCGTCATTCCCCATTCCAGCTTCGCCATTCTAGCTACTTTTTTATGAATATCCGCCGCTTTTCTTGTGACATTTTGCACATGCTTGTTAAACGTTAGCCCTTCGTCTATCGTCAATCCTAGAAGTTTTATCTCCTTCTCCATTCCGATGTCCTGTCCATTCATTCTTATTCTTGGGGTATCGAACTTCAACCTTCGCGTCAGGACCATTGCCTTGGTTTTTTGTGGCGCGAAGTTGAGCTTGTTCGCGATCCCCCACTTCCTCACATACTCGAGGGCAACGTTTGCTCGGTTTTCGATGGAGTGCGTGTCCGTTCCGCTGAACATCAGCACAACATCGTCTGCGAAAGCTTGTGCATATGTCCCATCCTCTTCTAGTTCGACCAGTAGTGGGTCGAGCAAGATGTTCCAGAAGGTGGGGCCGCTAATCGAGCCCTGAATGCATCCCTTTTCAGGTCGCCTCACATGCTCTCTGTTTGCGTAGTGGACACCCACCCTCCTGCCTTTAAAGTAGTCTTCCACTACCAGCCTTAGTTGCTTGGGACAGTCTTTCCTTGCTAGCTGGTACTTGATCGCCGGCCACCATGCATTGTCGAAAGCCCCCTCGATATCTAGCGACACCATCAGCACTATTTCTTTGTTTTTTATGTGGCTCCTCGCTTTTGTCAAGATATCGTAGAGGGCATCCTCCGTGCTTTTTCCTGGCATGAATCCATACTGCCTCCTGCTCATCCTGGGGAGTAGGCTGTGTCTGATCCTGTTGATGATTACCTTTTCTATTATCTTCCCCATGACTGGCAAGAGGCCTATTGGACGGTAGGATTTGGCGGCCGCGTAGTCCTCCTTTCCTGGCTTCCTCAGTACCACTATTGTGCATTCCTTCCATAGATCAGGGAAGCATCCCACTTCGAGGCATTTATTGAAGATGGCCAAGGGAACCTCCGGGTTCGCCGTGATAGCTGCACAGCAGATATCCGCAGTGAGTCCGTCGGCTCCAGGGGCCTTCCTCGGGTTGAAGCTTCTAGCAGTTCTGATGAGCTCCGCCATTGTGATTGGCACTTCATCAGCACTACTTCCCTGCAAGCTGCTGGTCATTTCCTCAACCGTTTCTCTCATTTTTTGATGGATGTCATCATCCATCTCGCAATTGTCAGGCGGGAAGAATTTCCGTGCCAGCAGCTGCACCGATTCTTCGGAGTTCAACGAAATGCCCTTCTCTATTAGCGTGGTGGTTAGGTTAGGTTAGGTTAGGTTAGGTTAGGTTAGGTTAGGTTAGGTTAGGTTAGGTTAGGTTAGGTTAGGTTAGGTTAGGTTTTTTTTTTTTTTTTTTTGTATGTTTGTTTGTTCGCAATTTGTTTTTTTGTATTGAGAAGATGTAGCTTGAAGAGCTTAACAAAGATATGATTCACAAAAGGGTGGAGATGCAAGGAAGAAGTGGCTATTTGATACCGTCTTGTTCCTTGTACCTTTACAATTTGTCACATGAACGAATTAATATAAAATTGATATAAGGCAAGTGTTTGCTATTTGTGAAATAATTATACACAGTAATTGAAATGACGTATAAACAAGTTATTGGCGTCCAATGTGACGTGGAGTCTCAGTGTAGAATACTCTGAATTTATACAGTACAAAAAAGAATAGGAAATGTAGTAACATAAAAATAATAATATTATAAAATAATTACATCAAAATAATTCTAGTCCAGTCCTATAACAGTAGTAATAGGACTAGTCTAGAATTACTTTGATAACATGTGAATGAGATATTTTAGAAATTAACAAATGTTTCTATTACTTCTATTACTGTAATAGGGCTAGACTAGAAAAAATTATTTTGAAACATGTAATTGTGACTTTAAACATTTATAAAGGGAATATTATAATACTACTTAAAATTAACATTAAACAGTGCAATACAGTCAAACAGTAAAGGTGATAAATACAGCTCTATGGGTATGTAATAATAGTCATTTTTAAATGTTGAATTAGCTGTTGAATTGTTTCAGGCAATTTATGATATGGGTCATCAGTTGAACAAGTGACTCTAGTTCTGAGGGGTGCGAAAACAATTCTCTTAGGGAGAAGGGGTTAAGTTTTGTCCTGTGTTTTGTGAATTTTTGCGTATGGTTGTGTCTTTGATTTATAAATCTAGGGCACTCTTCTAGCAAGTGTTTCAGTGTCTGCGTAGTTTGGTTGTCACATGGGCAAGTGTCGTTATCAGTGATTTTGAATCGGTTCAGATAGCTTTTGGCGAAGGAATGTCCTGTGAGAAATTGCGTGAGTTGAAACGAAATTGGTATAGAAGAGAAAAATGAATGTATGTCTTCTAGTTTCGGGAATATGTTGACCGTAAAGCGTCCTGTGCAGTCTCCTACATATCTGTTATTGCTTATGACTTTGGTCGCGCTTTTAATTGATAATTTAATATGGGACAGGGGGCATGCAGCGTGGGATGGAGAGCAGTGCATGTTCGCAGCCTTGGAGGCAGCTGCGTCCGCGGCTTCGTTGCCAGGGACCCCGGAGTGACCTTTCACCCATTGAAATAGGATCTCGGAGTTTATATGTGTGTTTTTTAGTTGGTGAATGGTTTTGTGTATTTGTGCAACAAGTGGGTGTGTATTAGAAGGTTGGGTTAGGTTAGGTTAGGTTAGGTTAGGTTAGGTTAGGTTAGGTTAGGTTAGGTTAGGTTAGGTTAGGTTAGGTTAGTTTAGGTTAGGTTAGGTTTTTTTTTTTTTTTTTTTTTTTTTTTTTTTTTTTTTTTTTTTTTTTTTTTTTTTTTTTAATTGATAGTAGGCCTACCACCCCCGGCGACTTACGCCCCGGGGCCGAGGAAGCTAAGCTAAAAATACAGCTTGAAGTCTTTATTGAATAACAAGAAATATATACATTGGGCGTTAATTAGGCGGTTGAGGGTTGGTTTTGCTATGGGATACAATTCTTTTCCCTCAACCACCTGAACAGAGTCCGCGTCTTAAAACTAGTAATTATATAAAAAATGAAAGTGAAGTGGTAACAGGTTATTTTGTGCTTAAATGAGTAGGTTAATACAATAAAATTTTTTAACAACAAAGTGGTTGATAAAAGTGGTGATATAATTATTAAAGTAACAGTTGTGTTTATTATTATTTATATAGGTATCAGGAATTAAACGCGGGTAGGTTGTTGAGGGTCGGTTCTGCTATTAGATACAATAACCTTCCCTCAGCCGCCCAATTTAAGTCCGCTTCCTAATACCTACATTAAACACAACACAAACAAACTTTAGAACTAAAGTACAATAAAAATGTAAAAATACACAATGGAATGGAATAAAACAGTTGTTATAAGATTAAGTTTAAACAGATAGGCTTTAATAATGTGCCTGTCAATGACCATGCTGGTGTCTGGAGTTGGACACGGGTAGGTTGTTGAGGGTCGGTTCTGCTATTAGATACAATAACCTTCCCTCAGCCGCCCAATTTAAGTCCGCTTCCTAACACCAACACTAGACATAACACAGACAAACTTTAGAACTAAAGTAAAAAATAAACATGTAAAGATGCACAATGGAATGGAATAAAACAGTTGTTATAAGATTAAGTTTAAACAGATAGGCTTTAATAATGTGCCTGTAAATGACCATGCCGGTGTTTGGAGTTGGACACGGGTAGGTTGTTGAGGGTCGGTTCTGCTATTAGATACAATAACCTTCCCTCAGCCGCCCAATTTAAGTCCGCTTCCTAACACCAACACTAGACACAACACAGACAAACTTTAGAACTAAAGTACAATAAAAATGTAAAAATACACACTGGAATGAATAAACAGTTGTTATAAAATTAAGTTTAGACAGATAGGCTTTAATAATGAGCCTGTAAATGACTGCGCTGGCGCTTGGAGTCGGACACGGGTAGGTTGTTGAGGGTCGGTTCTGCTATTAGATACAATAACCTTCCCTCAGCCGCCCAATTTAAGTCCGCTTCCCAACACCAACACTAGACATAACACAGACCAAATTTAGAACTAAAGTACAATAAAAATGTAAAAATACACACTGGAATGAATAAACAGTTGTTGTAAAATTAAGTTTAGACAGATAGGCTTTAATAATGAGCCTGTAAATGACTGTGCTGGTGCTTGGAGTTGGACACGGGTAGGTTGTTGAGGGTCGGTTCTGCTATTAGATACAATAACCTTCCCTCAGCCGCCCAATTTAAGTCCGCTTCCTAACACCAATACTAGACATAACACAGACAAACTTTAGAACTAAAGTACAATAAAAATGTAAAAATAGACACTGGAATGAATAAACAGTTGTTATAAAATTGAGTTAATACAGATAGGCTTTAATAATGAGCCTGTAAATGACTGTGCTGGTGTTTGGAGTTGGACACGGGTAGGTTGTTGAGGGTCGGTTCTGCCATTAGATACAATAACCTTCCCTCAGCCGCCCAATTTAAGTCCGCTTCCTAACACCATCACTAGACATAACACAGACAAAATTTAGAACTAAAGTACAATAAACATGTAAAAATACACACTGGAATGAATAAACAGTTGTTATAAAATTAAGTTTAGACAGATAGGCTTTAATAATGAGCCTGTAAATGACTGTGCTGGTGCTTGGAGTTGGACACGGGTAGGTTGTTGAGGGTCGGTTCTGCTATTAGATACAATAACCTTCCCTCAGCCGCCCAATTTAAGTCCGCTTCCTAACACCAACACTAGACAGAACACAGACAAACTTTAGAACTAAAGTACAATAAAAATGTAAAAATACACAGTGAAATGGAATTAAACAATTAATATAAAACTAGATGTATAGAACCAAATTTAAACAAGTGAACATAGGGAAGTTTTACATTTGCTTAGGGTTACATTATAATAAAATTACCCAGTGGAATGGGATTAAACTTATAATAAGAAAAAAATAAAAATGGAATTAATATTATAATTTATGTTTAGTACAGATGGTATTAGCACAGCAAGGTATGATTTAAATAAAAGAATAATCGTAAAAAGATAAATCTAAGTTAAATATTTAAGTAGTTAGTATAATAATTGTAAACGGTGTAAAAGGTTATAGATGGAGAGAAATGACTATATACATTTTTGTACGGGTGAGGGCGGATTACTTGCCGATTAATTGTTAAATATGAGTGAAAAATATAAGATATAGACATTTTGAAGGCTTTGATAGTGCACACGAGGTTTGGGAAGGGTGTTGTTTAATAAGGGGTAAGGATTGTGAATGTTTTCGTGTTTTTGTGTAGATAAGTGAATTTAGTAGTTTTTTTAGTTTGTAAGAGGTTTTGTGTAGACAGACAAATGCTCCAGTGCAAGTGCTGCGCGTTGAGGTCGCTGTTAATGTAAGTGTTTGATTCAGAGTGTTATTGTGTTGTTTAATGTGAAATTAGTGTTCTGTGTATGTTTTTAGATGTAGTTAATTTTTGCCTCGACACGGGCACGCATGGCTGTAACTTTGGGGCACTTGTCTGAATCAGCGCGGTGGAGAGTGCCAGTGTTGGTATTAAATTGTTTATTGTGTTCGGCGCAATTGGTGCAGTTGTGTACTTCGGCCTTGCACTCCGCTGTAGGATGGTGAGCGGAGCACTTGGCGCATGTGGGTGTGGTGTTGGGGCAGCGGCTCTTTGTGTGTCCGAAATTTAGGCAGTTTTGACACTGCCTAAATGGTGAGAAGTTGTCGCTGTGGACCCGCTGCATCCCTATGTTAACTCTGCCTAGGTCGGCGAACGCCTTCCAGGCAGAGGGTGTTGTGTTTAGGACCGCGTTGTACAGTGTAGTGTTTCTGTTGTTAGCAAGAAATTTTACAGTGAATGTGTGCTTAGCTAGTGTGGCGTTTTGGTCTTTTACTGTTTTGATAAGTTCAAATTCGGGTGTGTTTTTATTTATGCCTTTGAGGATGATCATTGGATCAATCCGTTTTTCCTCTTGGGTGTGTATTTTTGTGTTTTTTTGTAGTCGTGTAATTGTGTGTTGTTTATGCTCTTCTTTTTCGAAAACGAGTTTAATCTTTTGTTTTGATAGTGGGGTGACTTTTAAAGGGGCGTATCCGCCCTCTCTGAAATTAACAGTTCTACTAATTTGAGTGAGTATCTGTTCTGCTGTTTCGAGGCCCTCTCCGGACACGATGATGGAAGGCCCTGCTGGGGGTTTGGGGGTGGCGGCGGCCTTAGCGTAAGATTGATAAGTCTTACGCGGGTCCGCCGACACTGGTTGTATCTCCGACGGCGCGGGTTTAGGGGATTCCTTTAGGACCCTGGTGTGTTCCTGCAGGGCCTTATTTGATTCATCGAGTAGTCGAGAGTGAGCCTCGAGTTTTTGTATGAGTTGTGTGGTGTGTATATGTGTGTCGGTTGGCGGTGTAGTCGTTGGAGGTGTAATGGTGGCTTTGGTTGCCTGTGTTATGTGCGTTGCGGGGGCGGGAGGGTTGGGGAGGGTGGTTGGTGAGGGGTCAATTAGGCCGACAACTCCAAAAAGACCTTCGATTGCCTCGGTGATAGCGGCTTTTAGTTCGCCCTTGATGTTGCGAGAGGCAGAGAGAGCTTTAAGGCCTGTCTGCCTGTATTCTCTAGCCATTTCCATATGAGCCGACTCTGTTGGGCGATTTTCGCGGGTGAAGGCCGGGCTCAACATCTCTACTAAAGTCCGTCTTGCTGGTGTTGAGGACGTAGAGGGAGTAGAGGCTTTGTTTGTTGGTTTGGGTGGAGTTCGGGGTAACATTTTGCTGGTGGAGGGTGAGGGGGGGTGAGGGGGGGCTGAAATGTGGACAGGTGTATTCACCTCTTCGAGCTGAATCGATTGATACCCAACTCGAGGGGGTGGGGGTGGGGGGGAAGATTTTATTTGAGGTCAAAATAGGGCTTGTGCTATTGGTCTTCTGTTAATCTACTAGCGGTAATCTAGTATTAGAAAAAATGTGTTTTTGTGTTGTTTTGTTGAATTAAGTTGAATAAGGTAGAAATTAATGGATCTATAGTATGTAAATTAAGTTGGTGTGGCAGTATTTATATAAAGGTAAAATAGAGTTTACACTGTAGGTCTTCTTATTATCTTATATTAAATTGAGTTAAAATAATCTATAGTGTGTGAATTAAGTTGGTGACAAAATATTTACGTAAAAACAAAACAGGACAAGGCTTACACTGTCGGTCTTCTAGTAATCTTCTAATAGTTTTATATTATTTGAAAATGTATTTTGTATTATTTTGTTAAATTAAATTGAGTTAAATTAAATTAAATTAAATGAATCTATAGTTATTAAATTAAATTAGAGAAAGTTTATATAATAAACACAAAATATAATAGGGCTTACACTATTAGTCTCCTAATTGGTCTTCTAATAATGTTCTAATGTTCTTCTAGTATTTGAGAATTGTTCTATCCTTAGAGCGTATGTTTGTTTATCCTTTTTGTGGCGGCGCGTGACCTTGATCCGCGTATGGAATGTGGCCTTGTGTGGAACTTTTAGAATTTAAAATATTTGAGCGTCTTTCAAGTTCCCTTATCTTGTTTCTGTGTCTTCAATGTGTGAAGATTATGAACTATATATTAAACTGTAGGAAGTTTATGGCTCTGTCTATTGAAATAGTAATAATAAAAATAATATATGTTGCCGCTTTGTGAAAACACAATGCGATAGGGCTTATATTATTAGTCTTCTAATTGGTCTTCTAATAATGTTCTAATGTTCTTCTGATATTTGAGAGTTGTTCTATTTTTGGGACGTATATTTATTTATTCTTTTTGCGGCGACGCGTGACCTTGATCCGCGTATGCAATGTGGCCGTTACTATGGGGTCGCGTCGCTTCCGACAGACTTTAAGAATTTAAAAATTTAAAATATTTGAGCGTTTTTCAGTTTCCCTTATCTTGTTTCTGAGTCTTCCAATGTGTGAAAATTATGAACTATATATTAAACTGTAGGAAGTTTATGGCTCTGTCTATTGAAATAGTAATAATAAAAATAATATATGTTGCCGCTTTGTAAAAACACAATGTGATAGGGCTTATATTATTAGTCTTCTAATTGGTCTTCTAATAATGTTCTAATGTTCTTCTGATATTTGAGAATTGTTCTATTTTTGGAACGTATATTTATTTATTCTTTTTGCGGCGACGCGTGACCTTGATCCGCGTATGCAATGTGGGCGTTACTATAGGGACGCGTCGGCTCCGACAGACTTTAAGAATTTAAAAATATTTGAGCGTTTTTCAAGTTCTCTTATCTTGTTTCTGTGTCTTCCAATGTGTGAAAATTATGAACTATATATTAAACTGTAGGAAGTTTATGGCTCTGTCTATTGAAATAGTAATAATAAAAATAATATATGTTGCCGCTTTGTGAAAACACAATGTGGTAGGGCTTATATTATTAGTCTTCTAATTGGTCTTCTAATAATGTTCTAATGTTCTTCTGATATTTGAGAATTGTTCTATTTTTGGAACGTATATTTATTTATTCTCTTTGTGGCGACGCGTGACCTTGATCCGCGTATGCAATGTGGCCGTTACTATAGGAGCGCGTCGCTTCCGACAGACTTTAAGAATTTAAAATATTTGAGCGTTTTTCAGTTTCCCTTATCTTGTTTCTGTGTCTTCCAATGTGTGAAAATTATGAACTATATATTAAACTGTAGGGAGTTTATGGCTCTGTCTATTGAGATAGTAATAATAAAAATAATATATGTTGCCGCTTTGTAAAAACACAATGTGATAGGGCTTATATTATTCGTCTTCTAATAATGTTCTAATGTTCTTCTTCTGATATTTGAGAATTGTTCTATTTTTGGAACGTATATTTATTTATTCTTTTTTCCGGCGACGCGTAACCTTGATCCGCGTGTGCATGTGGCCGTTACTATGAGGACGCGTCGCTTCCGACAGACTTTAAGAATTTAAAGTATTTGAGCGTTTTTCAAGTTCCCTTATCTTGTTTCTGTGTTTTCCGATGTGTGAAAATTATGAACTATATATTAAACTGTAGGAAGTTTATGGCTCTGTCTATTGAGATAGTAATAATAAAAATAATATATGTTGCTGCTTTGTAAAAACACAATATGATAGGGCTTATATTATTATTAGTCTTCTAATTGGTCTTCTAATAATGTTCTAATGTTCTTCTGATATTTGAGAATTGTTTTATTTTTGGAACGTATATTTATTTATTCTTTTTGTGACGAAGCGTGACCTTGGTCCGCGTTTGGAATGTGGGCGTTCCTTTAGGGACGCGTCGCTTCCAACGAACTTTTAAAATTTAAAATATTTGAGCGTTTTTCGAGTTTTCTTATCTTATTTCTATGTCTTCTAATGGTGTGAAAATTATAAACTATATATCAAACTGTAGGTAATGAATGGTTCTGTCTATTGAAATAATAAAAAATGTATGTTGTCGCTTTACTTTTTTGTTGAGCGGTGAAAAACCTTAATTTTTCCCCTATTTTGTAATTTTCTGGGGTTTTCTTCACTTGAAAAAATATAAATGTTACCTTTTTGAGTAGGTCTTTTGAAGGTCTATCCTTTAGGCGAATAAAAAATTGGGGTCGCCGCTTTACTTTTTTAGTAAAACTCAAAAAACACTTGTCACTCACAATTTTTCGATTTTCACAATGAAATTTTCCGAATTTGGAAAAACTAAAATAAGCACCGTATTCCTTTCACTTTTGCGCACCTATTGATATATATCACTTTATAATTTGAACACTTTGTACCACTTTCGCGATTTTTTTGGTGTTTTTAAGTAGCGGAGCGAGTTGTAACTGAACTTATCACGGCGAGAGTTCGACGCGGACTGGTTAGGTTAGGTTAGGTTAGGTTAGGTTAGGTTAGGTTAGGTTAGGTTAGGTTAGGTTCCCCCCCTCCGCGGATGGATTTACCCGCGGCTCCTAGGCTCGTCGTGCCGGGGGGGCCCAGTACCTGAAGCGGCCGCAGCAATGCCGTCGCAAAGGGGAAGCAAATAAGGAGGTTATACAGTCTGGCCTTTATCTTGGAGGCCAGTCTCTGAAGAGGGCATCAGCGCCCAGCGGTGATGAGTCCGCTAGTCCTTGGCAAGCTGGAGAGATCATTTGATCTCAAAGGTGAGGCTGAGGGACCTTTGCTTTGACCTGGGCTTCGGATGCTCTCGACTCTTTCTTTCTCAAGAAACATGCGAGATGCGGTGTAGATCTATGTATGTTCTGTTTTCTGGGGGGCAAAACAGCATTATTTGGTGATATGGTCAGCGTATGGTGGAGGACGCTCGACGCACGATTGGAGGACAGGCCTAATTGGGCAATAAGAGGAAGGAAACCTTGATACAAAAATCCCCTAACGTTCGGCGCTGATGAGCGTGGCGTCGGACACCTAATCCCCTCTTTATGAGGAATTGAGGTCGTTGGCGGGCAGGTCAATGCCTAGCGCCAAAAAACGCGTCCCCGGATCCCTCCGGAGTGACGGCGAGGACTCGCTACAGCTTGGGCTCTCGGCTGTGGTACATGGGTCTTTAAGAGGGCCACAGGGGAGCGACCCCTGTTTAAATAAAAGCAAGCATGAGTTTTAATACACGTTTAACTACCCCAGGTGGGTTAAATCCCACCCATGGCGATGCCATGGCTAAGCCCCACCGTACTCTGGGGGGGGGCAAAACTCATGAGAAAGAGAAGGAGGAGAGAGGAGTAGGATGTGAAGATGTGAAGGAGAATGAAAGGGACGAAATCGAGATGTCCAACCGGAGTACGCCTGTCCCTCTCAAAGAGTGTAGAGTGGTCTTGGTGCGAACTCCACTACCCTCATCGAGTCCAAATAACATCATAGTAGACCGAGAAGTTGAGGCTATTACTGATATCGAAACAAATATGGGACGACAAATGATGGAGGCCAGTCTGGAGACGAGTTGTGAGATGCTCAGCGCTGACGCATCGTATGCCTCCATCAACTCACCACATGTACAAGGACGACCGGCGCGATTCTTTCGTCGGAAAAGAAGGAAGGCGGAATGTAGTTCTAGCGACACTGGAACCCCTCACTCGACGAGAAAGTCCCGGGCTGCCTTAACTAAACTCCAACGAGTAGAAAGGGAGAAGAGGACTGAAGCGGAATTGCTAGAGGCGACTCCCAGTCCCCCAACAAAAATAAGTAGCATAGCGCAAACGGAACGGCTCGCTGACCCAAAGGTGAGGATTGAGGCCAGCCTCGCCGCCGTGGATAAAGTCGCCCGAAACTCGAGCAACCTAAAGGGCACCTTTGTGGCAGCACTTAAACAGGCGGTAACCTCAATTCGCAGAGACGCCGAAGAGCTAGCTGACCGTACAGTCAGTGATGAGACGAGGGCGCTCCGAAACGAAAATGAGAGGCTTCGTGGACAGGTGGAAGCACTTCAAAAAGAAATGGCTGAGTTGAGAACCCTGATCCAAGAGTGTTCCAGGAAACCGGTGCATAAAGAGCAACCACGGAAATCCTCACCATCTCCGCAGCTCCCACAACTTTTGGCCGAGCTCGAAGGTCGTTTAATGAGACAAATGGGCGAATGTCTTAGTGCGAGACTCGCCAGCCTGGAGCCTCGCCTAAATGCGGAACCAAAAATTCGACCACCATTAGCAGCGGATCCGATTTCAACTGGAGACTCTACGCCGAAGAGCATAGGAGGAGACTCGCTCGAGCAGAAGCGGAAACCTAGGAAAGGAAGGAAACTGCGGGCACTTGATGCTAACAGTGCACCCGATGCCCTAAGTGCGCAGATTCCACCAACCCAGAGCAACCCGGAGGCCACTGGCGAGCAGGAGTGGAAAACAGTGACCAGGAAGCGCAAACAGGCCAAGGAGGGGAACGCAACTAGCAAGGATACCCCAACCGCTAGCATCGTAAAGCCCGCAGCTACGACCGTTCAACGGCCACGAGTAAAGCTGAGGGTCCCAAGATCTACGGCCGTTGTACTTACGATCACTGAGAGGGAACAGGATATGTCTTACGCCTCCGTACTACGGGAGGCAAAGGAAAAAATTAGTTTGAGTGACCTGGGCATTGAAGCCGTCAAGTTTAAGCGGGCGGCGACGGGAGCGGTGATCCTAGAGCTACCTGGATCACATAGTGGAGACAAGGCCGATGCCCTTGCCAGGAAATTGAAGGATGTCTGTCCTAGCGGGGTGAACGTGTCGCGACCTGAAAAGTGTGCCGAGGTTCGAGTGGCTGGCCTTGATGATTCAGTCACATCAGATGACATCAAAATAGCTATAGCGGAGAAGGGTGGCTGTAACCGGGAGCAAATAACGGTGAGTGAGGTTCGGCCGGACAGGACTGGTTTGTTTGGGGCCTGGGTCCGTTGTCCGATCCTTGCGGCCAAACAAATTTCTAAGGGTCGACTTCTCATAGGCTGGGTCGCAGCTAGGGTCACCATTCTGGAGAGCAGAGAGATAAGGTGTTACCGCTGCCTTCAAAACGGGCACGTAGCCAGCAGGTGCACATTTGGTACGGATCGTAGCGGTCTCTGCTACCGCTGCGCACAACCAGGTCACCGGGCCGCGACTTGCGTGGGCAAACTCATGTGCGTCCTTTGCCAGGAAGCGGGCCGAAAGGCTGACCATCGGCTGGGGAGTGCTAAATGTCCGGCCCCTAGCGCCAAAGTTGCAAGAAGAGAGAGGCCGCGGCACAACAACGTTCCGACCGAGTCACCCCCACCGGACGGGGAACCAATGCACTTAGATGGAAGCGTGAATGCCTAGCCCAACCCTTCGATTCCTCCAAGGTAACCTTAACCACTGTGCCAATGCCCAGGATCTCCTGACACAAAGTATGGCACAGTGGTCCATAAATGTCGCCATAATATCTGAACCGTACATCTCAAACTTGAGGACCGTATCTCAAAGACAAAATTGGATTGTGGATAGGGAAGGCCTCGCGGCCGTTATACTCGACAATGACCGGGTGGCACTTTCAGGACCGCACCGAAAGGGACGCGGCTGTGTCGCCGTCCGAGTCACAGAGAATCTTGTCGTAATAAGCGCCTACTGTTCTCCAAACAAAACGCTCATGGAGTTCGAGCGGTTCCTAGTCAAGATAGGCGCACTGGTCGATTGGGCCCGCCCCCACGAGATAATCGTCGCCGGCGACTTTAACGCGAAGTCGGCTGCGTGGGGGACGCTGGATGACCGTGGACGAGGACAGGCCCTGTTACGATGGGCCGCAATGTACAATCTGACAGTGCTAAATAAAGGCTCCGAGCACACGTGCGTACGCAGAGCGGGAGGCTCCATCGTTGATGTCACTTTTGCGAGTTCCTGTCTTGCTCGTCGCGTGGAAGATTGGGAGGTTATGACAAAGGTAGAAACATTGTCGGACCATAGATATATCCAATTTCGAATCCCATCATTGTCTTGTATCACTCCAGCTGGACAAAATCTCATTCCGTCTGAAATTGGCAATAAATGGTCGCTGAGGTCGTTGGATAGAGTCGTGTTTGAAGAGGCGACAATAGTTAAGTCTTGGTGTTCTGGCCCGATTAGGAATACTGATATAGAAAATGAAGTTCGGTGGCATACGAAAGCGTTAGCGGACCTTTCAGATGTGTCAATGAGCCGCGTACGAATCTTGAGGCCGAGGAATAAGGTTTACTGGTGGTCCGACGAACTGGCTGTTCTTCGATCATTCTGTGTTAGGTCACGAAGGATATTTACGCGGTATAGGCGCCGACCACAAGCACGTCGTAGTCAAGAGGAAGAGGAACGGCTATACGTAGATTACCAGGCAGCCAAAAGGAACCTAAGGGTAGCAATAGCGGAGTCCAAAGAAACGGCTTGGAATGAGTTCCTTAATACGTTACATGAAGACCCCTGGGGCCGCCCCTTTCGATTTGTAATGAGCAAATTGCGACCCTGGGCGCCGCCACTGACGTCCAGCATGCAACCTTCGCTTCTTGAGTCAGTGGTAGCCACTTTGTTTCCGGGTGGAAATGGGTGCACACCTACACTAGCGAACTACTCGATTCCAAGCGAAGAGTCAATGCGCGTGACACGCGAAGAATTAGATGCAGCATTGGCAAGGATCGTGGCTAAGAACACAGCCCCAGGCCCTGATGGCCTTCATGGCAAGGTGTGGGCTCTCGCCCTTAAAGACGAAGAAATGGCGTGGAGGTTCTGCGGCTTGTTGACGCGGATAATGGAGATGGGAGAGTTTCCTTCAGCCTGGAAGACTGGGAAATTAGTGCTGATTAAGAAACCCGGCAAAGCAGAAACATCCCCCTCTGCTTACCGCCCAATTGTATTGCTGGAGGAGAGTGGCAAAATCCTAGAGCGGATCATGGCCAAAAGGATAAATACACACCTGAAACTATCGGACCAGATCTGCACAGTGCCCAGTTTGGATTCCGGCGTTCGCGGTCAACTGTGGACGCAATCGCAGAGGTCCGAGAAATAAGCGAGGAGACCACGGAACAGGGTGGTGTTGCAATAGCGGTATCCCTTGACATTGCCAACGCCTTCAACACCATTCCTCACGAGGCTATTTTGCGAGGTTTAGTGCATCATGGAACACCATTATATCTCCGGAGGCTTGTAGAGTCGTACCTCCTTAATCGTAAAATTGTGTTTCCTGGTAGGGATGCTTGGAGAGGCTATCGAGTCACATGCGGTGTGCCACAGGGTTCCGTTCTCGGGCCTCTGCTGTGGAACATAGGCTATAATTGTATTCTTCAAGCATCGTTGCCCTTAGGTGTTCGGGTCATCTGTTGCGCCGATGATACCTTGGTTGTGGCATCTGGAGGTACCTACGTCGAGGCGAGTCGGCGAGTGACTGCTGGGGTAGCTCAAGTCGTAGCGCAGATAAGACACCTCGGCCTGCGTGTTGCACTGGAGAAGTCCGAAGCGATCTGTTTTCACGGCCCAAGGCGAGCGCCTCCAGCGGGAGCGCACGTCGTCGTTGCAGGAGTGTCCATTGAGGTAGGAAAGTCCTTGAAGTATTTGGGCCTGGTACTAGATTCCCGGTGGACCTTTCGATCGCACTTCGCGGCACTTGCCTCGAAGCTCACCGCTACGTCTCTGGCTCTTAGCCGGATTATGCCGAATCTAGGCGGGCCGAGTGAGGGTTGTCGCCGACTCTTTTCCGGCGTTGTTAAATCCCAAGCTCTGTACGGGTGCCCAGTATGGGCTGATAAGTTATCTCGGCAAAACAAACAAATTCTCAGGCGAGCCCAAAATCAATGATGATTAGGGTTGCGCGGGCGTATCGCACGGTGTCATACGATGCTGTGTGTTTGATCGCAGGTTCCGCGCCCTGGCACCTTGAGGCTATCGCTCTGGCTGACGTCTATTGGCGCAGGGCTGATGCGCGCGAAGCGGGGACTGAACCAGCCACTGAGACCATACGCTCCTGGCGCCTGGACGCCTGCCAGCGCGTGATAGTAGATTGGAGGGCCGAGTTGGACGGTGCACAAATGGGAAGAAATACGATAAGTGCGATCTTGCCCGTCCTGAACGAGTGGTTGGAGAGGAAGCGTGGTCCTTTGACTTTTCGTCTGGTGCAGGTCATATCAGGACACGGCTGTTTTGGCAAATACCTTCACCGCATCAGACGGGAACTGACCTCTGCGTGTCACCATTGCCAGGAGCTTGTTGACGATGCCGCTCACACATTAGCGGCTTGTCCGGCGTGGGCGGAAGAAAGGCGCAACCTGGTTGCAGCCTTTGGGACCGATCTGAGCCTTTCAGCAGTGATCAAGAAGGCTGTGGCCGATTTGGAGAAGTGGACAGTTGTATCCACATACTGCGGCGTGGTGATGCGGCGTAAAGAGGAAGCCGAGAGGTCCCGGGAAAACTATGTGGAGTCCTCTTAAATTGTGTGTAATTATGTGTGTGTCTATATGTAAATAAATATTAATAAATTATGAGAGTCGCGCAAGCGGCATTCGCTGGACGGGGCGCGGTGAAAAGGCCTAGCTGTTACCCGCCCTCGTCCCATAGCGAATAGTGGGCCCTGGTGGTTTTAGTGGGTATGGGGTCA
The DNA here is from genome assembly GCA_963693345.1 of Pieris melete. NCBI lineage: Eukaryota > Metazoa > Arthropoda > Insecta > Lepidoptera > Pieridae > Pieris > Pieris melete. Next base: position 20,326 of record CAVNZK010000116.1, read on the forward strand.
TCGCTTTACGACCTTGACCCCCACACTCCCCGCGCCATTTAACAATTTGCCCAGGCGCGGGGGCCCGTAAGCGGGTTTCCCCAGGTTAGGTTAGGTTAGGTTAGGTTAGGTTAGGTTAGGTTAGGTTAGGTTAGGTTAGGTTAGGTTAGGTTAGGTTAGGTTAGGTTAGGTTAGGTTAGGTTAGGTTAGGTTAGGTTAGGTTAGGTTAGGTTAAGGGCCTCATAGCCTAGCGGTCTTATTAAGTGGCAGCTAGGTGAGGGGTACCGGGTTCGATTCCCGGTTCGAGGGCAAGTTTTAATTTAATTTAAATTTGTTCTCGGCCTTTGGGAGGGTTGTGCGGTACCGGGCGAGTGCTTAAACCGTACATGGAGGGCACAGTTGAATTTCTAAGGCAAGCAGTGAGTATGCTACCTAAGAAAGGAGACTGTGTAGGTTTAGAACGTAGCAATACGCTCTAGGCCGAGGATGGCAATTACAAGTGGTTCAGTAATTCAACATCTCTTTTTAAGGGCCTCATAGCCTAGCGGTCTTATTAAGTGGCAGCTAGGTGAGGGGTACCGGGTTCGATTCCCGGTTCGAGGGTAAATTTATATTTATTCTCGGCCTTTGGGAGGGTTGTGCGGTACCGGGCGAGTGCTTAAACCGTACATGGAGGGCACGGTTGAATTTCTAAGGCAAGCAGTGAGTATGCTACCTAAGAAAGGAGACTGTGTAGGTTTAGAACGTAGCAATACGCTCTAGGCCGAGGATGGCAATTACAAGTGGTCAGTAATTCAACATCTCTTTTTTAGTACGCGTCGAGCTGTCGTAGCGACAACTGCGTTTTCGTTCGCTCCGCGGCTATAAAAATCCGATGTGGGATTTTTTGTGTCTGATAATTTCGTGAATGGTTTCATAAGATTCAGGATTTTATTCTGATCATTTTGATGTGTGTGTGAGCCTTGTAAATTATAAACATTAATAACTACAAGGCAAAAGTGAGTGGGAAATTGACCCGGTGTGTATGTGTTGTTTTTGTCGTGACGACATATAAGTTTTTAGAAGTAATTCTATATGTTGGATTGAAGTGACTATGTGAGTACTTTTATTTTTAAAATCGGCTCACAGAGTTGGATAAAAAATTACTTTTAGTTTGAGGTGGTTTTTAAACCATCTTATTTTGGAGGGTGGTCTGGTGACCTAGAGGAGATTACCATCGCCTTCGTCTCAATAAGGCGGTTTGATTGGTATCAAGATAGTCTGGTTTGAACAAGGGAAGGCTGAGATATTGTTGTTAGCATCATTCATAATTTATGTTACAATATTCGACGCCATCTTGTCGTAAATTTGGTGTCAAGTGAGGCGCTGTGACGCGACGGTGTTGGCGGACGTCTCTCACACCGCAGTGAGTGAACGTGGAAGATCCGAAGCTTACACCGAAGTGGATTGAGACTATATATTTAATTTTAAGTCTAATTTTAATTTTAATTTTAAGTTAGAGTTAATCTTAATTTAATTTAGTTAAGTGTGTGGTGTATTAAATTATTTCATTGTATTCATTCATTTCATACATGCATCTTCATTCATGAGGAGGATTATGGGGAAGTTTCCGTCGTCGTCCGATAGTGACGACGATGTGCCCATTGGCATTCGTTTAAGAAAGCGGGCTCATGGTAAGAGCCCAGGGCGGGATGGGAAGGGAGGTTCTTCTCCACCTGCCAAGGGTAAGCCACCAAAAAAGGCGGCTTCTCATGTGGTGGGTTTGGAGGTGGCGCAGGGTGAGTTGCGTGATCTTGAGGCCTGCACTCTCCCTGGAGAGGAAAAGCGTGGTGCTGGGGGCCATTTACAGGGTGGGGCCTCAGCTTGTTCAGTGAAGGCTCCGGACGGGCCCCTCTCATCATGGGAGGATTACGAGGACGCAGTGGTTTTCTTGGGGGTTCCTGAGATCAAGGAGAAGTCGGCTGCCCGGGTTCACCAAATCATAGAGATTGCGGTGAAGTCGGGAAATCTCAAAGGTGCGTTTGTCCGCGACCTAAAGGTTGCGGCGAAAGAAATGGGCGAGATGGTGGGGGATCTCGCCGACAGATGCCTCAGGGGGGATGAGGATAGACGTCTCCAAAGAGACAATGTGCGCCTGAGGGCCCAGGTAAAAGACCTGGGTCTGGAGCTTGCGGCCCTTAGGAGGGATTTTAATGAACGCACTGCGCACTTTGCGCAGTCAAAGGCACCCTCCGTGTCGGTGGAGGGTCCCTCCACTCCAGATGCCCTCCGTCAAATGATGGAGGGGCTTTTGGACGGGGTAAGGGAGAACCTTATGGGGGATGTGATGCGGGCTGTTGGGGGCATGTTGGATGCCAAGCTTGCGAGGATTGGGGACAGGCTCCTCCCTGAGCCTGTGCTGCGTCCTCCGCTGGCGGCATCGGCCCGTGGTCCGAGAGCCCCCGAGCTTTTTGTAGAGAGCGAGGGCCCCGGAGTCCCGAATTTTACGGGGCCCCAGGGCTCAAGGACTCGTGAGGGTTCATTGGGGGATCGGGACACGGTGGCTCCGATTGTGGTGGGGACACAGGGCTCCGAAGTTTTTGAGGGAGGCAGAGTCCCGGAGGCCCCAGGTGTTTTGGGGCCCCGGGGCTCTGGGGCTCCTAGTGACGGAAGCTGGGCGACCGTCACCAAAAAAAAGAAGGGAAAGGGAAAGAAGAGTGGTTCTCCCGCTGCGCCGGTCCTTCCCCCTGTGAGTGGGGGAAGTGGCCGTGTCGGCCAGGCACAGGACCGTGGAGTGGGTCACGGCGCAGGGCCTTCGGCTGGGCCAGTGGCAGTTATAAAGAGGTCTGTCAGGGTGCAGCCTTCGCTAACTCCGCCGAAAACTTCCGCAGTGGTCATCACATTGCGGAGGGAGGCGGTGGAGCGGGGGGTAACGTATGCCGATGTCTTAACCAAGGCCAGAAACAGTATAAGCCTGGCTGAGATTGGTATTGCAAGTATCAGCATCCGGCTAACGGCAACGGGAGCTCGGATGCTGGAGGTGCCGGGGGTTGACAGAGAGGAGAAGGCTGATGCCCTGGCGGACAGGCTTCGTGTGGTGCTGTCGGGGGAGGCCTTGGTGGGGAGGCCATCAAATGTGCGGACCTCCTTATTCGGGACCTTGACGACAGCGTCACTGAGAGGGATGTGACGGAGGCGGTGGCTGCCATGGGTGGGTGCCCGGCTGAAGCGATCAAGCCAGGTAAGATTTTGAGGCGTGGGATACGGGGCTTGGGGGAGATGTTCCTCATGTGTCCGGTCGCCGCCGCCCAGAAAGTGTGCCAAGGAAAGCTCCTCATTGGGTGGAGCTCCTGTCGGGTTGAAATCCGAGAGGACCGCCCTTTGAGGTGCTATAAGTGCCAGGAGTTGGGTCACGTGCGGGTCACCTGTACCTCGGCGGTGGACATGGCGGAGGCATGCTTTAGATGTGGGGTTGTAGGTCACAAGGCCCATGAGTGCAGCTCGAAAGAGCTGCATTGTGTGGTCTGCTCAGCGGCTGGGAAGCCGGCAGACCACAAAATGGGGGGTAGGGCTTGCAACCCTCCAAGGCGGAGGGGGGCCCCGTATGCCCCTGTAGCGTCAGCACGGTGGTGGGGAACGCTCCCATGGAGGTTGGTGTAGAGCTGTCAAACAAATAAAATGTCTGACAGCCTTACTAGCCTCCTTCAGGGGAATTTAAGGCGCTCCGCTGCGGCTCAGGACTTGTTCCTGCAGTCGATGGCGGAGTGGGGGGTGATGGCGGCCGTTGTTACTGAGCCCTACTATGTGTCGCGACAGAGCTCATGGGTGGGGGACCTTCGAGGTGATGCGGCTGTGATTGCTCGGCCGCATGGACCTCCTCTCTCTCTAAGAGAGCGAGGTTCTGGGTTTGTTCTGGCTGATTGGGGGGAATGGACGTTCGTCGGAGCGTATTTTTCCCCCAATGAGCGTCTGAGCCATTTCGAGGGTTTCCTTGATGCCATGGGCCTGGCCATACGGAGGGCTCTTCCGCGGCCCCTTATCCTCATGGGAGACCTTAATGCGAGGTCTCCCACCTGGGGGGACAGGGTGTCGTGTCGGAGGGGCCCGGTTCTAGAGGAGTGGGCGGCGGAGTTGGGCCTCGTATTCTTAAATGAGGGAACGGAGCCCACCTGTGTCCGCCCGCAGGGCAGTTCAAGGGTGGATGTGACCCTTGCTTCTGCGGCGGCGGCCTGGGTAACGACGGCATGGACTGTGCTGGACGGAGTGGAGACCCTATCGGATCATCGTTATATCCGGATGTGGGTCTCTACTTCGATGAGGTGGGGTGTGCGGGGGCAGACTCGGATGAGATTTCCTCGCTGGTCCATATGCCGATTGGACCGTCAGATTGCGCAGGAGGTGGCAATTGTCGAGGGGTGGTGTGCGCCCACTGGTGTTCTGGATGTAGATGAAGGAGCTGGCAGTCTGAGCCTAAGTCTCCGAAGGGTGTCGGATGCGGCAATGCCCAAATGGAGGCCGCCGAAGGGGAGGAGAGCGGTCTACTGGTGGACGTCGGAGATTGGCAATCTCCGAGGCGCATGTGGTGAGGCCAGAAGGGCTTACTACAGGAGCCGCCGGAGGAGGGGAGATAGCCCCAATGTCACGGAGGGCCTTCGGTTGATCTATAATGATCGCAAGAAGGCTCTCCAGGGGGCTATCTGTGAGGCAAAGGAAAGGACTCATCGGGAGATGCTTCGGGGGTTGAATGATGATCCATGGGGGCGCCCCTACCGATCGGCTCGTAAGAGGCTGAAAGGTTCGGGGATGCCTCTCGTGGAGAGTCTGGAACCGACCTTCCTGAAGCGAGTGGTGGCGGATCTGTTTCCTTTGCCTCCTGACACTATCCCTCTGAATATGGCGGCGTCTGTGGGGGATGTGGCGGGCGGAGAGGAAGGGATAGCTCTGGAAGTCTCTGATATAGAGATGGAGGCTATCCTTACCCGTCTCAAAGCCCGCAAGAAAGCACCTGGCCCGGATGGTGTGCATGCGCGTGTCCTGGCAGTAGTCCTCCCTCATATGGAGGTCTCCGTCCGGGAGTTGTACACTGCGTGTTTGCGCGGTGGACGGTTCCCGGTGGCTTGGAAGACGGGACGGCTGTGTCTCGTGCGGAAGGAGGGCCGCCCGGCGGACAGTTCGGCGGCTTACCGTCCTATTGTCCTTTTGGATGAGGCGGGCAAGGCGCTGGAGTGGGTCGTGGCGTCTCGGTTGTGCCGGCACCTCTCTGTTGAGGGGCCGGATCTGAGCGAGGCACAGTACGGCTTTCGGGCGGGTCGGTCGACGCTAGATGCTCTTCGGGACCTGAAGTCTCACACCGGTGGGGTAGTTAGCGGGGGAGGAAGGGCATTGGCAGTATCATTAGATATTGCCAATGCCTTCAATAGTCTCCCTTTTGGCGTGGTTGGAGAGGCCCTTGAATTTTTTGAGGTCCCTCTGTATCTGCGCCGGATAGTGGGGGACTATTTTGCGGAGAGACAGATAGTGTACTCCAATAGAGGGGGCACGGTCTGTTACCACCCTGTGCGGTGTGGGGTACCTCAAGGCTCGGTCCTAGGGCCACTCCTGTGGGACATGGCCTACGATTGGGTATTGCGGGGCGCGCTCCTGCCAGGATTGCGCGTCTTCTGCTATGCAGACGACACCCTCGTAGTGGCCAGTGGGGCAAGCTATGGGGAGGTGGCCCGACTTGCAACGGTTGGCACCTCCCTTACTGTTAGACGGATAGGGGCCCTGGGACTTAGGGTGTCTCTCGATAAGACGGACGCCCTATTGTTCCATGGCCCTAGGAATGGTCCACCTCCTGGGGCGGTCCTGATGGTGGAAGGAGTAAGGGTTCCGGTGTCGTCCAAAATGAAATACCTGGGTCTCGTCTTGGATGGTCGCTGGAACTTTGAGGCCCACTTTAAGGCTCTCGGGGGTAAGTTGGTGGGGGCAGCGGGGGCACTAGCAAGGCTTCTGCCTAATATTGGGGGCCCTCAGCAGAGTGTACGGAGGCTGTACTGCGGTGTCATACGCAGTATGGCCTTGTATGGGGCCCCAATATGGGACGATAGGCTGGGGGCGAAGAACCGCGCCCTGCTCAGGAGGCCGCAGCGAGAGATGGCGGTTCGGGCAGCTCGCTGTTATCGGACTGTCTCATTCGAGGCGGCATGCCTGTTGGCGGGGACTCCACCCTGGGAGTTCGAGGCGGTGGCCCTAAGTGGCTTGTATCGTCTCAAGTGTGAGACGAGAGCAGGTGGCCGATGGGCCGAATTGGTCGGACCAGCGAGGAGGCAAGCCAGGGAGGACACCTTTAATAGGTGGGCGCATGATCTGGCTATGCCAAGGGCAGGTTTAAGAACAGTGGAGGCGATTCGCCCATTTTTACGGGAATGGGTGAATCGTCCGGGTGGGGCTGTGTCCTTTCGGATGGCGCAGATGCTGTCCGGGCATGGGTGCTTTGGACGGTTTCTGCACAGGGTGGCGGGACGGGAAATCCATCCCATCTGCCACCATTGTGGCGCCCCGGAGGACACGGCGGAGCACACCCTGGCTGAATGTGCCACTTGGTCGAAGCAACGCCACGACCTAGTGTCGGTCATCGGGACGGACCTCTCGCTACCGAGCGTTGTTGCAGCAATGCTTGGTAGCCAAGAGGCATGGCGAGCGGTAGCTTTCTTCTGTGAGCGCGTTTTGCTGCAGAAGGAGGCTGCTGAGCGTCAGCGGGAGGTGTGTGGCGATGGCCGGAGGGGTTGTGCTCGGCGGCGGCGTGGCGTGGGCGAGAGGGCTGGACGCGAAGAGCGTACGCCCAACAGCGTTCAGCTGCACCGTCGTTGAGCCCTTATGCGGACATATTCGCCTGAATTCCCTGGGTTGAATGCCTTGTGCGACCCCCGGGGAATTCAATGCGGTGCCAGATGTCATTCATTCAGAATGGATGTGTCTGGCACTGCAGGTGATATGGAGGGCCTAGGAGGAATTTTTAGTGGGTCGGGTTTCTCCCCTCTGATTAGCAGAGGGATAAGAGATAACCATCCCCACAGTCCCCGCGGTAGCGACTGCATACGCCCGCGGGCCTGCATTTGTGCATTTTTACCTCCTTCATAAAAAAAAAAAAAAAAGGTTAGGTTAGGTTAGGTTAGGTTAGGTTAGGTTAGGTTAGGTTAGGTTAGGTTAGGTTAGGTTAGGTTAGGTTAGGTTAGGTTAGGTTAGGTTAGGTTAGGTTAGGTTAGGTTAGGTTAGGTTCCCCCCCTCCGCGGATGGATTTACCCGCGGCTCCTAGGCTCGTCGTGCCGGGGGGGCCCAGTACCTGAAGCGGCCGCAGCAATGCCGTCGCAAAGGGGAAGCAAATAAGGAGGTTATACAGTCTGGCCTTTATCTTGGAGGCCAGTCTCTGAAGAGGGCATCAGCGCCCAGCGGTGATGAGTCCGCTAGTCCTTGGCAAGCTGGAGAGATCATGTGATCTCAAAGGTGAGGCTGAGGGACCTTTGCTTTGACCTGGGCTTCGGATGCTCTCGACTCTTTCTTTCTCAAGAAACATGCGAGATGCGGTGTAGATCTATGTATGTTCTGTTTTCTGGGGGGCAAAACAGCATTATTTGGTGATGTGGTCAGCGTATGGTGGAGGACGCTCGACGCACGATTGGAGGACAGGCCTAATTGGGCAATAAGAGGAAGGAAACCTTGATACAAAAATCCCCTAACGTTCGGCGCTGATGAGCGTGGCGTCGGACACCTAATCCCCTCTTTATGAGGAATTGAGGTCGTTGGCGGGCAGGTCAATGCCTAGCGCCAAAAAACGCGTCCCCGGATCCCTCCGGAGTGACGGCGAGGACTCGCTACAGCTTGGGCTCTCGGCTCTGGTACATGGGTCTTTAAGAGGGCCACAGGGGAGCGACCCCTGTTTAAATAAAAGCAAGCATGAGTTTCAATACACGTTTAACTACCCCAGGTGGGTTAAATCCCACCCATGGCGATGCCATGGCTAAGCCCCACCGTACTCTGGGGGGGGGCAAAACTCATGAGAAAGAGAAGGAGGAGAGAGGAGTAGGATGTGGAGATGTGAAGGAGAATGAAAGGGACGAAATCGAGATGTCCAACCGGAGTACGCCTGTCCCTCTCAAAGAGTGTAGAGTGGTCTTGGTGCGAACTCCACTACCCTCATCGAGTCCAAATAACATCACAGTAGACCGAGAAGTTGAGGCTATTACTGATATCGAAACAAATATGGGACGACAAATGATGGAGGCCAGTCTGGAGACGAGTTGTGAGATGCTCAGCGCTGACGCGTCGTATGCCTCCATCAACTCACCACATGTACAAGGACGACCGGCGCGATTCTTTCGTCGGAAAAGAAGGAAGGCGGAATGTAGTTCTAGCGACACTGGACCCCCTCACTCGACGAGAAAGTCCCGGGCTGCCTTAACTAAACTCCAACGAGTAGAAAGGGAGAAGAGGACTGAAGCGGAATTGCTAGAGGCGACTCCCAGTCCCCCAACAAAAATAAGTAGCATAGCGCAAACGGAACGGCTCGCTGACCCAAAGGTGAGGATTGAGGCCAGCCTCGCCGCCGTGGATAAAGTCGCCCGAAACTCGAGCAACCTAAAGGGCACCTTTGTGGCAGCGCTTAAACAGGCGGTAACCTCAATTCGCAGAGACGCCGAAGAGCTAGCTGACCGTACAGTCAGTGATGAGACGAGGGCGCGCCGAAACGAAAATGAGAGGCTTCGTGGACAGGTGGAAGCACTTCAAAAAGAAATGGCTGAGTTGAGAACCCTGATCCAAGAGTGTTCCAGAAAACCGGTGCATAAAGAGCAACCACGGAAATCCTCACCATCTCCGCAGCTCCCACAACTTTTGGCCGAGCTCGAAGGTCGTTTAATGAGACAAATGGGCGAATGTCTTAGTGCGAGACTCGCCAACCTGGAGCCTCGCCTAAATGCGGAACCAAAAATTCGACCACCATTAGCAGCGGATCCGATTTCAACTGGAGACTGTACGCCGAAGAGCATAGGAGGAGACTCGCTCGAGCAGAAGCGGAAACCTAGGAAAGGAAGGAAACTGCGGCCACTTGATGCTAACAATGCACCCGATGCCCTAAGTGCGCAGATTCCACCAACCCAGAGCAACCCGGAGGCCACTGGCGAGCAGGAGTGGAAAACAGTGACCAGGAAGCGCAAACAGGCCAAGAAGGGGAACGCAACTAGCAAGGATACCCCAACCGCTAGCATCGTAAAGCCCGCAGCTACGACCGTTCAACGGCCACGAGGAAAGCTGAGGGTCCCAAGATCTACGGCCGTTGTACTTACGATCACTGAGAGGGAACAGGATATGTCTTACGCCTCCGTACTACGGGAGGCAAAGGAAAAAATTAGTTTGAGTGACCTGGGCATTGAAGCCGTCAAGTTTAAGCGGGCGGCGACGGGAGCGGTGATCCTAGAGCTACCTGGATCACATAGTGGAGACAAGGCCGATGCCCTTGCCAGAAAATTGAAGGATGTCTGTCCTAGCGGGGTGAACGTGTCGCGACCTGAAAAGTGTGCCGAGGTTCGAGTGGCTGGCCTTGATGATTCAGTCACATCAGATGACATCAAAATAGCTATAGCGGAGAAGGGTGGCTGTAACCGGGAGCAAATAACGGTGAGTGAGGTTCGGCCGGACAGGACTGGTTTGTTTGGGGCCTGGGTCCGTTGTCCGATCCTTGCGGCCAAACAAATTTCTAAGGGTCGACTTCTCATAGGCTGGGTCGCAGCTAGGGTCACCATTCTGGAGAGCAGAGAGATAAGGTGTTACCGCTGCCTTCAAAACGGGCACGTAGCCAGCAGGTGCACATTTGGTACGGATCGTAGCGGTCTCTGCTACCGCTGCGCACAACCAGGTCACTGGGCCGCGACTTGCGTGGGCAAACTCATGTGCGTCCTTTGCCAGGAAGCGGGCCGAAAGGCTGACCATCGGCTGGGGAGTGCTAAATGTCCGGCCCCTAGCGCCAAAGTTGCAAGAAGAGAGAGGCCGCGGCACAACAACGTTCCGACCGAGTCACCCCCACCGGACGGGGAACCAATGCACTTAGATGGAAGCGTGAATGCCTAGCCCAACCCTTCGATTCCTCCAAGGTAACCTTAACCACTGTGCCAATGCCCAGGATCTCCTGACACAAAGTATGGCACAGTGGTCCATAAATGTCGCCATAATATCTGAACCGTACATCTCAGACTTGAGGACCGTATCTCAAAGACAAAATTGGATTGTGGATAGGGAAGGCCTCGCGGCCGTTATACTCGACAATGACCGGGTGGCACTTTCAGGACCGCACCGAAAGGGACGCGGCTGTGTCGCCGTCCGAGTCACAGAGAATCTTGTCATAATAAGCGCCTACTGTTCTCCAAACAAAACGCTCATGGAGTTCGAGCGGTTCCTAGTCGAGATAGGCGCACTGGTCGATTGGGCCCGCCCCCACGAGATAATCGTCGCCGGCGACTTTAACGCGAAGTCGGCTGCGTGGGGGACGCTGGATGACCGTGGACGAGGACAGGCCCTGTTACGATGGGCCGCAATGCACAATCTGACAGTGCTAAATAAAGGCTCCGAGCACACGTGCGTACGCAGAGCGGGAGGCTCCATCGTTGATGTCACTTTTGCGAGTTCCTGTCTTGCTCGTCGCGTGGAAGATTGGGAGGTTATGACAAAGGTAGAAACATTGTCGGACCATAGATATATCCAATTTCGAATCCCACCATTGTCTTGTATCACTCCAGCTGGACAAAATCTCATTCCGTCTGAAATTGGCAATAAATGGTCGCTGAGGTCGTTGGATAGAGTCGTGTTTGAAGAGGCGACAATAGTTAAGTCTTGGTGTTCTGGCCCGATTAGGAATACTGATATAGAAAATGAAGTTCGGTGGCATACGAAAGCGTTAGCGGACCTTTCAGATGTGTCAATGAGCCGCGTACGAATCTTGAGGCCGAGGAATAAGGTTTACTGGTGGTCCGACGAACTGGCTGTTCTTCGATCATTCTGTGTTAGGTCACGAAGGATATTTACGCGGTATAGGCGCCGACCACAAGCACGTCGTAGTCAAGAGGAAGAGGAACGGCTATACGTAGATTACCAGGCAGCCAAAAGGAACCTAAGGGTAGCAATAGCGGAGTCCAAAGAAACGGCTTGGAATGAGTTCCTTAATACGTTACATGAAGACCCCTGGGGCCGCCCCTTTCGATTTGTAATGAGCAAATTGCGACCCTGGGCGCCGCCACTGACGTCCAGCATGCAACCTTCGCTTCTTGAGTCAGTGGTAGCCACTTTGTTTCCGGGTGGAAATGGGTGCACACCTACACTAGCGAACTACTCGATTCCAAGCGAAGAGTCAATGCGCGTGACACGCGAAGAATTAGATGCAGCATTGGCAAGGATCGTGGCTAAGAACACAGCCCCAGGCCCTGATGGCCTTCATGGCAAGGTGTGGGCTCTCGCCCTTAAAGACGAAGAAATGGCGTGGAGGTTCTGCGGCTTGTTGACGCGGATAATGGAGATGGGAGAGTTTCCTTCAGCCTGGAAGACTGGGAAATTAGTGCTGATTAAGAAACCCGGCAAAGCAGAAACATCCCCCTCTGCTTACCGCCCAATTGTATTGCTGGATGAGAGTGGCAAAATCCTAGAGCGGATCATGGCCAAAAGGATAAATACACACCTGGAAACTATCGGACCAGATCTGCACAGTGCCCAGTTTGGATTCCGGCGTTCGCGGTCAACTGTGGACGCAATCGCAGAGGTCCGAGAAATAAGCGAGGAGACCACGGAACAGGGTGGTGTTGCAATAGCGGTATCCCTTGACATTGCCAACGCCTTCAACACCATTCCTCACGAGGCTATTTTGCGAGGTTTAGTGCATCATGGAATACCATTATATCTCCGGAGGCTTGTAGAGTCGTACCTCCTTAATCGTAAAATTGTGTTTCCTGGTAGGGATGCTTGGAGAGGCTATCGAGTCACATGCGGTGTGCCACAGGGTTCCGTTCTCGGGCCTCTGCTGTGGAACATAGGCTATAATTGTATTCTTCAAGCATCGTTGCCCTTAGGTGTTCGGGTCATCTGTTACGCCGATGATACCTTGGTTGTGGCATCTGGAGGTACCTACGTCGAGGCGAGTCGTCGAGTGACTGCTGGGGTAGCTCAAGTCGTAGCGCAGATAAGACACCTCGGCCTGCGTGTTGCACTGGAGAAGTCCGAAGCGATCTGTTTTCACGGCCCAAGGCGAGCGCCTCCAGCGGGAGCGCACGTCGTCGTTGCAGGAGTGTCCATTGAGGTAGGAAAGTCCTTGAAGTATTTGGGCCTGGTACTAGATTCCCGGTGGACCTTTCGATCGCACTTCGCGGCACTTGCCACGAAGCTCACCGCTACGTCTCTGGCTCTTAGCCGGATTATGCCGAATCTAGGCGGGCCGAGTGAGGGTTGTCGCCGACTCTTTTCCGGCGTTGTTAAATCCCAAGCTCTGTACGGGTGCCCAGTATGGGCTGATAAGTTATCTCGGCAAAACAAACAAATTCTCAGGCGAGCCCAAAATCAATGATGATTAGGGTTGCGCGGGCGTATCGCACGGTGTCATACGATGCTGTGTGTTTGATCGCAGGTTCCGCGCCCTGGCACCTTGAGGCTATCGCTCTGGCTGACGTCTATTGGCGCAGGGCTGATGCGCGCGAAGCGGGGTCTGAACCAGCCACTGAGACCATACGCTCCTGGCGCCTGGACGCCTGCCAGCGCGTGATACTAGATTGGAGGGCCGAGTTGGACGGTGCACAAATGGGAAAGAATACGATAAGTGCGATCTTGCCCGTCCTGAACGAGTGGTTGGAGAGGAAGCGTGGTCCTTTGACTTTTCGTCTGGTGCAGGTCATATCAGGACACGGCTGTTTTGGCAAATACCTTCACCGCATCAGACGGGAACTGACCTCTGCGTGTCACCATTGCCAGGAGCTTGTTGACGATGCCGCTCACACATTAGCGGCTTGTCCGGCGTGGGCGGAAGAAAGGCGCAACCTGGTTGCAGCCTTTGGGACCGATCTGAGCCTTTCAGCAGTGATCAAGAAGGCTGTGGCCGATTTGGAGAAGTGGACAGTTATATCCACATACTGTGGCGTGGTGATGCGGCGTAAAGAGGAAGCCGAGAGGGCCCGGGAAAACTATGTGGAGTCCTCTTAAATTGTGTGTAATTATGTGTGTGTCTATATGTAAATAAATATTAATAAATTATGAGAGTCGCGCAAGCGGCATTCGCTGGACGGGGCGCGGTGAAAAGGCCTAGCTGTTACCCGCCCTCGTCCCATAGCGAATAGTGGGCCCTGGTGGTTTTAGTGGGTATGGGGTCATCGCTTTACGACCTTGACCCCCACACTCCCCGCGCCATTTAACAATTTGCCCAGGCGCGGGGGCCCGTAAGCGGGTTTCCCCAGGTTAAAAAAAAAAAAAAAGG